>OY757921.1:14695352-15022852 GCA_963585895.1 Sepioteuthis lessoniana | reverse complement strand
TTTTCTCTCAGTTTTTACTTTACTTTGGTTTCTTTCTTTAATGACATATGAAGCCCGATGGGTTATTTAATGCCAGAGCCATCCTTGGTGGTACTATTTAACCCCTAGCTGGGGGATAAGGAGGTTCATACTTTTCCTACTGAAGTTCAAACTTGATAACTATGTTATCATAGTCCAGCATGTTAGCCATTATACTATGGAAACTTCATCCTACCCCAGTTTTAAAGTAAAATAGTTGAACTCAAACCGTGATTAGGCAACTCATTACAAAGGATGACAAATATGAATTTCCAGCCAGCTCTTTATAGGCCAATATATCAGGACAAGGCCCATGACTTCCCATAACTGACTGACTGGAGGAAGGCTTTAGTCTTATAAGAGACTGAGAGAAAAAAAAACTGTTGGAATGAGAAATATGTATATAGCAAAATTGTAGGAAATAGAATTTAAAAGCCTAAATTTAGTGTTACGATACTTTATTTCCTGTGTAATATTTTACCTTTTCATATGAGTGTTTTCAAATATATTATTAAAGCTCAAAAATTTTCAAAGATATTTTAAGATTAAAAAATTGCATGACCCATTCACACATGATAAATAAGAATAACAGTATTATTATCTCTTTTGGTATTTCAAAACATTTCTAGTTGTATTTGGAAATGTTTGAATGATGAAAAGCAAAACATTACACAGAAAATAAAACAATTCTAACATCAAGTTCAAGTTTTAAAATCCTATTTCTTTATATATATATATATACCAACCCCTCCGCTAGGGCAGGATATGATACAAGGTCAATTTTTAAGTGGAGTTTAACAGGTTTCAATTCAGTTTTCCTTCTCCTAGACTAATTGCCTCACCAAAGCTGAAGAACCTAGTCTGTCCTACTATTTACCCATAGCTGGAGGGAGAATAATTGGATTCATACCTTTCCTAAGGGTATTAGTGCTATGTGAAATGCAATAAGTCTCGTCCAGGATTTGAACTCACGTTACTGTGTCCATTTCCTACGACAATAACCATAACACCACGAGCACCTACACATATATATATATATATATATATAGTTTGCTATATTCATAGATAAAGAGTGCTTAATATCAGTGATAGTTTAGCATAGACACAGGGTCAATGGTACAAGGCGATTGTCAGTTTCTTGCTCATGTGATCATCAGACCACATCTATATTTAAGTAAGTAGTAAGTGAAGTTAGCGACCTTAGTCAAGGGTGACTCAAAGGCTCCCTTTTCAATAGCTATTACACCAAGAGGATTGGTCCACTTTACCCTTGATCCTTACCTTATAATGCTGAGTGCTTAGCAATGTGGCATCAAGTACCATTTTTTGAGTTTATGGTATGACTTGACTTGGGATTGAACCCTAGTCTTCCAGACCATTGGCGAACACTATGCTACCCTAACTTATACACTACAAACTTCTACATCCCTTCCAATTTTTTGCTGAAGAAAATCTTAGTTTTTCTAAATGAAATATGAATTTAATTGTAAGATTTATATACAGCCCAAACGCTTTCCTTGTTTCAACAGAAACTGCAAATTTGTCAACTTTAATGAATATATTCATATTTTTTCTATATGGCAGCTGGTCTCAAGTTGTAAGATTTTGTATAGAATTCTGCAACTGGAAGGATGCCATTTGGCAACAAGTGTCTAAGGAAAAACATCCTATTTTGCTTTTAGATCAGCATGCAGTTAATTATTGGGATTATTTAGTATGACTATTTAAGAAAACTTGAACAAAAGAGACAAAGAGATAATAACAGGAGGGATAAAATGAATATGATTTATGGATAGATCTCTTGAAACACTTTGTAGTAACCAATAGTAACCAACAGATATAAAATAAATGGTCAGGACATTGATTCAGATGCTAGCTCATTACTGGCTCTTAACAGAAATAAAACAATAGATATTAGTAAATATCTGTAATTCAAGTTTAGGATTTCAGAATTTTGATAAGTCTATCCCTACATCTATCTATCGTTACCATCAAAGTGTAGAAACATAAATATTCTATAGAAATACCTTAACACAATTGATTAACTATAAATTGTTTCTTGTCAGAAATGAGTTCTTTATATGTTAAGTATATTGTAAGTATCTGCCTCCCCGCTTTTTTTTTTCCACAATTTTGATTCTGTATCACTCAAGATTGCCTTATATTACAGATAATTTCATTTCATTAATCTTTTAATATGGAGATGAGTGCATTTAATGAACCTATATATGAATGAAGCAATATTATAATATTGAACTGTTATGTAATGAGAACAATATATAAAAGATTAAGATACTGTTATGCTCATCAAATGCCTTGAAGTTTCAGAGATCACTAATAAAAATTTTCTCATTTCTTTTATCTATTATATTTTTAATCAACTTATATTTCTTAGATTTGAAATTATTATCTAAATAGCCAACACATTGTCAATTATTTTCTATTGGAACAATACTAAACATACAAATAAAATCCTAGATAAACAGTTCAAATTTAGAATGAAATGAATTTATTTCATACTTTACTAAAAACTGTTAAGCATTCTTTAGTATAATTAATCATCTAAGAATGCCTTGACTTTATATATTGCCAGTCACAATATTACATTTTTAGATGATCAATTATACTTCTATAATGATACATATAATAACCTTTATATACAGTGCATTACTTGAATACCTCACATAATGTTTGTATTTACCTAACCTCTAGCCCATATGTAGGATGCAACACAAGGGCATTTTCTAAGCAGAATACTGTTGGTTTCAAATTAGAGTTTTGCCTCCTCCTAGACTGGTTGCCTTACCAAGGCTAAAGAACCTAAACTGCCCTAATATTTACCCATAGTTGGAGGAAGAACAGAAAGATTCATGCCTTTTCCAAGGACATTAGCACAAAGTAAAATGCAAACAGCTTAGCCCAGGATTTGAACTCAAAGTGCCAACTCCATTTCCTACAATGATAATCATTATGCTAAGTGTGCGTCACTTATATGGGGTAATGGTTTGTTAGCTAGTCTATCAGACCACTGGTAGTGAGCCTGAGTCTCATTTGGTGCCCACAATTCTGACCTTGTGCCAAACTAAGCAACTCTTCATGAATGAGTACAGATTATTATTTTATAAATTATCATTTAAAGTAGTTTCTTTTATTTCATCTGAGTAGAAATTCTACAAAATGTTTTATAAACTTTTTCATATTTTAATTCAAATGTTTTAAAGATTTTAGAAACCCAAGTTTTTTTTTTTTAATTTTATCTCCCATCAGGTTAATGATTCATATTTGATGATTTCAAAACTTTTTAATCAAAACAAAAACGAGCAAAAACAAGACAGAAAAAAACTAAAGTTACTTCATTGTTAAATAAATATAAAAATTGACATTGTTTCAATGTTCTTAAAACTGGCGATTTCTATTTCAATGTCATCTTTTCTCTTGTTATTACCCCGGAAGTGTGAAACAATTTTAAAATGAAATAGATCTTTTAAAAATTACTGTACAGAACATCTCATACTTTCACTTAGAAAATCAGAAGAAATCCAAGACATTTAACAAAGATCCTTCTTCTCAATATCACATCCCAAGAAACTCTTTTTTTTTTTTTTTTTTTTTCCCCCTCCTTTTCAGACAAGCCTAGCAACAGTATGAATTTTATAGTAGCTGTCATTGTCATAGCTAAATCTCTTTGACATTGTCTATATTACATCAAATAAGAAACCAATTGAAGAATTAATAGGCACTGCTATGGAGGGACATATTCACAAGCATCTACTTCTATTTCCAGTTCAGTGATGAGAGAAAAAGAAAAGGAGAGTGAAAATGGATACTTGTCCTTAAGAATGGCCATTGTAATAAGCTGATAATTAGCTTCCAGGTAGAAGGAAGATTCAATGAACAGGTGGCAGCAGAAGGTTTTCCAATTCTAATTTTTTGTGAAAATGTCTTGATCTGCCATGGATAGTTTTGATTGGAAAACTTTTTTACTTTTATTGGTCATCATGATAAACAAATTAATGAAAATCTATCGCTTTTTTAAAAAATCTTCCATAAAACAATTCTCACATATCACAGATTATGGGAATCTCAGCCTAAATAAAAACAAAAAGATTATAAAATACTAAAGTTCTATAGCATTAACTTTTTTAATGTGACACATTTGGCAATAAATTTAATAGCTGGAATGTACTTTTTACCAGAAAATAAAAAATCTTGCAAATAAAATATTATTAGTTTTGCAATTACACTATTGGCATCGGAAGTGGGAATTATATTGCTCGATTGTGTTTATAAGACAATTTTTTTTTATTCACTGACATTTCTAAAAATGACTATTTTAGAAGTAATAAAGTTGTTTTTCTTTTAGTGCTGGGGGTTATATTGCACAAAATCCCAAATTTTTAAGTAGGGTGGACTAAAGTTGTATCTCACCCACATGTATTATGGATACTTGGATAACTCAAGTTGCTCTCCACACCAAAAGGGTTAATAAAGATAAAATGAGGAACTTCAAATAAACTTTATCACACAATGTACTAGTTCCAGTTGGTCAAAAGATTTTTAACAAACTGGATAATGATGCACTGTATAAATAATTTCTTAAAAAGTCTGTTTGCAAAAGGGTTAAATTTTATCTACTTACAGAAAATGATCACATTAGCTAAACGACAATTCTATTTCAAATTCCTATATTTCAAGATTATGATTAAATTTAGTTTTTTTATACAGCTCATTCCAATTTTACCTTAAAAGTTTTTTATCGCTTGCTACAGAGTGACACATATCCTCTTCTTAAGTTATAGTTCACCTTCCATTCAATACTTAAGCTTTTCAATCTTTTGGGTGTATATATATATATATATATATATATATACACACACATGCACAGACACATTAATGGAATATGTCCAATGAATATTTTGTAAGTATAGCTCAAATGTAAAGCAGAGCAGTGAAATACTCAAGGTTTCTTGTACACAATCTCACAAAGAAAATAAAAATTCTGACTCAAAAAGTTAAGGGAGATGTTAAGTATATAAAACCTTTTAGCCCTGAGCTTCTGAACCTAAATTTATCCTCTGCCACTTGAGTTTCATCGTCACACTGGTAAACTGGTGCTACAGTGTGATGGGGTAAATAGAAGTACCACTGGTATATAATGGGTTCAAAATGTTAAAACCAAGGAAAAAGTTCAGATTTGGAAATGCCCTGTTTTTCAGAAACTTACAGAGAATCATAACAAAAATGATGACAAATAAGCACAATTGAGCCTAGATTTCAAGCAACAATTGTTTTTTCAAGCATCATTCATTGGTTGTCAATAAATCTAGCCTCACACTGAAAAATAAGGACTTATTTTTATACAAGAAATAGTTATTTTTTAACACTATCTCCTTTTCTGTTAAAAAACTTAACACAATGTGTGTTCATCAATTTAATTGACTGAATATCAGGATGAAAACTTAAGATCCAAATTCAGCAAATAATTGTGTCAGACCACAGATTTATTGATCCCTACTTGTGTATACATTTACAATTTAAAAAAAAATCTATTTAAATTTCTTTCTTTACTTTTTTAAAACTACCCCTGACCAAAATTAAGGGATTAGCACACTTAGAAGATGAATACTTATAAGTTTATTTACTGCTAAATAAAAAATTAGATTAAATTATTTGAATTAATGGTATATTTTTTTAAGAGGAAAATATCGAAAACCCCAATATTGAAAAAATTATAGAATTCATTGACAAATAATTAGAATTAATATTTGTTGCTTTTATAACAACTTTCTTTCAGGTATGGAGTTCACTAACTTAAAGCAATATTCCTTATCAAAGTGGTCCCAACTTTTCTAAATGGTAGTTGATTGGTATTTTTGGTGAATGGAGCTTTCTCATGAACCAATTTTAAAAAATTTCTATTGGATTTAGATCTGGATTGTTTGTCGGCTATGTCATTGATTTTTTATGTACCTTTTCTGAAGTAAAATTTTAGTCCTTATTGCATTTTTTTTTCTCAAAAGCAATG
The DNA here is from genome assembly GCA_963585895.1 of Sepioteuthis lessoniana. Taxonomy (NCBI): domain Eukaryota; kingdom Metazoa; phylum Mollusca; class Cephalopoda; order Myopsida; family Loliginidae; genus Sepioteuthis; species Sepioteuthis lessoniana. The sequence goes on along the minus strand of OY757921.1, from coordinate 15,016,809 downwards.
AACACCTTTATTAGTTAAACACTATGAAAGATCCCCCGTTTTCATCAGTGTGTTTAAACAAGAGAGATCAATTTAAAAAAAAAAAACACTGCTTTTTTTACAAAGTTTTATGTTTTGACTGGGAATATTTACCTTAGCAATATTTGCAATCCTTAAGTGATTTTGATATTTGTCAGGTTATTAATGAAAGCAAACTACTGAGATGATTTTAAAAAAATGTAATTATTTTAATTTCGAAACAATTGACAAAATACTAAAAACTTTAAACTAGTACACAAAACAAAAATTGGGGTAAATGGTATACATTAAAAATATTTGCTCCACTCGTGCAATCTATAATCAACCAACTCTACTTTATATGAAAGTACAAATTAATATTAATTATTACATTGATAACTGTTGAAATTTCCTATTATTAATCTGTATTATATATGATTGTAAAGCTTTAAATGTATTACAATTACCACTATTCAACAATACACTGTAAAATTGAGAAAGGTAGTCATATTTTAGACCTTACTACTGAACCTACTGAATCCTTAGTCCTCAGATACCTTGTACTTGAATCCACAAAATCCAAGCATAACACACATTCAAACTTCACTCAAGTGTGCAAGCATATTTGTTTAAAGCTATCTCATCATTCCATTAAAAGAAATACTGTGAATAGTGACTACATTAAGCTTTTTATAACTAGTATTTGACATGATCTACTGAGCTCAAAATATCAAACATATGTTTGTGAAAATATATGTTGGTAAAATAGAACTCAGCCTGAAATATTAGGCTAATGGATTCAAAGGGTTAATGTGTAGTTTGGAATTATATAGCCTCACATCTTTAAAACCTTTGATCAATTTAATCAAATTACAAAAGAATTTCTTAAATTCATCCTTTATCCTTAGAAACTAAATAAAACATCAATGTATAAGGCAAAAATTAGTCTTTTAAAGGAGATATTTGATATTGTATCTGCTAACTAATGGCTGTTGGAAGTAATTGATAAAGAAAGCTGATTAATTGGTCCAAGAGATCAATTTCAAATGCACAATCTATTAATCAAGAGATTTTTTTGATTTTTACCCTCCACCCCAACTCAATTGGGGAAAAGTCAATTTAGAGTTTGGAGTTAATTTGAATATTTCTCAATGAGAAAAGACAAAAATAAAAAGTCAACTTTCTTTTATTCATTTATTCAAAATGTCATTGTAAACTGTGTCTTCAGGAATAACTTAGTTTGAACTTAAAAGTAGAATATTTGGATTAAAAAAAAAAAAATTGAACATTTGCTAAAATTCAATATTGCTGATCAGTTCAAACAAGTTTTTGGTTTACCTTAAATAGATTTCAAAGATTTCAAATTCAGGAAAATCTGTCAAACAAAATTCTAAATGGCTACTCCCAAAAATATATAGTTCCTCACTCAGTATGACATTGTGGAATATTAATTTTTATGGTCAGAAACTCTTTGAGATGTTGAACACATCCCAAAGTTGTAATGAAGACTGCATAGATAAGAATTTTAAGGAATATCTTTCTAGAAATGCTTTGAGAAGAAAAATGAAACTATTTAAAAGATTATTTTAAAAGTAGGAAATTCCAAACTATTTTCACTTCATGTTTCTGCAAAATAAAACTAAAAACAGAATATAGATAGGATAGGATGTTTCCAATGATTTATTAGGTTGTCCAGGTGTCATGTAGAGTAATTCCCCTTCATGGAATTTCTTAGAGTAATGGCAAAGTCACTTGTCAGTGCCCATTTTCTCTCCAAGTAATATGTGACAGATTAGATTCCAGTAGCAAATAAGTCCTTCATCTAATACGTGACAAAATATATTTAGTTTTCCTTTGCTACAAGGTATTTTTTAAAATTTTCGCATTAGAATTATTTGAAATGTATATATATATAATTGTTTGCTTCTTACAAAATGTTTAATTCAGGTTTATATTAAATTAATATGGACAGTTTTTACAGAGCATTTAAAACCTATATATCTCTAGGATGATTATTTATAAATTCTTTTGGAAAAGGCAGGAACCTTAAAATTCCTACTTATAAAAAATATACAAAAACTCATTGAAATATGGTAGGCCTTCTCTAATAAGTTTAATCCTTAGAATCACTTAAAAAGAGAATCTTAATTATAATTTCATTAATCTAAAAATAATCTGAAATTAGAATAACATACCCCAATAGGAAAGGGTAGGATGTGACACAAGGTCAATTTTAAGCAGAGTACAGCTGGTTTCAATTCAGAGTTCTCCTTCTCATAGACTGGTTGCCTTACCAGAACTAAAGAAACCAGTCAACCCTATTGTTGGTCTGTATCTTTGGAGTAGAGAAGAGTGACTCATGCATTTCCCAAGTGTATTAGCCCAAAGTGATATAAAAAAACCTCATTCAGGATTTGAACTCAAATTGTCGACTCCATTTCCTACAATGATAACTGTTATACCATATCCACGTATTTATGTATAAATAGATAACAAAGTTTGTGTCTATTTACAACCAGAGGTAACGGTAAATTAGTTTTGTAATATTAAATGAAATTCTTGGAAATCATATCATTGATGAAAAGAGTAAAATGAAAATGTAATTCCAGCTGGCCAGCTTATTCCAAGGATTTTACTTATACCAAAAATATTCTATATACAAAGACATTGAATAGATTTTTCATGAAATTTACCTACAAATTAAAATTAGCTATAAAAACACCAGAGAAAGCTATTATAAAGCAAAAAAAATAATATATAATGGGATGTAACTAAAAGAGAATGAAAAAAAAAATTGTAAATCTAATAAATGAATAAGATAAATAGAAACAGATTATTCTAAGTGAAAATTGTATCTGTAATATTTACATTTGATATAAAAAAAACACAACAGCAATCTGAATAGAATATCAAATATAATAAGAATTAATATAAGTTGATAAGTACAGTTAGGAATATCAGGACAAAAATGGTCAATTCTAAAAAGTAATTAATAATAATTAACTATAATGATGTTCTTTTGTCAATGCATATCATTCTTTATTTTACAGTAATTATAATAACTTTAATTTGCACTGGTTATATATATATATATATATATATATATATATATATATAACAAAGGTGTTGAAAATTGAGGTAATTAAAAATTGTTTCTGAATATTGATTTCTTTTGTCACTTTTGAACAAAACAAAAAAGAAATACAACTTGAATGTTTACATCACATTTTAATACAAAATCAAAAAGACATTTATTAAAAAATATGACAATAAGTTTCAATGTATCTATATATTGGAATTGCTCTAGGCATAATGGTTATTATTGTAGGAAATGGACATGGTGACTCAAGTTCAAATCCTGACTGAAACTGTTTGCATTTTACAAAATACTAATACCCTTGAGAAAGATACGAATCTGACTATTCTCTCTCCAACTATGGGTAAAATAGTAGGGTAGACTGTGCTCTTTAACCTTGGTATGGCAACTGGTCTAGAAAGAAAACTAACACTTTTTGGAAAGGTATGAATCCAACTATTATCCCTCCAGCTATGGGTAAATAGTTGGGCAGACTGTGCTGTTTGATTTTGATATGGCAATCAGACTAAATATCTGAATTCAAATCAGTCATAGACTTAGAAAGGAATGGATGCCACCCCACTATTCCGACCAAAGAATGCGACATGAGTAATGCCCCTCCCCCAATGACCAAACTAGGACCATGTCACTTCAAATTTTTCTGGTTCATCACTCTCAATCATCCAGCAATAGTCTCTCATCATTATACTGATATACCAATATCAAATCTTTCATCTTGTTCTTCACAAATCACTTCAATTTTTTTCTTGAAAACCATCCAAAAGTAAGTCAAAAAAGCTAAACTCTAAAATTCATGTTTTGACTCAGTTATTCAAACTTGTTTCATAATTTCTTTATATTCTGTTTCCTTATTGTTACCTAAGAACTTAGAAATTCCCTGAATGGTACCAAAACCTCTCATTCTAGAGCCTTCTTCACACAATTAAATTTTGCAACAGAAATGAGTTTTCAAATAAAAAGTCCAGTAAATACAATTTCTTTCAATTTAACTTCAGAAAAACCTAGAAACTTTTGGTATGAATACATAAACAGGTTTCACTATTTGATAAAACTTCCACAAACTGATTCATTCAAGTTTAATATGAATTGTGGCAGCAACACTTTATCTGGATTCATCAAATTGGATCTTGAGATTTTTTTTCCTATATTGGGCAATTCCATCAAAACAATTTTCAAGTTTATTAAGAAAATAATGGATTTAAACATAGTTTTAAATATTAGTTTGGACTATATTCGGACTGACACTGAAACATTATCCATATTTATAGTGCAAAATTATGCAAAAACTTATTGAAAAACAAAAAAAAACAACATTTTTATGAAAAAATATTAAATGGAGAAAAACTGTTTTGACTTTTTAATTAAGCAAAAATAAATAAAAAATCCCCCCCTCCAAAGCTAATTTTTTCATCATATCCAAGTGTAAAATACAACAAAAAAAATATCATCATTAATCATTCTTTTAAAAATAAAAATATTTCATAAAATGGGATAGAAGAAAATGATTTTTAAGTTCAACCACCAAAAATCCTTAAAATTCATTTGAATAATCACAAACTATTTTTTCAGAATAATTATTCCTAAAACTATGCAAATTTCTAAAATTAACTTTCTTCATAACCGTAAAATATTTGTAAAAAATTTTTGAAAATTAAAGAGAAAAACAGAAATGATAATTTATTAGTGTTTCATTGCTGAACCAACTTTAGTCAGCAAAAATACTTTGATAGCTGCTTATAGAGGAATAATAAGAAAAGAAGGTTTAACTAAAAGTCCCTGAAATTTTTTTTTTCTTGCACAAATTACATCCAATTTTTTTCTATTTGTCATTAATACTGTATTTTTACTATAAAGATTTATGATAGAGAATTTCTTGACTGAAGTGTACAAAATTTCATCTTTCTTTTTAATTCAGATTCACAGAATTAAAATGTATCATTTACTTAAAGTTAAGTCATCTTTAATTTTCCTCAAAATTATAATAAATTTCACTTTTCAAATTCTTTAATCTTTAGCTCTTTTCTATTAATCACTAGTATACCTTGCATTGGGTATTGGTTAACAGACCATTGTTTGTGAATTAAGTAAAGTTTAGTCTGTAACTTCTCTATAAGTCATCATGTACATAAATGTCTAAAACTGATTATAGATTTCCAATATCAAATGTTTCTCCAAGTATATCATACATTGTCGCAGCATAACAACAGTTTATCAATGCCTTGTGCTGATTTATTTCAGTGATGATAAAAGAGAACTTGTAAGTTTTCTTTTTCAGATTGATAATTTTTAATGGCATGTCAGTCTGTCTTGGGTTATTTTATGATTAGGGACTCACATTCATTGTACATGTATATCTATATTTTTTGTGTAGTTTTTGCGAGGTTGGAGGGTCCTATTAAACTCATAGACGGGACTCTAACAGGTACTGCTACTCTGGGTCAAGATACAGTTTTGTGTAATCCTCAAGATACACTTCTAATTTTTTTTTATTAGAGTAGAGGGTGCGGGGGGGGGCTTATTCCTTTGCAGAGTCAATGTATTATGAGCCCTGTTGATGGCTGTTTCTTAATCGGAATTTTTTATTAATAAATTACAAATACTTAAATACATGAGCATAATAATTTCACATTTGAGATTTTCTTTTCAATAAAAGTTCATAAATCATTAAAAGGCTTTTTTCGTCACATTCATCTAAATAATAAACTACAATTTTCCTGAAATAACAATCAAAACACAAACAGTGAGAATGATAAGTTTGAATAAACAAACTTTTAATATTTGCTTTTTTTTGCTACATTATATTAATTATAATATTTGCTGAAAAGCCATTCTAATGCATATCTGTGTGCAAGGCAAGCATTTGTCTTAATAGCTGCATTGTGTGATAAAAGAAGCAATTACAAGGCAAAAATGTTCATAACAGCTGAAGCAATTTAAAAAAAAAAAAAAAAAAAAAAAGCTGTGATTCAGTGAAAGTGTTGAGAGAGAATGGTAAATTTTATTTTTAATTGAGAATTTTCTTACCAGTTGGACAAAAGAGGAAAGGTTGGAATGAGAGTGTGGGGAAATGCTGACATTAAAAGAATTATGTAATAGATACTATTAAACTATGAAAAGTATGTTTGAATGTGTCATAATTTTCAATAGTAAAGATTAGCGAAAAGTATTAGATTTTATTTAGAAATTCTCATTACGCTTTTAACCATTCTAAAAATTATTTTAAAAAATTTTCTAGGTTTTTCAAAGGATTATAAAAATCTCACAAATTCTAGTGATCAGTTTCAGTGAAAGTTTATTTTGATATTTGAAGCTATAAAAATTTTAAAACTGGATTAGATATGATAAAGTATCATTTAAAAAAATGAAGTTGTAAAAAAAGTAATTTTCAAATTTTGGTGAGAATATATTTTAAAAATATTGATGTCTTTCTTTGCCTTATTCAAAAGATTATAAAACATTTTAAATAATTAACTTTTTATAAAATAATATAATTAAGTACTTCAATATAATAACATCGACTTAAATCATTTTCATTATATGTTATTACACTATTATTGTATATTTATATATTAAGAAAATAAGTAAGAGTCTTTTAAAAGATTCACTTGAAGACCTAATTGGTTTCTTCTGAGTGATGAAATAAAAAGCAAATAGCCCCACACATCATAAATTTTGAGTAAAAAATAATTAACTATAATATTTGCTCAAGTATGTAAGTGGTAACATCATAAATATCTTAAGATTAAAAAACAACATATGAAAGCTAAGTTTTTATTTTTATTGTACAATTCTCATTGCCAATTTCTAATGACTCAATGAAATTAAAGTCTTAATAGTTTCATGATAATAATAATCAAATTTTTCTATGTATGTGTTACTGTAACATTTAAAAAATGACTCATTGTACTAAGATATGTATTAGTAGAAGACTTATCCAATAAACTTGATTTGGTTATAGAAGCACTACTCAGTAAGCAAATCTTGGCTAGGAATTGGAGCCCATCCCTCTCCGGGTCTGGTTTGAATTCAGTTTTCCTTCTTCAAGACCAGTTGCTATACCTAGGTTAAAGAGCCCCATCTGCCCAACTATTTACCCATAGCTGAAGGGAAAATAGTTGGATTCATACCTTTCTCAGAGGTATTAAGCGCTATGCAAGTAGCAGAGTCCACTTACAATGATATTAACTGAGTAGCTTCTTAGTATGTTTTGGTACAATAGCATTAAAATTTTCTTAAAGCAATTTGAAATCCAATTCTTAACTTAATTACACAATAATAGTGTGGTGTCTGCATTCATGCTCACCCTAATAGTCATAATTTCTCAAAAGATAACAATTAAATGTCAGTTACATAGTACTTCATATTAATTCATTTGCAGTTAATTAAAAAAACAAATAATAATAAATTCTAGGAATAAGATTTGACCTGACATCACGTTTAATATCCACCTAAAACAGCCTTTAATCAAATTATAAGTAAAGAAAAAAAACAAAAACAAGCTGAGTATGACAGATGGATTATTTTTCTTGAATTCCAGTAAGAAAATTAACATGTAAGAATCTTTATTTCGAAATCTGTTTGTTATGTTTATGTGTGCATATTTAATAATTTTGCCTTGAAAAGTCAAAAAAATTAAACTGCAACATAATATACTTAAAGAAAAAAAACTAGAGGGAAAAAATGCAGCACAAAGAATTTTTTATGTTGGCTAAAGTAGAGCAAATAAACAAGGAGGAGAAATAGATGAAAAAAAAAATGGATCAAGTTTGTTATTATTGTTATTATTATTATTATCTTTATTATTCAAGGATTTATTCAAACTTTCTATATTTATTGTTCTTTTTCATGGTATGTTTTAGTTGGTTGATTCAAAAACATGGCATCAGGTAGTTTACTTAAGAAGATGGAGAATAGTAATGTGTGTGTGTGTGTGTTTTCCAGTTAGTAGCTCTTGATTCATTACAGATTTGGCAAGAGTGCCAAGTAAACTTTCTGCACCTTGTTAATATATTTTTCTTGAAAGAATGCAACTGTTTTGCATTATCATCCACAACTAAGTATCTTTATAAAATCTTGATAATTTTTTTCTCTTTTTTTCACTCACTTTCATCAAGAGTAATGGACTTTCCTAATTCTTTGAACAATCAATAAGTTGGTAAAATTCCCAAGCAATAAATCAAAACAATCAATGGTTCACCAGTCAGGTTTACTTTACCTCTTGTAGTATTTAAATAGTTTGTTGTTTTTTTTCTTTTCATTAAAGTTTTGGTTTGTTTACTTACTAAAAGCAAATCACTGCACCTTGTGAAAAGGCAGACATTTTGATCATGAATTGAAATCCATATACTAGGGTGAGTTAAAAGTTTTGCAATATTTTGGTACATGCTAGTTTGTAGCACATATATCATGTGACTAAAGCAGTTCAAGTTATGGAGGGTACCTGCTCTCATTGGTACATTCTATGTGTGATTTGGAAATCACACAGATGAATATGTAATGTAGTCTAAATTGACAACTTGTTTTACAAGACCAAAATGGGCCATAATGCCACCAAAAACATTTGTTGTGCAAAATGGTGAAATCACAGTAACCAGATGGTTCAAGAAATTTTGCTTGGGTTACAAGACCCTCAATGATAAGGTAAGGTCAAGTAAGCATAAAATCATGGATTTCAAGGCCATGCTCCAAGCCAAGTAGTTCTTGGAGAGTATCAGGTGAGCTTGTCATCATACATTCCAGTGTTATTTGTCACTTTACAACCCCAGCAAAAGCATCTGGAGCTGCTGAATTAAGCATCACGTTACCAAAATATTGCAAAACTTCTGACTCACCCTTGTACTCTGAAAAATTGTGAAATGATAAAATATATCGGAATTCAGTTCCCATTACACAAAAAGATGGTATACTCTAAAGAAATTAAAATATTTTTGGTTTAAAGTATGTTGATCAGATTTGAAACACTTTTTTCTTATGATAAACTGTTCATGGTTTGCATTGAGTATCGTGAAGTATCAGCAATCATTTAAACAGAGAATTCAGAAAATTTGAAACATGATGCAAAGAACAGCAAAGATAAAGTTAGTTTGAAACAATCCTTGAAAATTAAACAAAAAAAAAAATTCCTTATCAAACACAGCACCAAGAAGGAATTAGGGTTAAGAGGGCTTTGAAAGGCGGACAGAATCAAAGAGGAAATGGTTGGTCAAAGGAGGTACCGGAATGAAGGGTTCCACAGCGCTAAGCTATAATTTCCGGTACTTACTTGTGATTCTGGATTTTCGGCATCTTCATTCTCAGCAGAGACTCTTCCCTGTGAGTTAGAAAACAAAGTCGGTCTGAAGAAACGGTTGGTGTCAATTTCACTTCAATCCCTTATAAATTCTACAGAGAATGGACAATGCACTGGTAGTAGTTATAGAGGTGGCATACAATAAATTAAGATATAACGACTAAGATTGGTGGTTTGTGAATGTGGTTGTATTAATAGTTGAATAGGTGTTCATGATGGTAGTGTGAATATATAATTTGACAGAGGTGATATGATTGATGAAAAAGAACACAAGGTAATGTGACATCTTACATTCAAACATTTCCCTAAATAATAAAGTTGGAATTTTAATCACTTAAATGAAGACAGGTTGCAGATTATTTGAGAAAATTATGTTAAGTGCAGAGAAACATGTATGTATTGGATCAGTGTATATATATATATATATAAGCTATAATCAAGCAGCAGTTTTTCTTTAGAGCATGTTTTGTTAAAAACCACAGACAAGGTTCTTTTAAACAGTCTTTTATTGATTTTTTCTTTCCTTAGAAGACTCCCTGAACACCTTTCTAACATCATTAATCACTTTCAAGGATGTAATTGGGATGTTATTATTTACTTTAAAATCCAGTGAAACTTTGTTTTGAATATTTTAGGTTCTTTCTGTTCAAAGTGCAGAGGAGAAAGATTTTTTGAATATTGGTACTTTTTCTATAATGTTTATTTGTTTTTGTTTTTGTTTTTTTGTAACGATAAAGTTTTAAAATTTAGACAGTAGCGTGTTTATCACAAACAAAATATCAGAACTGGTGTAATCTGTTAATAGTAGAGTAAAATTTCTTATTCATTAAATACATCAAGTACACCAGTTCCTTAGGTTGAATGCTATGTTATATAAGACATACTTTTTAGAATTTGTTATTTAGAATAAGATGGCCTTGCATTTTGCATTGATATTGGATGGATATCAAATTAACCTATATGAAAGTATTGTAGTTTTATGACTAAGATATATATTAGTACTTCTTCATCATCATAATTTTTATTATTATTATAAGAGATACAATCTCTGAATGGGCAAGTAAATAAAATATAAACAAACTCAAAAAATTACAAATCATAGAAATCATAAAACACTAATGTAAGAAAATTCAAAAGATTTCTCTACATTTGAGACAGAAATTATCCAAGATATTAAGATCAAATACTTCACTGGATTTGAAAAAAACAAAAACTTGAAGGTCACCAATGATAGTAGAAAGTGCTGAGAGAGAAAATTCCAGATAGATTTTTTACAAAGTTTAATTAAACTGAAAAAAATCTTGTAAGATGACAAGAAAAAAAAACCTGTTTTGTTAACAATCCCCTTCACACACACAAAAAGGCTAAAGTAATTGGGTAGTAAAAAAACAACATAATAGTAAATAAACTGTCCTTTTGTTTTTGACTCATTTTGTATAGACAAAAAGATAGATGTAAATTATATACACCAAATTCTTGCTAAAATGACTTGAGCAAATATACATATTGAAAAAAAAAGTGCTTTTCTCTCAGCTTCATAATCTTACAAGTTTAAACATAGTAACATGATTATTTGTGTATGAGATGCACTATTTTTTTTCAGTCCAAAAGTTAGGGGCATGTATTATCAACTTCTTTTTCTGGCCAATTGTATCATCATATTCTCAACAGCATGACCAAAACTAAATCATATCTAACTAATCTATAACAGACACTTCTATTTTATACCACTACAGAGAAATAGCTATTGGAATATTTTTTGGTTATAATTTGTTTCTACTATCTTTAACTTATTTTTGCTGCTGAAAGTTGATAAGATTTTTGTGTGAGCATGTTCTTGCCTTAGCCCAAAATACTCTGTAAATTTTGAATTTTAAAACATTATATGAATTCTTATTTTTCTCAATACAAATCAGACAAAAAGTTGAACAAATGTTAGATATAATATAAATTTACCTGCTGCAAATTCCAAAACATTTATGCACATGAGATATTTTTTTTCCAAAATTTCATAGTCCAAAATTAGTGATACTTATTATACACAACTAATTACAGTAAGTTTATATATTTCTGGATGTCTAGTCTACTACATTTACTGTTTGGGTGCCCCTGATCATATGACCTTGTGCCTTAGTAAATTACTACTACATTTACTGTTCTTTATGTGACAATTACTGTGATGGCAAAAAACAAATATGAATGAAGTTATTTCATCCTTGATCAGATGTCAATTATTTTGCTGAATTGCTTTTTGAGGCAAACATCAGTTCTGATTTATTTTGCTGAATTGCTTTTTGAGGCAAACATCAGTTCTGATTTATTTTGCTGAATTGCTTTTTGAGGCAACCATCAGTTCTGATAACTGTCACTATTAACATATTTACATGCTTGTAAAATCTGCCACAATAATTAATGAGTTCTAATTATTTTTGTAACATAGCTTAGTAGACATCCTGCAGAAAAATGTTTATTGGTAAGTCTCTGTTGACAATCTTATTAGTATAATATTCCTTTTTTTATATCAAGTAACAGTTAATAAAATTATACTAATGAATTCATGTTTAAAGATTTAAAAGTTAATAAATTACTGCAAGTTGACACTTGTTGAATAGACTAGGAGAATAGACCATAAGTGCTATTTAGTAGAAGGAAGTAGTATGAGTATATAACATTAACCCAATTTATACTTTTAAAAACTATGTAGAAATGGATGAGCAAAGGGAGGAAACTCTTGATTATCTTTCAATTTTATACAGTTATTATTTACAGCAATATTTAGAATTGATTATATCTTTTGTTATTGATGCATGTACAAGGGTTGGCTTAAAAGTTCAAATGATGTCATATCTAATATTGATAATTTTTTTTTTTACCAACATGATCCAAGCACTGCAACACTTATGGAAGAAGTTTGAATTAGTCACATTCCATCTTATCTTGGTCAGCCTATGTACTTTTCACCTGACCTTTTTATTGTCTTATTCATTAAGATTGTTTTCTCTATTTGAGTCTTGTTTCTTAGATGTTTTAAGTGATGGAATCAGTGGACTGCAATCCTTACCTGACAAAGTCTGAAGAGTACATAAACTAAAACATTGAAGAAAGATAAAGAATTGACTCCAATATATCTAGTCATTATGAAATTGTGTCTGAGTGCTTCAGATAACATTTGTCCATCCACAGATGGTCAGTTCAATATTCATGTAATGCTCAAAGAACCATTTATCAAGCAGCAATCAACTTAAGAACCAATGTCTCATATTGGGATCAATTATCGCAGACTTTCAAATGAGATATTTCAAACCTCTTATTTAGTCAGCCAAGGGACTGACATCTTAGAAATAAGAGGTTCCATTGAATTGATGAATACTATTATCATACTTTCATCAAAGAATGAGGAGCAAAAACATTCAAAGTTTTTTATATTTACTTTCTTTGATAAAGAAAAAAATTACCATAAAAATGAATTTGACAGCAGTGAAAAAAAAGGGTGAGAGAATTTGACCCTAAGATGTTATTACATATATCTCGCATCTATTAGATAGATTTTATTCAACAAAAGCAAAAAGGACATTGTCCATTAACTAAAAGAGATTATTTCTTATATATAAAAGTAAGATTCAAAGTTTAAACTGATAAACAAAAAGTAAAGGCTATAAATCTAGTTCACTTCTATCATCTCATTTAAAAAATTGATATTAATCTGTTTGAATAAAAAGAGAAATAGTTTAAATCATAAACTCTGATAGAATGTTGGGTTCAGAATGTTCTTGAGACAAGTGACAATTAACCTTTGACTTGTGTGATTAACTATTTTTATGATGATAGAATTTCAAAACCTCAAGATATTTATACTCATAATAAAGGTTTGTGGAGAAATATTCATAGTTTATCATAAGGTTTTCAACAACATCAGGTGTTACACTGTTAATCAAGGTGCCAAAAACTATACCAGTTGAGAAGCTATTTAGTTTGCTTTGATAAAGCAATCCAAATTTTTTGTCATACAATTGCATTTTGAAGAATAAATTTTGGGAAATAACTTCTGACTAAAACTGGTACAAGAAATTGTACACAAGATGTTTATGTAGAGGTAAAACTTCTGGGAGAGGATTAGTGTGAGAAAAAGAATTAGAGTTAGTTAACTATAAAGCCCAAAGATATTCACAAGGTGGGTAGGTTTGAAGTTTACAAATTCCACTCCAGACCTTTTAGTAAAATCAGTTAAAAAGAATTCCATACAAACAGTAATGATTACAAGTTGCTGTTATAAAATTTAAGTTTCTCCACAAAACTGTGTATCTGAAATAGTTTTCTCCATAATATCTACCTGATTTTTTATCAACGAATATACTAAGTGATGAAGAAGAATTGACAAATAGCAAAAGTTTTTAAATTAATAATTCTGAAATTAGCAAAAAGAATATTTTAAGAATAAAGCATCCAAATAATTTCTCTTATTGACCAACAATTTCAGTAATATTCCTGTTGATACATCACAAATGTGACTTTATCAATCATAGAATTGTGAAAAATTAAAATATTTTAACAATGTCTTAAATGTATTTTGTTGAGTCAGTGTAAGAATAAAATAAAAATACAAGTTATTATGCAGTCAAACATGCAGATGTTTGGAAATAAAATTAAATGTTGTAGCAACCTGTGTATTTTTACTAGATGATGTGAATGTATATAAGCAATGTAGTGGTTGATGTGAATACAAGGGAATATCATGCAACAGTAATAATTAGTGACATTCAAAACTGACATAATATTTATCAGTCACATAAAATGGCTTTAACATTTACAATTTAGGAATAGAAATAAATAACAAAAAGAAATGACAAAAAACAAGAAATAAACTTTAAGGATAAAAACATGAAAAACATAAGTATACATTACAATGACAGGCTCAAATCAGTTCACAAACAATTGCCAAAATGATGGTTCTAAAAATTGAATGCATGGATGAATGTATGCAAATAAACAAAAAATAAGTTTCTCATTTGGTAATCTTTCTTTGTCTCAGGATTTTTTTGTTGGTCACAAAACCTGTAATTTTTAGGACTGTTTTAACATGTTTAAATATATGCACACAGTATGAGAAGCTGATTAAAATACCAAGTAATAAAGTTTTTAAAAAGTAACAAAAACATAAGTATTAACTTTCCCCATTATGCAGGTGCAAAAAAATAAAAATTTGATTTTGAATTCTATCTAAATTGAGAAATACACATAAACAATTTTAACTACCAAATTTAGTGTCAATTTTGCAGATATATAAAAAAAAAACTTGTCCTAATATATATATATATATATATATATATACACATGATAACAAACTGAAGATTGGTTATCTCCATTGAAAACCATATACTTCAGTATAGACACACACAAATACACACAGATCTATATATATATATATGTACATTGAAATATATAGGCATATTAATTTATATACAGACATGTATATATGTACAAGTACAAATATGTATATTAATACAAATATAAAACAGGATAGAGATATATGACTAGAATTATGCACACTAAAGCTCATATTAATCAGCATAAAATAGAGCCTTGGGGACAGAAATTAGAGACCAAAAGAAGGGATTCAAAAAATAAATCAATTTCATTTTTTTCATTTGGAAGGTAACTTTTTTTTTTGTTTCTTCAAAAATGATGATCAACTTTGTTGAGCAACGATTATATAAATGAATCAATGCATTGAGCTCGATTCCCCCCCCAGTTTTCTTGGTTGATAAAATATCAAAAAAATTTACTGGGTGATCATAATAAATGATAAAAAGAAGAAATCAGTAGAATTTTATATAATCAGATCAGACATTGAAAATGTCCGCTGATCAGTGAATCATATGAAACAAAGAAAAAGCAATGTAATAAAAAATTTAAAAGTGAAAAGTCTGATATAAACGTAATTCAAATACACTTTTATAAATCTAATTGGTGACCATTTAATTAGCCTTAATTAATTAACCTTTTTAATGCCATTTTCTCTCAAGGAATAAGAGGTTTCTCTTTTTTTTTTCTCTCAGATTATACACCTGATGATTGAAGGTTGAAGAATGAACCAGCTGAAACACTGTGCTAATACCATCAAGAATACAAATAAGATTAATAATGTATTGGGATTAAATAAAAAGTAGTTACACAAGAGAAATTAATAAGCAAGTAATTGTCACTGATGAAGAAAAAGCAATTTCTAGTATTCTTAATCATCAAATAAGGCCAATGATCCAATTCAAGAAAAAAAGTTTCTTTTTTCTCATAGATCCATTCTTCAACCCTAATGTGGGCTGAAGAATGGATCAGCCAAAATCTTGTGTTAATAATATCAAGGACATAAAGTAGAGATTCAATTGTACAAAATCATTGACAACACTTATATAAGTTTATCTAAATTGGAATCAGATGACAAAAATTTGATACCCATCTTATGATCATTATTTCATGATTACTGTTCGTATTTGTGATGGAAATATTATCCAGCAGTGTAAATGACTGACAGCAGAAAAAACTTGTCTCTTTAAAAAGACTTTTATAGATGATATATCATCTAGTGAGTCATTTTCAACTGAGTAATAAATGCAAGAGTCAGACTCTAATGAAAGTTGTCAGAAAAGACTGCAATCAATAGGTAACACATTTGTTTACATGGATAAAATTTGATAAGATACTTAGTTATTTCTATTCCCTACTTATTACCAATTGCTATCACTGGAAAGAGGTAATATAAGAAATGAACAATGACTTATCATTGTGATCATATTGCAAAAAATAAATTATAGGGTGCATATACTTTGGTTTAATTCCCAAACTATAATGGCTATTCTAGGGATATGAAATATGGTTGATAAAAGTTTTAATGACAATATTTTTAATATGTATATTTTTTTAATGATTAAAAGTACTTCTTGAGCAAATTTGATATAACAAAACATTTGTTATATCATTAATTCAATCTACATCATCCCTCAAGAAAAACTGTTGCTATTCTTAAAACTGAATATAGTAACTGTTAATAGTAGTGTGATTGTAGTTGTGGTGCCATCTTTTGTCCAACTACTGATTAACATGATATCTATTCAATAATCTACATCCATGACATCATTGACTACAAAATGAAGCACTAGAGGATGTTTATCTATTTATTATAGCCAATCATTCAAAAGAAAACATGATGTCATCAAGTGAACCAAAGATGTAATTTAGGAGCCAAGTAGTCTCCACATTATCTTTATCCAATAATATCAAAACTGCAACAAAACAGCTTTTTGAGGAGGATAAGGTAAAAAGAGGCACAGCTATTTAATGTTTTTTTATGAGAGATACTTAAAAATTCAATTCAATTAAAAAATGCCAATGTTTATGCAGAAAAATCTCTTAGGATGATAGAAGTGTATTTTTCTGTTGTTTCCTATCTATAATTGTGGTGATTTATGGAGACCACAAAGAATAAACGAATTGGCAGAAGTTTGTCACTTGAAAGAAAACATTTCATTACTGCTGTGGAAAAGTCAAAATAGCATGAACCATGTATTTACCCAACCCCTCCAGCATGAGCAGGATGTAACACAAGATCAATTTTTAAACAACAAAGTTGGTTTGAATTCAGAATTTTCCCTCTTCTAGACAGCATGCCTTACCCAGGTTAAAGAGCTCAGTCAGCCATAGCCAGAGAGATAACAGAAGGGTTCATGCCTTTTGAAAGAGGACTAGTGTAAAGTGAAACAAAGTTTCATCCAGGATTTGAAGTCGCTGGTTCTATTTCATGACAAGTATAAAAACATCAAAGAAAGACCAGTGATATTATGTAACTTGAAACCCAAATGAAAAAAAAAGAATTCTCCAGTAATTACCCTCTTATCAGTTCACTTTAGATTGTGTAATTAAAAAATATCTGAATGAGGCAAAGTATTAGACTGTTCACCTGAAACCCATTCTGATTAGTTTTAAATACTGTCTATGGAATAACAGACTGAAGAATTAAAGTCAGTTTTTGATCCTTTTAGTCTCTTCTTTTCCATCTGGGGTCATATTAACTGTTCACTATCTAGACAAGATCATCTGATTGGTCAAATCAAAAAGAAATGTTCAGATTTTGTTAAGTTAATGAATCTTAACTTTTAAAATATGACAAATTGCTTAAATACTCAAAATATGAATAACAAATAAATCATAGTGAGGTTTTATCATCAACTCAGTATTAGCTCCAACTCAAAATATATTTCAACTTACAATAAAACAACTAATTTCTGGCATTAAATGACCTAATAAGGGTTAAATGCCATTAAACCATCCAATCAAATCAATATTAGAATATCTATATTATAATCACCTGATTTTTATATACACATAACACAGTGAAAATAGATAGCATACTATAATGAGATATTTGCTAGGGCAATTAGAATACTCTAACTTGGAGAATAAAGTCATAAATAAGGAAGAGTTGTATGTTCACGCTTAATAACCCTATCATTATAATTTCCCAACAGAGATAACTGTCAAATGCTCAATAGAGAGTACTTACCCTTCTTATTAACTTATTTGCAATTATAACATAAACCCTATAAATAAAGTAGCTTTTAAGTGAGTGATTAAACTTGGGATATCTACAATAAAAAAGAAGGAAATGATATAAAATTTCTCAAGAGTAAATTGTTTGTACTAGGCTGAGTCAAAAGTTTGGCAATATTTTGGTACTTGCTAGTTTGCTGTGCATATATCACATGATTGAAGCAGTTTAAGCTATTGACCGTACCCATTGTGGCTTGTAATATCATGGTAGTTGGTGTGCTGACACATTGTACATTGCTTCATTCTGTGTGAGATTTGAAAGCTGCACTCAATATCACAGAAGCGACCAGAAAAAGATTTTTTGTGCAAAAGATAAAGACACAGTAGGCCACAGTATAGTAACCAGATGGTTACAGAAATTCAATGATCAGGCAAGGTCAGGTAGGCCTTAAATTGGATTTTGAGGTTGTGCTCCAAGCCACAGAGGCAAATTTGGCAAGCAGCACTCAAGCTCAGCATCTCAGTTCGGTGTGGTTAATCACCTCAGCAAAAGCATTTGAATCGTACCTCACATTAACAAAATATTATAAAACTGGTTTTCTTTGATAAAAAAAATTCATTATTCAGTCAGCCTACCAATATTTAAAAAAAAAGTCCACGAGGGAGAACAACAATATAAACTTATTTCTTGTCCTAGTTCTATAAATAAGTTAAAGATGTTGAAAGATACAAGAAAAGTTTATATGAACCAATAAAGTACCTATTGCAAGTCATTCTTATAGTCACCAATAAAGTACCTATTGCAAGTCATTCTTATAGTCACCAATAAAGTACCTATTGCAAGTCATTCTTATAGTCACCAATAAAGTACCTATTGCAAGTCATTCTTATAGTCACCAATAAAATACCTATGACAAGTCATTCTTATAGTCACCAATAAAGTACCTATTGCAAGTCATTCTTATAGTCACCAATAAAGTACCTATTGCAAGTCATTCTTATAGTCACCAATAAAGTACCTATTACAAGTCATTCTTATAGTCACCAATAAAATACCTATTACAAGTCATTCTTATAGTCACCAATAAAGTACCTATTGCAAGTCATTCTTATAGTCACCAATAAAGTACCTATTGCAAGTCATTCTTATAGTCACCAATAAAGTACCTATTACAAGTCATTCTTATAGTCACCAATAAAGTACCTATTACAAGTCATTCTTATAGTCACCAATAAAATACCTATTACAAGTCATTCTTATAGTCACCAATAAAGTACCTATTGCAAGTCATTCTTATAGTCACCAATAAAGTACCTATTACAAGTCATTCTTATAGTCACCAATAAAGTACCTATTGCAAGTCATTCTTATAGTCACCAATAAAGTACCTATTACAAGTCATTCTTATAGTCACCAATAAAGTACCTATTGCAAGTCATTCTTATAGTCACCAATAAAGTACCTATTACAAGTCATTCTTATAGTCACCAATAAAGTACCTATTGCAAGTCATTCTTATAGTCACCAATAAAGTACCTATTACAAGTCATTCTTATAGTCACCTATGAAAATCTGTTGCATTTTTGTCAATGTAAATTCAGTGATTAATGTGTGAGAGCAAACTAAATCTTCTCTACACACAAAAGCCGTCCTATATAGAAGAAATCAGTATGATCTACTTTTTTTCTAGCATTTAAATTGTTCTAAATACTTCATAATCTCATTTCAGGATTGACAAATTTTGAATTAATTGATATTTGTTCTTAAAAGAAAAATCATCAGTTTAATAATATCATATGACATCTGTTGCAACCAGCTACCGTATAGGAACACAAATCTGTTGTTGCTGTGTAACAGGTTTTGGCCTTTAAAATACATCCAAGATGCCTCACAAATATAAATGTCACTGTGAAAGTGATTAAATCCTGGGTTATTTTAAATATTTGAATTTTGATAATTTATTAAATGACAGACTAATAAAAATCCATATATCAGCCAATATCTGCAACATTGGAGAAATTTTTTCATCACACAGCACGAGAAAAATTTTGTTTTGAAAGTTGTTTTATCATCTCAGAATAAGCCATAAACAACTTCCTGTCCAAAATAAATAGTCATTGACTTTGCATTCTGGGAAAAATGAATCTTCTAATTACTATTAAAAAATAGGAAATGTAAGCCCTTAAAAGCAATGTCTCCTGCAAAGAAAGAACATCTTGCCAGTGTTAGATTTACTATTTGGATTTGCCAATTTGGAACTTTACCCTTTTTGGATATAATAAAAACTGGATTATATAATCTTTATTGACTTGGGACTTGAAACCAATCATTTGTGATTTAAACTGGAACTAAAACCCTATTTACAAGTTTATTTTCTGTATAACTGTACAATATGTCACACCTTTTCACAAGGACAATCACATTATTATGTTAAGTAAGAAAAATTTTCACACACTTAAAAATCTTAACATAGATTTCCAAAGTTTTGTGAAGTGGGATACACAGGTCCCAAATTACTGTAATTTAGCACATTCTGAAATTTTTACTCATTCAGGCATCACATGTATCACATCTTGTAAAATATCTGACTAGGCTGTATTCAAAATATAAATCAAAATTTATTCTATTGACAAATTCTTGGACATTTTTTTTTAATGATTTCAAATAGCCTCAACATATTCAATAGAATTTATGTTGGCGGTTTTGGTCAGAAAAGTTGCTCAAGAGATTGCTTTTTTTTACTTAAAGTTTTATTCCTCATGAGTAAATTGTTTTTATTGAAATAACTATCAATAAATATTGAGAGAAATCCTTCCTGATAAATGCAAATATAGTTTTCTAAGTTGATATTCCTCCACACATTCTAAAAGCTTTGAATAGCCAATGCCTCAATCCACCATATTTCATAGTAGAAAACATGATTGGTTGGACAATCTATAGGCCACAGCTGAATGTTATGTCATTTAGGAAGTGACTTTCTTCTGGCTGCTCAGTTATAATAACAGTAATCCATGTGATGAAGAAACTTACTATTATTCTTGTCATAACTACTGCCTTTGGATTTTCTTTTTAAAATGTCCTATTACATGAAAATATCTTCCCGATGATATAAGGTCAACCTAAACAAAAGTTATTTTCTTCATCAGTGAATTGTATGTTTGTGTGGTTTACACTTGAAAGTAAAATTCCCACTTATGATTCTATTAAACAAGGGTTCATTCTATTCTTTTTTTTTTTTTTTTTATCATAAATATACTCCCATTTTTAAATCTTGAAATTTCTTTGTTCCTAGATAATAAATAATCATAAAGTGATTGTATATTTATTTCTCTATCACTTTTCATAGGAAACTGAGAAATTGTCAGTGAGTGTATCATATTCTGTTGAGAATTCCCAATTTCAGTGCTATTAAACACTAGCTTGTTCCATTTTTTCATTAACTCACAATATTCATCATTTTCAAAATTTGACAGGTCTCATACTCCTAGAGTACAACATTTGGTGATGTTATTTCCATTTTTCAATTAGTTATTTCTCTATTATTTTTAATAGGAACCTGTGAAATTGAGTGAACATAATAGAATAAGTTGACAAAGTTAGGAGTTGGATGGATGTTGACTTCTGTGGCAGTAGAGGTTGAACGTTTATGCAAATAAACAATTAACTTGGCTTGATACAGTTAGTAGCTGAGCAATATTCTTACATAAATAGTGTTTGACATGAAAGTATGTAGCTTTCTAAATGCTTATGAATACCAAACAGTGGATGTGAGCACAGTTAGGCAGTGCGTAATGCAGTTAGGCAGTAGTGACAATGATGTAAATTATAAACTACATTTATCAAACCATAAAATGAAAGAATTTAAGTTTGGGCACTTTTAGGTATTGCAAAGTTTATGCTAGATGGATCCTACAGACGTTCATAGAGGAAAAGAAATATCACTGAATAGAAATCTCTCAGGACCTGATGAACTATAATAAGGTGAAAGGGGATAATTTCATGATTGCATCATCATGAGTGATGAGATATGGTGTTATCTCTTTGAGCCAAAATTAAAATGACAGTTTGTGGTATGGCAACACATGAATTCCTTATCAAAGTTCAAGACTCAAGCCATCAGCAGGCAAAGAGATGTATACAAAAACATTGTAGATTTCCTGAAACTCAGACAAACCATCGGCTTTGACTATATATTGTGATTCTAGTTGAAAGCATGAATTTCCGATGTCTGACTAAAGAAGAAGGAAAGGACAATGTTTCATTTTGAACATGATATTTGCAAACCATGAATCATGTTGCATATTTTAGTTGTACCATACTGACTCTTTAAGAAAATAAAACATTATAGCTGAAAATTTTCTCTCTCCAACAGTGTTAGCCTAGTTGGCTGGGGCTGGAGAATACACTGACTGCATTTCTTCAGAGGGATAAAACCCTGTAACAAGTAGCCTGGATATGACATTAAACCATCTGATGGTGAAGCTCCAGCCTTGGAGATTTGGGTAATGTGGAGTATTCCTTCATTGCCATAGCCCCAAGGTCTACTCTGACCTGGAGAGGTAGCATCTGATAGGGTCCTATCTATGGGTTAAATAGAATAAATTGTGTGCAAACAAATGACTGATCTTGAATTGTGACTATTATATACCAATACTTGAAACCATTTAACTGTGTGCAAAAAAGAGTTTAGGCTCATTTAAGAATGTTATTTACAAAATGTATTTACAAATGATATATATATTTAATATATATGTATAAAGAAGATTTGGCATTAAATAACCTACAATGGTTGATATGCTATAAAACCCAACCAAAACAATAGTTTTATTGTGCTCCCTGTAATCATTGTAGTTCCATGGAAATAAATAGGATGCATATTTCTCAGAGAACATCATTGGGACAATTTTGGTATATTCATCTACCAATTCCAACCTAAAACCAAGACACTTGTCAGGAAACTTGATAAAATTATATTGACAAAATATGTCTTTATTATTTAATCAAACATGCTTAAATATATATATATATATATATATATATATATATATATATATATATATAAGAGAGAATAAGTGATCAAAAAGTATTGAGAATGAATCTTGAAATTTTCTTGAATTTGAAATCTAAAAGATGTGTTTCCAATGGAGCAACTTATATAATAAAGTCATGATGTAGAGAAATATAGACTTTGTTCTGATGCATCAAAGTCAATTCTCACTATATTTTGACTTTTTGGTAAAACACAAAATTGTTAAAGTGCAGCAACCTTCATATTCCCCTTACATAACTCAGTGTGATTTAATGTTATTGTGGAATTAAAAGAAATATGATAGCACAGCTTTGTGTTGTATCAAAAGTGAAGTTTCAGGGTTGTTATGACCGATAGAAAACTAACTGGAATATGTTGAATGACAAAGGGACTGTTTAGAAGAAAATTAACATTTCATTCACTGTTCATATCTCTCTTAGTAAATACAGCTTTGGTCTAGATACTTTTTAAACACACCTTCTGTGTGTGTGTGTGTATATATATATATATATATATATATATATAAGAATAGTATTGACACAGAGTCAACAGTGCTTAGTGGCTGTCAGTTTCTCACCAATGCAATCATCAGACCTTGAATCTGTGTCTACATTAGATCTACACATGCTCAATTTCCAATTTTGAGCACTCTTTCTTTATAAATATAGAAAAACAAATGGCCATATATATATATGTTTTTTTTTTTTTAGTGTGTGTGATTTTGTGAATACATGTTTGTACAGGCTGAATAGTGCAGAAAAAAAAGAACAAGTTTATATATGTATATATATATATATATATATATATATATATATATATATATATATATATATATATGTGTGTGTAACCTTTAATTCCTTGGTTGTACAATGATCTTCATAGACTAAATTTTTTCTAAGTTTTAATGTTTTCTATACAATGAAATCATTAACAAAATTCAACAGACTAATGACCTCAAACAATTTTGCAACTATAATGATATAGACATGTGATTTTGGTCATTGGTATAATATAGCAGAAGAAATACTATGAATCAGAATTTCAGTTGCAGATCTCTTTATAATAAAAGGCTCAACATTTCAGTAAAGTTGATGAAATAGGAAATTGAAGAAGCAACAATTTTAGCTGAATGGATGATAGTTTTAAATGATAAAAAGCAAAATAAAAATGATACTGACAGATCTTTTTGCAAAGTAATGAGTTGGTTGCCATATAGATTTATCATATGATGCAAAGGTTATTTTTATTCTTAGAACTTAAAAAGGAAAATGCCTTACAGCACACTGATTATTACTTCAAACATCTTTTAAAGTTCTCTTTTCATTTGAAGATCCAACAGATGCCTTACATTGCTGATTCTGTAGATTTCCTTGTGAAGCATGTTAGTGAGAGATACTTGACATGAAAACATCAGCACTATTTACCCAACCCATCCACTACAAGCAGGATTTGATACAAGGTCAATTTTTAAGCAGTGTACAGCAGGTTTGATATCAGAGTTTCCTCCCAGTCATACCAAGGTGAAAGAGTTAGCTTTACTATTTACCCATAGCTGGAGAAGAAGGGATAGACTCATGCCTTTCCAAATCAGTGTTGCCTAGGACTTGAACTCTGATTGCTGATTTCATTTCCTATTACAATAATAACCATTATGCTAAGTGTGCCTCATATCAAGTATGCTTTTATAGGTAGACTTGCTCGTCCCTTAAGTGCTTATAACCAAAACTTATTAATTTGCCTCTAATTAACCTATTTTAAATGACAGAGTTAACACTATAAAAATACATTAAAAACAATTTAAAAAATTCACAACAGGAATGGTTTTATCTTGCTTAACTTAGGAATTTTGAAAAAAATTGTATCATTATTAGTCGTGATGATGGATGAGTGATCCACTAGGGTGAGTCAAAAGTTTTGCAATATTTTAGTACCTGCTAGTATGCAGCATGTATATCACTTGACTGAAGCAGTTCAAGCCACAGTTGGTCGTACCATAATAATTGGTATGCTGACATGTTGTTTAATGCTTCATTTCATTTGAAAACAACACAGATGAATGTGCAATGTAGACTAACTTTGGAAATTATCCTTTATGAATTCAAACTGGGCTATAGTGCCACAGTAGCCGACAAAGACAATTGTTG
Organism: Sepioteuthis lessoniana; assembly: GCA_963585895.1. Lineage (NCBI taxonomy): Eukaryota > Metazoa > Mollusca > Cephalopoda > Myopsida > Loliginidae > Sepioteuthis > Sepioteuthis lessoniana. Next base: position 14,991,711 of record OY757921.1, on the reverse strand, counting down.
TGTAAAAGGCGAAGGGGCAGTTGATTACAATAACCAGATGGTTCAACGAATTTCCCAACTTTGACAATCAGGCAAGGTCTGGTAAGCCCATTACCATAAATTCTGAGGCTGCATTCCAAGCTATAGAAGCAAATCCAGAGAGTATCAGGCAAGCCTGGCATCTCATAGTTCAGTTTGATTTGGAACTCTCCTGACCTTGACAAAATCATCTGGAACTGCCAAATTGTGCCTCATGTACTACCAAAATATTGCAAAACTTTTGACTCATTCTATTAATTCCCTTAATACAACTAATTTAGTCCTCCTTATATTCTTTACAAATAATCATAAAGTTTCCAATGTTGATTTTGTATATTTTCAAATTTAAATCAAACAATTCTATGAAAGCCAATCTTGTCTTATTGTGCTAAAAATGACCATCTTAATTTAAAGGTGTTGCTTTTAACTTCAGAGATATTTGTATTTCATAAATATACAGAGATTCTCTTTTATATCTCAAGACACTTGTGATCTGTGAGTTAAACCTTTATTCTTTAACAAATTCAAAAGGGCAATAAAAGTGGATAAAAGAAAATCTAGACAAAATTAGGATAAACTTTTTCCCCAAATCACACCAGAGTTATTCAGATTGACTGAAAGAATTACAAGAAATTTACTCTAGAAAAGGTCAATGAGTTCAAACCTTACTCAAATCACTAAATTAATCACTAAAAAAGTTCCTAAAGTTAAAGATACCCAAATCATGAAATAATGTGTGTGTGTATATATATATCTCATTACGTATACAAAACCCATATTTGAATATTTTAGTGTATATTTGCATCACATATCCATCTGTTTTTTTTGTCAATTGTTATTTTATGCCAAGAGGTTAGGGAATCATGTTCATTACACTTTTATATTTTTGTCTAGTTATTTGTTGTTTTTTTTACAAAGTCCCATTTAATAGGAATAATTTTTCAACAGATGTATTTAATCCTAACAAGTAATGCCACTCTTGCTTAGACTTCTTTGTGTGTGTGTGCGTACGCATTAAAGTTTTAATTATTGCTGTATGTTTTAAAAGAATATTTTTTGCAAATTTAAGAAATTTTCTAACAGAAAATGCCATATTTTTCAGACCAAACCATTTTTTTTTTATAAAGCAGAATCTGTCTACTTGCCTGATTCTTCCTATGGTGAACATCTTTCTGATTTTACTGAATTGAAAATGTTGATTTTATTTTCATTTATTAAAGGATGACTTTTAACTCTAATTTGAATTTTTAAAAAAATCATATAAAAAACAAACCAATCTTTGTTAATATGTATTATTCACATTTGCAGTCATTTGCTTCTTCTTGGCTATCACATTACATGGGGAGGTTAAGAACATTTTCTCATTGCTGTTGATATTTATATGCCAAAAGAAATTTGGAGGTAAAAGCTATATAATAGAGGCTGTATACTCAAATTTTGATAAATAAAGAAGTCAAACTTAGGAAACGGAATCAGACACCTGGCAATTTGCATTTTACTTTGGACTAATGCCATTGGGTAAGTCATGAATCCATTTTCCCTGCAGCTAAGGGTAAATAGTAAGGCAGACTGGGTTCTTTAGCTTTGGTTAGACAGTCTATGAAGAGGAAAACTCTGAATCCAAACCAGCTTTACTTTGCATAAAAAAATTGACTTTTTGTCACATCCTGTTTGAGGTGAAAGGGTTAGGTAAATATGCACACACATATAAACACATTATGGGCAAAGAAATTATCATAAGAGTACATCTTGAAGTAATTGCAAGAACTGGTCTATGTTACTTTTAAAAATCAAAATCTTTAGAAAAAGAACACAAAGACCTTAATGCCAACATATATTTATTTTTTGGACAGATGGGGATGCTTCCTGGTAAAATATAGATAACAAGAATTTATCACTGGAACTGGATTCTTTGTTGGCTCAGAACACTTTCTTTTTTTTCATCTCACCCTTATATTTTTTGGTAGATTTTATTCTTTGAGTTATTGGCCAATTATTTTTGCTTTATGATCAAAGTTTGGCAATATTTTTTTTTTATTGATATCTTGATTGAAGACAGACAAAACAAATAAAAAATTTGTTCCACTGCCAAAAAACAGAAAGATAAAAGAGCAAATAAAAAAAAAGGGTTACTTAAAGAATGAGAATAAAATTTTCAAACATAATTTTTCTAAAAAGTATACAAATAGATTTAAAAAAAAAAAGAATATTTATTCATTAAATTTTGCATTTTAAAAAGAGTTTATTTTTTCTTAAATGAAAAGGTTAGCAAAAAAAAGTAAAGATGTGTTGCATTTAACAGAAGAACGATCAAAGGTTATCTTTGGCATAAAGTGTGATTGTAAAAAGAAACGGATAAAATGGAGAAATAAAGTTTTACGAGTAAAAAGTGTTTTTTGTAAATAACCATTTGGATAAAAGATTGGATAATTAAAGAAAATAGTTGTGTCCAGTTACAGAAAGAAATATCAGAAGGGTTAAAACAAAACGCAGTAAAAAAAAAATCTATGAAAAATGGAGAATATTTAAAACAACAAAACTACAGAAAACAGATGTAATATCGGAAAAAGAGTCGAGAGATTAAAATGTTAAAGAATGAAAGAAAGGCAAAAGAATAAAGAAAGATCCATATAAGTTTATAGGCCATTCTTCACAATAATTACTTTATATTACTACTTAGTTAATGCTAAAAATCCAGAAAAAATAATGTTTAAATTGATAAATCTCTTAAATGTTGATCATATATATGAAAATTTATTGCTCCATGAAATTCACAGAACATTATTAACTTCATCAGATTATATACAAAATATAGTTGGAAAACCTTTTGTTAGGTAAATTTATATTTTAATTTAACAAGATTCTCAAAATGCAATTAAAATTATGAATGAGAGCTGAACTAAAATGAAGAAAGTTGAAATCAGATAAAAAGCAGGAGAGAAAGAAAATAATCAAGGAAGAATATTTTAAACAAAGAAAAGTGGGTTGGAGGTTATTTAACACCAAATCCATTTTTATGCAAAAATTAGTTCTATTTCAAACAATTCAGTTTAACATGAGTATACAGTTTGTCAAAAACATTTCTATTTCAAGCTATTCAGTTTATTCAAACAGTTTGAATTCAGCTTAGTACATGTATAGATTTTTGTTTACACACAGTTAAATGTCAAAACAGTTCTTTATTAAATAATTCAGTTTAGCATAAGTATGCAGTTTAGTTCTATTTAACCCATAGGTAGGGCCCTATCAGCTGCTACCACTCTGTGCCAGAGTGGACCTGGGAGCAATGGCAATGAAGGAGTGCTCTGCATTTCCCAAAAGCCCCAGCATCAGAATGTTTAATGTCATATCCAGGACACTCATTGAGAGGGTATCTTACCCCTCTGCAGAGGTGCAGTTGGTATATTCTACAGCCCCAGCCGACTGGGCAAAGGTAAAGTGTGGGGAGGAATAAAGAATAACAAACAAATAGCTGTCGAGATTTTAGGAAAAAAAAACAAAGGAAATATAGTAATCCACATGTATAAAAGACATGCAAGTGTCTAATACTTTTCAACACCAGAATATTATATTACAAAGAGATGACCGAATTGATTAATGAGAATAAAATGTAATTGTAATGAGTGACATGGTTGGTGTCACTCAAAGTGAGCAAGCACTGTTACCATAGTAATAGATTGATTTTTATGACATGTCAACCCATATAAAAGTTAGGGAATCATATTCATTGTACATTTCTTTTGTAGTTGTTCCTTTGCACATAGTCCTATTGAGTACAAATAATTTTTAAACAGATCTATTTGACCCCTAGATGGAATCCTAACAATTCCTACCACTCTGAGTAAAAGTGGACCTGGGAGTAATAGTAATGAAGAGGTGATCCCTCCATAACTGGATTGTTAGGTTGATTTTAATGGCATATAAGCCTTTTGTAGGTTATTTAATGCCAAATCCATTTTTATATAAATAAACAGTTTTATTTTAAACAATTATGTTTCGTATGAGTACACAATTATCAAAAACATTTCTATTTCAAGCTATTCAGTTTAGTATAAGTAGAGATTTTGTTTACACACAGTTAAATGTCAAAACAGTTTCTTTTCAAACAATTCAGTTAAGCATAAGTATGCAGTTTAGTTCTATTTGACTCATAGATAGGACCCTACCACTCCAGGCCAAAGTGGACCTGGGAGCAATGGCAATAAAGGGGTATTCCACATTCTCCAAAGCTCCAGCATTACTGGAACTTTACCATCAGATTGTTTAGTGTCATATCCAGAACACTTGTTGGGGTGGGGGTCTTGCCCCTCTGCAAAGATGCAGTCGGCATATTCTACAGCCCCTGCCGACTTGGCAATCCAGAACTGGAGCCTCACCATCAGATGCAGTTTAGTGTCATATCCAAAACACCCCTGGGGGGGGTGTCTGACTCCTTTTACAGGGGATAGTCAGCATATTCTAAGCCTCATTGACAGGACAAGAAGGCAAAGAAAGGATAAAAATATACAATAGTAAGTATTTATTTTTTTAAAAAAATCATAAATCTCTTAAGTGTCAATCATGTTAAAATATATTTATCTACTAAACTCTCAGAACAATATAAATTATAAGATTATATTTACCCCCCCCCCCAAAAAAAAAACAGCTTCAATAACTAGACAAAAATATTTATCTTTTATATGAACAAGTGAATTACCATTTTTAATTATTAGATATCAATTTTTAATTGACAACAAAGATTGTAAAATAAGCTGCTGCATTCCAAGTTTTGCCTTGTGTAGATGGGTATATCAACTAGTTAACTCATATATATATATATAAATAATGTACTTAGAATAAGTAAGTTTGATTAAAAAGTACATGTCACAGACTTTTAATGGTGTTTTACCAAAGTACAGACATTTTGCTTTTGTATTGTCCCATAATTTTGATCAAAGAAAACTAAAAACCTTGTTTCTTGGGAAGAGTAAAAAGAAAAAAAAATGAAAATGTAATTCCAGGGGTGGGAGGTAGGGGGTTGAACAAAACTTGCTTTGCTGCTAAAAAGCAAATGTGCACTAAAACGGAAAAAATAATCAAAAGTGAGAGAAAACGACTGGAAATTGAAAATCAAACAAAAACTATGAGAATTTTAAGTTTAAAAATTGACTGAAAAAGAAAGAATACAGAAAGTGATATATGCAGTATATGAAGTTTAGAGCAATTTTGCTTTGGGCAGTGAGAAAAATAAAATACAAAGGAGGATTAATAGAATATTAGTTAATATATAAATTCTCCAAAGAAAATCAGAAGGAAAAAAAAACAAAAAACCCAAGACAACAGTATAAAATAAAGGTTGAATTTATGATATTAGCTTCAAGGTTTAGATGCTTTTACAGCTGCATAAAGAAACTTGAATAATATAAATAAAAATATTATGTATGTGTGTGAATTTTGGAAAAAGAAAAAAGTTAATTTTTCATAAACCTGTTTAATGACATCTTAACTTCCTAGAGCAACCATTTCTTTCAAGGATCAGGTGGAAAAAGCAGAAATGTTATGCAATAAAACCATTTTAATGAAGATGCCTAACAATCACTGAAATAGCAAACAGATTTTGAGAGTTGCTAATGTTCAATTATTAAAATGCTACTAAGATTTTATTACCACCATCTTTCTAAAAGAAAAAAAAATGATATTTGTGTGTGTGTATATATATATATATTTATGAGAATCATTCTAAGCCTCATTCAGGAGGTGCTGGAAAATCAGACGTGTCCTGGAAATGTCAACTCCTTTCAGCTTATGTCCTGGTGTCATCAGCATTCTTGCGGACAGCCTGCTGATCTCCAAGATCTCCATTAAAAATTTCAGCTAGGGCTCTTTTTCTGGGTAAGACTTATTATTAGTTACTTGAAATCATATAACTGTGTGTAAACAAATAATTATCAAAAAGAAATAATTACATAAAACTATATGATAACTAATATTAGATGAGACTACTTGAAACCAACTCCGTGCGAATTATAGGATAGGAATATCTGATATGATATAACTGTGTGCCAAAAAGTTAAGAAATAACTACAGAAAAAATGTAAAAATAAATCCACAATGAATACAATTTCCTAACCTCTAGGCATAAAATAACTATATATATAGGTTGACATGCCATTATAACTAGTCAATCAATCAAAAAAATGTCTTAAGTTCATGTGTAAACAGGTTTGAAATTATTGACAGTCTATTTTTGGTTTATCAACATTATTTTGATTCTTCTTTAACCAAATCAAACTGCTTTAAAATTGGTCAGAGTTCAAATTACCTTTAATTAAAAGTTATATTTCGTACATAGTTTGAACATGAATCTAAGAGTTCAGTGAATCAAGAAACCAAATTGACTTAGCTAATTGAAAAGCATTTCTAAATACAAATTCCTAAACCCTGATCCTGGTGACAAGAGAAGCCATTTGTTATCTTTGTAAAATGTCATTTTTTTCCTTCAAAATATTTCTTACAAACATGAATACATTAATGAAAAAAAAAACCACTTAAAATATTTAAATTATAATAAACAAAAATGCTAAAAATCAAGCAAATTTTGAATAAATTCATCTTATATTAAGAAAAAGCTAAGAAATTGTCTCATTGTATTTGACTCTTTTATTGGATTATCTAAAATGTATTTACCCAACCCTTCTGCAACAGGCAGGATATGACACAAGGTCAATTTTTAAGTGGATTTGAGTTGGTTTGAATTCAGAATTTTCTTTATCCTACACTGATTACATAACTAAAGCTAAAGGGTCTAGTCTGCCCTACTATTTACCCATAGTTGGAAGGAGAAAACATGGATTAACGCTTTTCCTGTGGGCATTAGGGAAATGGGAAATGCAAACAGTCTCATTTAGGTTTTGAACTCAGGACACCATGTCCATTTCCAAAGACAATAATCATTACACTACTCACTATTATTTAAAATGTATAATCAAATAAAGTTTCAAAATGAAGTTATCCCCAGACATCATCCAACAATTCAAGATTAAATAAGTAGACATTCATCTTATGAATATATCTTTTCTTTTTTTTTCTTTTTTTTTTTAAGATTACAGAAAATATTGAAGTAAATTGAGGTATGTACTTTTTATAAGAACAGATTTCTTGAAATGAATAAAAGTGCTTGACAACTAAAATAAATAAATGGATAAACGAAAACTTGACAGCTAATTTGGTGCATTCAAATTGATTGTATTTCAACCAATTCTGATGTTTGTATGAATTCCTTTTTTTTTTTTTTTTTTTAAAGATATCTCTTGTATTTATTGTATATTTGGTTTATTTTAACTTATTTCCTTGCCTTGTGTTGTTTTCTTTTATCACATCATTTTGCCTTTCTTTGTTTTTTCTTGTATATCTGTGATACTTTGGAATGAAAAACCATGTTCAGATGAGGCAAATACATCCTTTCTCCCCCCACACATCTCCTCTGATATGTCTGCCTATGGATGGAACACATGTTTGAAGGGTCAGGCATGTTCCATCAAAACAAGGCTCAATATTCCAAAATACAACAGACATTTACAGAAACCAGAGCCTACAACTGAATGTTGTAATAAAAAGACTAGGAAATTAGTCTGAATAAAACAACAATCATTTTCTGATCAAAATAAATTCAAAGGAAGTGCTTAAGAGTAGTCTAGGAACAAGAGCAAAAAATGATTATTGAAATGAAAGAATTGCTAACAAAACCAGATTTCTGTTGTAAGTCAAACAACAGAGTTACATTTCATAACCAAATTAGATTATCTCATCAGCAATTGAAAAATGAAGAACAAACCAATCTTAATGACACAAAAACAAAAACTCAGGTTAAAACTTAAAAAAAAAACAAAAAAAAAACAACAATAACTCTGCATCTAAATATCTTTCTTCAATTTTTATCATTTAGAACATTTAAACTATTGTCTTACTCACAATGCTTCGGCTGATATGTCCTTTGGCCTTCTTCAGGTATTTCAAGTCAAACTTATATAGAACCTTAAACTGAACCAGTTATTTAATCCACAAGGGTAGATTGTTCTAATTCCATTAACCATGACCAGGTAGAAATGTTAAGCTATAGTAAGTAACCTTGTTATTCTTACCTGTAGCTGGGATTGAACCTGCAACCTCTAGATGAAATCACTCAGTAGCACTTTTCAACCAAACACCTTATCCACTGAGCCATATATCCTTCTGGAGAATTCTGAGGACTTATAAACCTAATGTCTCCATCAACCTCGGAGATACTACTCACTATAATCATGTACAATTTTTTACATCATGATTATGAAACAGGATATTTAAACTCATGATTTAAACAGAGAAACCAGGCAAACTCCATAGAAACTTTTTATCTTATAACTAAATAAATTTATTAGAAACAATTTAATTTCTTAAAAAAAGAATAAAGATTAAAAACAACTAAAGAAACCAAAATCATTTAATTTTAAATTACTCTAAAGTAATCATTATCATCAATATTTGATATGTCATCTGATGAGGGAAGGAGAATAAACTGATAGGAAAAAATAAATGTAACTGAAACAAAAAAAAAAAATTACTTCCAAATGATTTCCCCAAATCACAAACAGTAATGAACTGAATTTATCATCATTAAACAATAGAAACCTAATTAAAAAGTTGGGTTTTTTTTTAAATATATAAAAATAATTATAAAAGTTTCCCAAAACAAAACTCAAGTATTGAGTTATTCTTTGGAGTAGTTAAAATGAAGAAAGATGAAGAGGAGGATGAGAATTATTATCATTATTAAGGAAGATAGAGAAAATTATAATTATTATTGAGAATTTTATTACTCCTTACAAGTTTTTCATACATTATTATTGTTGTTATATATGATAATGATGATGGAGTATTATCATTATTATTAAAAACTCATGACAATAAGAAAAGTGAAATTAGATTTTATGTTCAATTCAGTTACAGTAGTGATTATATGATAGTGTGTTGAAAAATCCTCAGCCCGACCAAGAAAGCAAGTAAATTCTATAATTTTTCTTTTAGAAAAAAAACTTGAGAAACATAGTGTTGAATTTCATGACTTGTTTGATGAATATATAGATTAACATGTACCTTTCAAATCTCTAAATTATTCTGTTCTTGGTCAGGAACTTTTCATCACCTGCTTTATAGATCATTAGGAAACAAAAAATCATGAACAAAATGAAAAAATTCAAGCAACTTGAGTAGAAAGAAAAAAAAAATCAAAATTACATATTCGGAATTTTTAAATAGAAATAAACATTTATTAAAAGAGATAAATCCAAGAAAGGATAAGGTTGCAAAAAGAGAGTCAACATTTAAACTAAAATCATCAATGTCAGTTAATTTCCTAAACCCAAAAGATACCAAATGGAAAAAAAATAATAGATAAAACCTAAAATATCCCCTCCCCAAGTTCAGACATTCTAAATTATCTTCAATTCTGACAAGCAATCAGACAAAAAGGAATTGATTAAACACCAATTCCTTCAGCGTTCCAATCTTTCTGTAAATAAGAATTTTGGCACAATGGGATATAGAATTACTGCAAAATGAAATTGAGAATCTCAACAAGGTTCACTGGTTCAGAATTACCAGGAAGTTCATCATTTGAGTCATTATAGATGAGCAAAAAGAAGAGCTTAATGATACTAAATCTCTCATAGAGCAGAAGAATAGGTTATATACATAAACAATATGACTCATCTTTTTCAGGGCTGACTTTGACGTTTAGATCTCTGGCTGTGACATTTGACCAACACATTTACTTTGTAATCGAAACACATTTCCAGTTAGCTGCTCCTGGAAGCCATGAATGATCTTAGAGAATAATCAGGAAGAAGAGTGAATCAATACAGACATCATAGAGCATCCCTCAACCGTTCAGAGGGGGAGGATTATTTCTTGATAAACAAAATGAAGCAGCATAAACCTGGTTACTGTATACATGGGTGAATATCTGAAGTTTCTAGGTTATTTAGGGTTGGTTGTGTTTTATGGCATATCAACCCTTGCAGGTTATTTAATGCCTAATCCTGTATATATATATATATATATATATATATATATTATCTGCAAAGGAATAGTCTGAAGGTAACAATTTTTAAATAAGTTAGACCTCAGTTGTTTGCACAGAGTTGAATAGTTTTAAGTATTGCTATTTATCATTTGTAAGTCTATTCAACATTATTCATTGATTTGCATATAATTAAATAGTTCTAAGAATTGCTCTGTAATACTAACAATTTGATTTAACACAGATGACTTCAAGTATATAAAATGATCACCTATTTCTATTTGACCCATAGATAGGACCTTTTATTGGTGCTACATACTCTATATAGTCATGGCAAGGAAAGAGTACTCAACATTCCCTTAAGCTCCAGGAGTGGAGCATCACCATCAGTTTGTTTATTGTCATATACAGGAAACTCACAGGGAGCAGGGTCTTACACCTGCAGAAATGCAGTCAGTTCTATTCTATAGCTGCAGCTGAGTGGGCTGAGGTTGCTAATGAAAAAATTTAAATATATTTGTTAAGAATTCCTTTTCACAGTAAACATTTTTTTCTTTTACTTTAGTTGTAGATCTCAATCAATTTGAGTTCAAATAGTCATCACCAACTGACAGCACGGATTTCTTTAATGCTCTCTCCATCCATCTCTGTCAGCCATTGCTCATTGGTAAAACTGCTAAAGAATGTAAGTTTTACTTATTGGCCAACACTGGTTTCTTCAGCAGTGCCTTACATGTCTTGTTCATCTTACTTGTATGGTTTGTGAGATGGGAAGTAAGCGACCGTATTTTATGGTTTTAAGGTGGGGTTTCTGTGAATAACCACATAAAAATGATACCAGAACCAAGTGGAACGTTTAACTGATTTATTTAACAAGTTACGATTAAAATTATCATGAATTAACCACTCGATCTGTGATGATAAAAATCTCTCGTTCTGTAGCTGGATGTGTCTTCCTCAGAGTGTCATGGCTGACCTCCCTAGTCTAGTAACTCTATTTTCTTAGGATTGATCCTAACACTGTACAACAGGTGTTTTGTAGGGTGCTGCTTCCAGGATTTATTCAAAACAGCATGCAGCACCCTTGTGCAGTTCCTATTTAGTTTTCTTCTCAAATTCTTTTATTAAAGTCCATGTAGTGCAACCATACAATAATACTGACATAGGTACAGCTTGGAAGAATTCCAGTTTTATTTTATCAGAGAGATCTACATGGTCATTAAGCTGTTAATAACAGCTCAAGTAATAATTATTTTCAATTTGATCAATCATCATAAATATTGCAAACATTCTTGTCAAAGTCAAATGTTTCAAGTAAAATTTTTTTCTTTCGATTTTTGTTTTAATTAGTGATACATATTGTATAATGATTGGTCAAAGAAATAATTTTCTTTTCTTTTTTTGATTTCTTCAAGAAAGATAGAAACCTTGAATTTTCGTATTTTATTACTCCAAGCAATTCTTTTTGTCCATTCTTCTAGGATCTCCACAAAATCCATAGAAACTGACAATTCAGTAGTCTGATTTATAACACTACAATGAAAGCATTATTCACTTTTCAAATCTACTGACCTGCCTAATATAGGTTTGTTTCTATTTTTATTACAAAGCCCTACAAAACAGTATTGATATTTTTATCACCTGACACTTGCAAAGTATACATAACTAATCAAATCTTCTAGTAGATCCAAGAAAATGTGAATTTATGATAATGTATATGATGTGAAATATTAAAAAAATGTTCATCCTGTTAAAAGGAGAAAAGAAAATAAGATAAAAAGTTAAAGTATCATTTTCCCTTTTGCTTCTTAATCTCATCTTTTTGATTTGATATTTACTTTAATATTCCACATCATGAAAATGACATATTATTAAATGGAGATGTAGATATGATGCCTAGAAATTTATCAACTCACAATGACAGGAAGGTTACATGCAACTGAAATAAAAATCAAATGACTCATTATTGTTACTTCTTCATAGAAACAAATGATGTAAAGCCTCTTTAATGTTTAAACGATTTTTCCTATTTTGGCTGATTATAACTACGATAAAAATTCTATCAATACTGAGTAAATATTTTGACCAATCTGTGTTTTCTCAATTACAATAGAGACAACTAATACCTAAAAAAATAAAACTTCTGATGTTATCATTTTCACAAATATTTATATATTTACCTAACTGCTCCACCATGAACAAGACCAAGTGGAATGTAAAGTAAAGTACAGTTAGTTTAAATTCAAAGTTTTCCTTCTCCTAGACTGGTTACCTAACCAAATCTAAAGGGTCCAGTTTACCCTACAATTTATACATAACTGGAAGGAGATGAATTTGTCCCTTTCCCCAGGGGATTAATGAAAAGTGAAATACTTTTAGCCTTGTCCAGGATTTGAACATGGGTCACCAATTCTATTTCTTATGGTGATACTCATTCTACTAAACACACCTCCTCCTCCTCCTCCTCCTCCTCCTCCTCCTCCTCCTCCTCCTCCTCCTCTATCGTCATCATCATCAGTTGTAGCATTATGTACTTCTGGTCTGTTTTATAATGGCTCTCTAACTTTTAATGTTTTAAAGAAACTTGTCACATAAACCAAAGATTGTGATTTTTAATCTCACTTTAGACCTGATGCATTCTACTGATAATCCATTTTATAGATTATCCAAATATTTAATCCTATTTTCGATTAAATTTTTATTCCACTGAAAGACAATGTAACCACCATTCTCTAAGTTTTGGACACATACACACTCCACTTTTATATAGATTATTGTAATAAACTATCTTTTTATATTAACACTTAGCTGAGTCATGCAGTCCAAAATGTAATTTCCTCTCAAACTGAGAAAGTTAATAAATAAATCATTTTTGTGCCAAGGAGGTGGGGGGAGCAGCTTTTAAATGATTCATTCTGTCTTGATTGCATTAAATCTTTTTTTTGTACTTGCGATAAAAATTGACAGAATTTTATGAAACAAAATCAAAACTAAGAAGTGGATAAAAGCTGGAAACAGATGTGTGTGTGTGTGTGTGTGTGTGTGTGTGTGTGTGTGTGTGTGTGTGTGTGTGTTTTAGAAAATTAACATCAAGCGTATGAAAAAAATAAGATAATACTTTGAAGTTCTATTAAGTAGAAATATATTTCAAGAAATTGATAAAAGATAAATTGAAAAATAAAATCCATGTTTACAAGTCAAACAGACTCTGAGAAAAAGATTAAACCAATTCAGTTTTTTTTTTTTATCATAATAGTATAGTTGTAGTGTATTGTATACTTTTCTAATCTTAAATATCCATAATATAAATAAACCAACTTTAAAAATATGAAGAAAAATTGAATTGAAAATATTTATAATATAATTTAAGGTGAAAAGAATGCACTGCTTTGTATGTCTTTCATGGAAGTGACCATTTGTAAGGTGAGTTGTGTGCATGTGCAAATTTGAGTCTTTATGTTACTGTCAGTTATGAATATACATGAGTTATCATGTACATAAGCACTCCAGAGTAATAGATGAGCATCTTTTGCAAATAGCAACTGGAAGGGAACCAGAACGAGAGTGATACTTGGTTGAAGCATATAAAGTGAACCTTTGTGTGTGAGAGAGAGAGAAGCAGTGAGAAAGAAAATGAATTTTGTGTGCTTTTGTCAGAAGACACAAGAAACAAGTCTCTCTGTATTTGTTTGTTACACTGTCATCAATGTATGTATCTATAACAGATGGCTGGAAGAGTTTTTAATTTAAAAACTAAGTTCTATTTCAAGATATGAGATATTCTCTTCTTTAGGTTAAAAAAAAATGTTTATTTTATGCCTTCCAACTATGATATGAGAAAAATGAAATTTATTTTATTGATTTGCTGAATAAAATAAAACTTTAGTATTCACAAAAAAAGGACTAATTCTTAAAACCATTACAAGATTAAAATGAACGATCTAAATAAGAAAAGCAAAAACATTTTTTTTCTTTTCCTAAAAAAAAAGTCAGTATACTATGATAATGATAATCAAATTCTGAGACAATATTTTGATATACCTGAGGCTGTGACTTTTAACTTAGAATGAGGGAAAGTTCTATGCTGGTGATTATAAGTTGATTCAATATTTTACAATCTATTCTATGGTGACTATATGGGAAAAATACTCATACAATTGAGACTGGGACAGTTTGTGGGAGGTTTATTAGTGAAAAATATGCAGTAAAATAAAAGAAAAAGAAAGATGATATAAAGAAAATAAAGTTTGTTTTTTCTGTCTGTATAGATACAATTTAATTCTAAGGAAAAAACTTTCTTTCTTATCTTAAACTAAAATTTATTTTGGTTAGCACTAAAACTAATTTTAATCTCCAAGTTAATTTATTAAGAAAGGTTTAAATGGAGGCCTGAAATCAAATATATCTGATTTACATGGATACAATTATATTAAGGAGAGACAATTATTCATATACATAAAAATGCACATATTGTTCTATGAACAATATGTACATATTTTATCTGTTTGGACACATTTGTGTATTTTAGTCAATACTTCTTGAATGTATATGATTTATATATTAAATGTTTTGTGTAAATGAGCCTATCTTGTCTTTCCTTCTGTTTATTCAGTGTTAGTGTATCATTGAATATACAAATATTGGACCTTGGTGAGTGGAGACTCAAGTAAATATCCATTCAACCAACCCAATAATATAAATGTAGAAGAAATAAGCATTATACGGTCTTAAGAATAAGTTTTATATACATACAAGTATGCATGCTAACATACACCACTCTACATTGACAAAGAACCACAGACTGATATATATTTATTGTATTAAGCCAATTTAGCACTGGCTCACTTCAGTGGACATGATCTTATGCTAAATTGGCTAAAGTGAGACATGAACAAGCAACAGCTTTTAAGATTTGCACTCTGACCATCACTCTAGGATAAATTCTATTGTATATATGTAAAAATAACATTTCTCACATGAAAGTATAAGAAATTTGATAATAAACAAAATTAAACTTTATTCATATCAATATACACTCATAAAAATATATAGAATTGAATTATATACAAACACTGTATACACTAAATATGAACTTGGATAGAGAAAAATCAATGATATAATCACTGTTGGAATAAATACCAATATATTTCCATATGAAACCTGAGAGAATAAGAAAGTAAAAGACAGTTTAGAAAATCAGAGAATTGCATAAGAATGCAAATGATTTTATGAAAAATGAATCTACATCAAAATATTTAATAATAATTCTATTTGTACTGGATTACAGAATTTTAAGCATTCTAATCTAACACTAATGATTTTCAAGCAATTATAGTTTTAAGTAAGTAATAATAATCCTTAGTAAGCAATTATAACATCAAGTGACTATTCTTAATAATTTATATGGTATCAAGTATTCTAATACAAATCATTTTTAAACAAATCTATTTCATCTATAAATGGGACATTGACAGGGAGATAGATAATTTACACAATTCTATAATTTTAAGTAACAAATAATAATATCTTGTAAACAATTATAGCTTCAAGTAACTATTCTTAATACAAATAATTTGCATACAGTTAAATAGTTACAAGTATTCCTATGTAATAATAATTCTATTATAAACAGTCATATGGTTTCAAGTATTCCTATCTAATACAGTTAATTTTCAAATAGATCTAACTTATAAATGGGACTCGAACAGGCGCTATCACTCTGAGTGGATCTGAAAGTAATGGTAATGAAAGGATACTCTACACTCTCTGGAACCTCAGCACATGGTGCAGTTTTGTAGGGAGACAAAAAAGGGAGCAGTCTATCCCTCTGCAGAGGATATAAGTCAGTGCATCCTAAGACCTGCTGATAGGATGACTGAGAATATGAGTATTCTCAAAAGCTAGGAGTGCAGAGTAGAAAATGGAAAACAGAATTCAAGTTTGGGCTGAAATTGCTTACATTCACCAGATGATTATTCTATTGAAGAAGGCATGAATTCACTTTTATCTATGGTTAGATAACTTTGAGGCAATCAACCTAAGAAAAAAGGTTATGCTTAGAGAAAAAAAGAAAAAAAAACTATAGTTTGGCAGCCACAATAGCTAGTCCCAAACCCAAATAAGAAATGGTGAGGGTGAATATTAAGTAAGCCCGTAAAAACAGACAACAGAAACAATGAACAAAATCCCATACAAAACTGCAAACAGACACTGTCCAGTAGGCCTTGTCACATGGGAAAATGTTACCTCTGACATAAACAAATATGCCTAACCAGAAATCATTGAAAACTACACTAGATACTTTATATGATTTGATATAAAATAGTTCATTTTTGCCTTTCAAGGGTAACCATTGTTTTAATGAGAGTGTTAACATTCTATCTTGGCTTACGGGATGAGCAATTATCTCCCCCTGGATGAGGAGGGAGCTGCCAGGAGACAAAGGAAGAGAAAGAGGGTTTAGCACTTTTTGAGGGATTTCTTCAAGACGAGTCATACGTGTTAACTCTAAAATAAAATATATATTTATCCCATTCCTGCCTGGACCTTATTTATTTTAATTAACAGAGAGAACAGCTATTTGGTTCAAAACAGAAACCATATTACTATAGGAATCATCTTATTGGAGAGCAGCCATTCTTCCTGAAAGAACACACTATTGAAATTTATTGCCAACACAATATTTACTTAACAACAATGGCAATAAGTTGAACAACCTTAAACACAACATGAAACAATAAGGACAATAATAATTCATTCCTTATTGACAATTTAGTGAGGGACTGAGTAAAGTCAAATATAACAAAACTCTGAAACTTCTATAAAGTGAGGAAGATTAAAGCTTAAGTATCATAAATCCAAAATAAAAATTAACCTGCATCATTAGAGCAAATTTAGTAAATCTGAAACAAAGGAATTTTCAAAAGAAATATTTAAGGTGTGAATGTTTTTTCATGTCTGACGCTAAGAGTTGCTCCTAGCTTTTCTTTTTATGAATCAGATTTTGACCAAACAAAATTAGTATCAACATGAGTCGACGACCTTCAGGATTTTATCTAAAAATCTGGTTGTAAAAACTTAATTCATAGATGATTATCTACAATAGTATCTCCAAGAAAAAAATGCTTTCTTCTTTAAGTTAACTAATTCTAAATAGATAATATTCTTGTCTGTAAGTATTATGACAAAAGCTGATGAATAATTCTGAAACAATGTTTATAGATAATAAATATTTGAATTCAAAACAAGATGTATAGTTGATTTTGTTATTTTGATTGGTGGGAAATAGGAATAAACATTGAAATATAAAATAAAATCAATCACATTTGTTTACCAATCAAACTATTTTCTTTTCCTCAGTTGTTTTTGGCATTTATTAGTGAAACTGACTCATTTCTGTCAAAGTTGACAATGGGTGTAACATTTATTCCTGTTGCTTCTACTAAGCCTAGTAAGGTGAATATAAGAGAATATTTTACCCAAGTTCACAAATAATCATCATTATCAAGGTCTACTGACAGCACAGATTCCTTTAACTATATCACCATCACTCTTGAAAAGTCTTCTAGATGGAACCCAGTGTCTGCACAGGGATGATGAATATTAATTTTTGCAAGTCAGCTAACACTGGTGTGTCCATGTGTAGGAGTCCATAGAAAAATGTTGCTGATGAGTTTGTCCTTTTTTTTCCAGCTGTGCCAGGCAGTGTCTTACTCATCTTACCTCCCATCATATAAATCATTGAAGTAAGTGGTCATACAGCTGGTGTTTTGTAGGTTACTGCTCCCAGGCTTTCATCAAAACAGCATGCAGCATCCCTGTGTAGATTTGCAGTAGACCTTCATCTTTACACATACTGTAATGGGTTCGATATTATTTTTAATTTCAAAAGTAAAAAGTTATGGTGAATATATCCAATCAAATATACCTTTTTATAAGGCTTAACATAATAAGACTGCATCAATATTGACTATGAAGAGACTGTTCTAGAAATGTCATTGATTTGACCAAAAAAAAAAAAAAAAATAACTATAGACAACATAAGATAATTCTATTAAAAGCTTGCACTATTGTACAATATTGTATCAAACTGAGTTATCAAGAAACTATTTCAATAATGGTACTTCTAGATAGAATGTTCTAAATAATAGAATTACCTATTGTAACAGATTTAATCATTTAACTCTCAAAGATCTCAATAGTATTCCTGTGATGAAAAGAATAAAAGCTTACCATGTTTTGATTTCTTCTCTCCACCAAACTGGGTGAGACTTTTTTTACACCATTTCTCTTTAAAGGTCAATAATTTGCATATTATTAGCAATTAAGTAAATTTGGTGATGTAAATATTCAAAAGTTTGTGTTATTGTTCCTGAACCCAATATTTAAATCTAACACATTTTCAACTACAATTCAACAAATAATTAATATTTTATCAACTGCTTTTCCAATTGGAAAGAGAAAAATAACCAAGATGAAATCCTTTTGTAACCTACACATACATTCATCTTTTTTCCTCTTCTGTCATTTATAAATAATAGCTGTATATAATTGGTTTTGGCGGTTTAATGATATACCAACTCTTATTGGGTTATTTAATGCCAAACCCTGTTTAGTGCTCGTCAATGGCCAAGAAGACTGGGGTTCAATCCCAGTTCAAGTCATACCAAAGATTCAAAAAATGGTACTTGAGACCTCTTTGTTTAGCACTCAGCATTCCAAGGTATGTATCAAAGACCTCAGTGCAGTAGTTATTGAAAAGGGAGCCAGTGGGTTGCCCTCAGCTACGGTTGTTAACTTATATATGTATATAATTAATAAATGAACTGTTTGTAGGTAACATTATTTTTAAATGAGCCAGTATTGTTATCCAACACTAATAATTCTATTTAATAGTAATCATTTGTTTGCACACAGTTGAATGGTTTCAAATATTGATGTTTGGCATTAGTAATTCTATTCACCATAATTCTTAACGTAATATAAAAAACTTGCACACAGCTGTAAGGTTTCAAATCACCAATAATTATAATCTCAAGCAGAAAACTGAAAAGTTCTATTTGACCCATAGATGAAATTCTGACAGGTATAGCCACTCCGAGTAAAAGTTGACCTGAGAGTCATGGTAATGAAAGGGTATTCCACATTCCTCCAACTGCAAAACTGGAACCTCATGATCAGATTCAGTTTAATGTCATAATAACAATGTTAAATGGTTTCAAGTATTGCTATCTAACACTAATAATTCTATTGAACATTCATTCATTCACTTGCACAGAGTTGAATGGTTATGAGTAAAGTAAATGTTAGAACCATTCTAATTGACTAATAGATGGAACCCTAACAGGTACTACCACTTCAAATCAGAGTAGACCTGTGAGTAATGGCAATAAAAGGAGGTACTCCATATTCACCAAAGCTTCAGGACTGGAGCTACATTATCAGATACTGTTTAGTGTTATACTCTGGACACTTTTTGGGTGGGGGTCATATCCCTCTGCAGAGATGCAATCAGCATATTCTACATACCCAGCCAACTGGGTTAAATATAAGCAGAATTTTAAAACAATATATATGAGAGAGATAAGTTAGTTATAATCATTAAAATTTTGAAAAAAAAGAAGCCCTGTACAAATTTATCTTAGTCTTTAAGAAAGATGAAAAATTTAAGCCAAAATTAATTGTTTAAAGACGCCATCAGAATGTCTACAAAGAAATGTTTTAGGACTTTTCTGGACTATATATATATATATATATATATATATATATATATATATATATATATATATATGTGTGTGTGTGTGTCAGTTCCACATAACTTGACTGAATAAATAACTGACTCTTTCACCATAAGTACAAAGAAATAGTTTTATTATCATTATAACCAGATAGATCCAAGTCTTCATCTCTTACTCAATGTAGATAAGTACTTCAACTAGTAACTATATATCTAAAAGAAATGATATAAGAAGCAGGATATAATTCATTTAAGTTTATGTATTTATCCAACCTTTCTACCACAGGCAGGACTTGACACAAGGTAAATTTCTAAATAATACAGTGTGGAACAATAAAATTGTTGCCCTAGAAAAGACATGATTCCATTTCCGTTTCATGAAAACTGGTTTTCTTTTTTGTTGCAGACCATCTACTAGTTGGCCAGTTGTGTACAAATCCCAAGAGCGATAGGAGCCTTCTATCATGTCTGAAAGTGACACAATGTTCAACGAGTGAGATCGGAGATGCACCGCTGTACAACTCATGCTCTCTACCGATCCAAGTTATGACAACAAGACCATTGCCAGCACCCTCAAAATGCAAATCTGGATTGCCACGAATAACAGGGATGTGCCCAGGGTGATGAAAACAAAGTTTCCGGCTACGGTTATGATCTTTGGTATGGTTTCAAGTGAGGGCCACATCATGCCACCTCACATCTTTGAAGTCGGCTTGAAAGTCAACACCAAAGTGTACCTGGATCGGCTGAAGAGTGTGCTGATCCCCTGATGCAATCAGGTGGCTGGTGGCAGACCCTGGGTGTGGCAGCAGGACTCGGTGCCGGCCCACAAGTCCAAAGAGACCCAGGCTTGGTTTCAGAAGGAGTGCTAAGACTTTGTACCCTTCTCTCATTGGCCCCCCTCCTCCCCCAACCTGAACCTGATGGGACTACTTCGTTTGGTCATATGTCGAGAACATCACCAACATGACCTCCCACAACACCAAAGCCAGCCTGATCACCATTATCCGCCAAGTATTCACCGAGCTCCTGCCGGCGCTTGTGGAAAAGGCATGCTCCCAGTTCCAGATCCGTATTAAGGCTGAAGTTACCTGAATTGATTTTTTCAATAAAAGTTTTAAAATAAAGCTGTAGTGTTGTTTTCTTTAGGACGACAATTTTATCGTTCCACCCTGTATAGTAATTTTCCTTTCCTTAGACTGGTTGTTACATTAAGACTGAAATAGCTGAGTCTGCTATTTATTTAGAACTGATGAAAAAAAGATCGAATGATGACTTTCCCCAAAAGAATTAACAGAAAGGAGTTGAATTTGATTCACATAAACAAAAACTAAGAGTCACCAAGTACCATTGACTTTTTTTTTTATCTATGCTAACTTTAATCTATGCAATGTTAATCTAACATATGCTCTATCACTGATATTGAGCACTTGCTTTTTTTATCAATATAGCCAACTACACTATATATATATATATATATATATATATATATATATATATATATATATATACATATATATATATAAAAACCATTTTCTCCTACCTCTATTGTAATTCAATGAAGAATGAACCGTTTCATTTTCTCTACATTTTCAAATTCAAGTTAGAATATAAAATTGTGTTTATAGTAAGATCCACTCTTATGGTAAAATCAATATGCATGAAAATATATTACTTGACATTGTAAGTAATTTATCAAGTATTGTAGATTTGTGTGAATAAAATAAAACTATAACTTAATAAAAACTATTTTTATTTTAGCAATTTTAGTAACAATAAGATCAACCTATTCATTTTAGTTTAATGTTTAAAATACATTTTAAAAAGGCAATGAAAATGGAATATACTACCTGTCCCTTAATAGCTGTGAGATTAAGTGTATGAAACTTACATGTAAATGCAACAACTATTTTGGGACAAAATTCTTTATCTACCTTATATAAATGATAAGAAGCAACAAAATGCAATATTTATTTTAAAATATGAATGAATTAATAAGTTTTTAATTAGTTTATTTAAAAATAAGATTAAACAAACATTTTAATGTTTTCATTGAGATTTATTCAAGCCACAAGAGAAAGAAAGTCAGCTATTTTCTGTGTAAAAGGTTTGTATTACATGGCACATTGACCAATCAGAGAATAGCATCATCAGACAAACTTAAGCTTAGAGTAAAAAAAAAAAAGAATATTGATTCAATGCTGACAAGAATAATCATTTGTGGTTACTTTATCACCATGGTGATTTTGTGGTAAGGAAATGGTGCCATATGAAAAAAAAAGGGTGATTTGTGATTTTTTTTTTTTTTTAAATTTAAGGAAGTAACATTAAGTAAAGCTGTAGATCATAGCAAAGAGAGAAAAACAGAAACTAAGATTCAGAAAAGAGAGTATAAAATAAAATCATTAGCAATAAGAAATAAAAGTTCAGAGAGAAGTTATATATATAATAAAAATTGCAGCGAGAAAGATAGTTGAGAAAAAGAGGTAAATTGAAAAAAGAAAAAAATAGCAAAATGAAACAAATAAAAGAAAGAGAAGAATTACTTGAAGTCACGGGAAAAGAGATATATAAAAGAATGCATTTATAAAAAGAATTAGGTGTAATATATAAAGATAGCAAGAGAGAAAAAATAGTGTAATGTGAAAAAAAAAATGTAAATAAAATAAAACTTTATTAAAAAAAACAAAACTAATTGAGAATTAATTGCCTGAAGAGACAGAAGATGAAATAAGAAACTGAAGAAAATGCTGGAATAGAGAGAGGGCCTGAAAATAAAAGGAAAAAAAAGAAAGAAAAATGTTGGAGACAAATAAATATGCAATTAAGAGGAAAAGAAAAAAATTTCAAATGAAGAAAAAAGAAAAAGAATCATTAAAAATGTGAATCAAGAAAGAAAAACGACAGAAATAGAATGTATGTTAAAATTGCAAAAATGTGTGTCAAGATTGCAAGAAACCTTTTATGTCATTTAATTTTTACAAAAAAAAAAAACAAAACAAATTTTATATCAAATTAAATAAAAAAAATTAAAAGAACAAAAGGAGATAACAAATCCTATATTCCTAATTTGACTGGGATCTTTTTTTTTGTTGTTGTTGAAAATTTCTATATAGAAAATCAAATTATAACACATTCATGCAGGGATTGTATATCAATGTAATTCAATAAAGAGAAAGATAGAAAGAAGATATAGTAGCAAGTATGAAAATACTAGAATATATTCACAGAAGGAATTTCTGATAAGTTTATAGCCTGACTCAAAAGAAAATACTGTAATGAAAATTTTAGACACATGAACTTCAATTTTATACCAATTTCCTTTAATAATGAATTGTTCTTTTTTCATCTATTAGATTAGTATAATAAGTGGGTAATATAATTTTTAAAAAGAATGAAAAAAGGTTGGGAATTATGTTTTATCAAGAATTTGCCTATAAAAGAATTAACTCCCAAAAATTCAAAGAAGGAAAATAAAATAAGGAAAGTAGAAAACAAATCCATGGCATTGTCTGAAGTTCTGATATCAAATTATTTCTTGAATTATTCAAAGTAATATTATCATTCATGTAGGTTTGATCATAACATTTCAGACAATTAATTTTTTCTTTCTTCTTCTGGTATAGAAATGTATCCAAATAAGGGATTCCTACTATCAACAGCTTTAAGTCTGAATTTCAGAGATTCGTGTAAACAGTTTCAACCTTTTACTTTCAGCATATATATATATATATATATATATATATATATATTATTGTATTGAATTAATTTAGAGGGCTATTGCAATGTGAAATAATAATTATTTGAGTCTAATTAATTTCAAAGTAAAACTTCATCATCAGAGACTTTTTTTAATAAATGAACACAATGTTGAATAAAATAAATAATGTAAAATAAAATAACTTGTGCAATGCTTCAAGCAAATTACAATATATATATATATATATATATATATATATATATATATACACAATCCTTAGAAAATAATATAGACTCACCATTTTTAGAAAATGTTTCTTCTATTATTTTTAATTCATGAAAAATAGACTAACAGCAAATCTGGAACAAAACCTATTTTATTTGATATCCAAACTTTCTGGCTTCATGGAATTTATTTCAAATTGATTAGAATAATTTATTTCAATTGATAATCAAGATATTTTCCACATTAAATAGAGGAACAAATCATGGAATTACCATATTTTTTTCTCGGGTTTATACGTTTAATTTTCTTAGAAATTACTAACAATACTTAAAAAGAGCTCAATATCCATTTTAGTATACCCTTTTAATTAATTTAAATATATATATATATATATATATATATATATATATATATATATATAGGTCATACAATGATAAAAAAAATCTTACATTCATATATTTATTACAATGTAAAAGAAAAAATGGAACAATTAAACCTCCACTTGTTTTATTGATTAAGCTGTTTCACTTTTAGTATTTGAATATTTCCTCCTTTGACTGAATAAAGTTTTTCATTCATTGCAGTTGAATGAAATATTTCTTATGAGTCGTGAAACTCATAACATGATACGCTCTTAGACCTACAAATAAAATTTGGTATTCCCCTCCACTTTACAAGTTTTCAAGGACTTATCAGAAAAGATACCTTCCCTGACAATCCTCCAAGCAGGTATTTCATAGCCTCTGTGAGAAGTTTCTTAGCAGCATGACCAGATGGTAGATCTAGCATCTTTTAGGATTCAATGTTGTATCATTCTGATATCAATATCTTTAGGCAGATCAGAAGACATCTTTTTTTAAATGATAGTGCAGTAATTAATGGATTATTTTGTAATGTTCTATGAGGGAGGGAGGGGGTAATTTTGCTGATACTTAAAATTTCTTTACTCTTATACAACACCGAATATTGAGTATGGAATGCTAAACAATACTAATTTGTGACGTTATGTGTCACATCTATTTTGCATACATCTCGTCTCTCTACTTGTCTCTCGTCAGACCCATTTATGTATCCACCACTTCTAGTTACGTGAACTCCAGTAGCACAATCCATTCCAACACTTGCGTTTGTTGGCTAGAGATCTGTGTTTGAACCACTAGTCAGTATTAGTACATTCAGTTTTTTTAGTTATTTTTTAACCACAGCCTTCCTTCATTTCATGGTATAACACCAGATGCTTGTAATTCTGCACTTTTCTTTAGGTTATTTAAATGGTCTGCTTCCAGTTTCAAATCTGTGTTCACACCTATTATAAGTATGCCTTGTTCTTATAAAACCAAATCAGGGACCTTGTAAGTTTCTCGCATCCCAATAGAATCACACTAAGAGTCACTATACAGTAAATCACAAAAGTTTTGAACCAAGAACCAAAATTTCAGAACAGAGATCTATTCTCACTTTTTAACCAAGAACCAAAATTTCAGAACAGATTTATTCTCACTTTTGAACCAAGAACCAAGATTTCAGAACAGTTCCTCTCATTCAGAAATCTAACCAGCAACTGTTTATGAGTCTTTATATTTTGCTAAGGATAACTTAAGTTTTGTTCATTCATATCGTGGATCATTAGGGGTTTTTAATTTAAATATTTATTTTTCACAGAACATGTAAAGCAGGGGTCCTCAAACCATGGCGCTTGAGATCAATCAGTGCAGCCCTTCATTCAACTTTCAAAATCTTCTCTTCTCCTTGTAGAGACAATGAAAAAGTACCATTTCAACAACAGATGGAACTCATTGATCTTTAGAGTTCAGAAGATTTGAAGTCCAAGTTTATTGCTTACCATATCCTCAATTCCTACAATAGCAGTGTGCTTCCATCTCGATGATTCCTCAATCTTATCATCCACCCCCAGCAAATAGCGAGTATGACTTGTCTGATGTGCTCCTCCTATCAACCTCTTTATTCAACTCTGATACTATTTTTTATTGCAAACAACATCATATGCCTTATTAATAAATCATGATTTTTACCTTGTGAATTCAATTGTTCTTTCTGTCCTTTAAAGATTGCAACCCCAAGCTCTCCTGAGGGAAGCTTTGTGGCCCTCAGGATGAAAATCTTTTTTATACAGACACAGCATGTAAGTAAGAGAAGGTGTGTGAGATGTTAGACTGAAAGGAATACAGGTTTGTCACTTTCTGGGTGACGAGGAATTAGATCCTTTCACACCATCAGATAAATTCTAACTGTATGATTGACATAATGTCTGTATTTATAAGCGTTGCGAAATTATGGACACAAAGTAAAAGCAAAGAGGAATCACTGAGTTCCAGACCAAAGGATTTGAAATATGTATGGTAAAGAAAGAATTGATGTGAGTAATGTACAAAGTTGAGTTAAAGATTTAAGAAACAAACACCAGTTTTGAAGACAAACAAACATTACTGACAGCAGCCATTAAGGAAAGAAAAAAAAAACATTTTTCTAAAGTGGATATGACAAGTGGGTTCAAAGGTGACACAAATGCATTTCCATAGATGAAGACCATGTTGTAAACAAAGAATTAATCTAAACATAGAGAATGGGTGGTTCATTGTGTTTTATGGCACATCAACCCTTGTAGGTTATTTAATGCCAAATCCTGTTTATACATATATACATTAAACATATATGATTTGTAAATGAATTGTTTGTAGATAACATTATTTTTTGAATAAGACAGTTTGTTTGTTTGCACACAGTTACATAGTTTCAAGTATTGCAACATAATACTAATAATTCAGTTTAACATCTGTCACTTGTTAGTGTTTGCACACAATTAAATGGTTAAACAGTTCTATTTGATCCATAGATGGGACCACTCAAGATTAGAGTGGATCTGGGAGTAATGACACTTAAAGAGTATGCCATATTTCCAGAACTGGAGCCTACCATCAAATGGTTTAGTATTATATCCAAGACACTTGTTGGAGAGGGTCTTACTCCTGTGCAGGGATGCAGTTGGTGTATTCTACAACTCCAGATAACTGGGCTGCTAAATTTACTTAGTTGCATTTATCAAGCATTGCTCTTAGGCAACAAATATTTATTCTTATTTTTTAAAATAATTTCAGGGTGTGGAAGCAAAATTAGGAATATTCTAGTATATTGATAATAAATGACCCTGTAATAAAACAAGATTAATTTTGATTTTAAAAAATAAACAGAATATGAAGATAGACACAAACAGTAGATTTACTCAATATGGCCACCATTTTTTTTTTCAATTATTGTATCAACATGCCTTTGGAACAATTAGCATGCCTTCAAATAAATTCTTTAGACATTTTATTCCATTCCTCTTCAATAGCAGTCTTAAGCGAACCAATATTTGGATGGGAAGTTGCATTTGTTTTGTTTTCTAAAATGCCTCATAATGCGTGTAATTAAGAGGGTTATGGTCTGGGCTTGATAGAAGCCATAAAGAAATTCCAATTATTTTGGAATTTTTTTTTTTTTAGTTTGGTTTCAGTGTTAAGCAAATAATGACTTCTTTGTTGTTTCTTTTCTTGCTGACTCATGTTGAGCTGAATCTTAATTAAAGCAAGTGCTTGAATAATAGAGCTAATCATGAAAATTTAGATTCATCATGTTTTTTCAAAAATTTAGACTAATCAGACTAAAAAAATGTTTTAAAAATTATTGCATATTTTGCTTCCATACCCTGTAGTAAAGGTATGAAGTCAATCCTCCCTATTTCATATTTCGCTTCCACACAATGTATACTGTATATTCTCATTGGGCATTAACACAGACTTGTCCTCTCATTAGATAATACAATTGTTTGAATCTGACAGTGTCACCAGATGGCCAGCAATTTTGAACATCTTATCAAAATACCTCTGCTAGAGAGTGTATAATGTTTCTAGATTGAAATGAGCATCATCTTTTAGGGTATTAATCATCATCAAGATGTGCCCACAGCACGGATTCTCTTGACCATCCATCTCTATCAGCCATCATTCTAGACAGCATCCAGAGTCCACACAGTGCTCATGACTGTAAGTCTTTGCTAGTTAGCCATCATTGGTATGTGTCCATGGATAGAAGTCCATAGAAAAATGTTGCTTATGAATTAATTCATACTTCTCCAGCCCTACTCAGCATGTCTTATTCATCTTCTTGGATGGGTTGTGAGATGGGAGGTAATTAACTGTACAGCTGCTGTTTTGCAGGTTGATGCTTCCAAGATTTGTTCCAAACAGTATGCAGCATCCTTGTGTCATTCTGATCTAACTGTTTTTTAAAAATCCAAGTTGTACAACCATACAATAGTACTGACTTGCTATAGCTTGGAAGAAATCCTTTTTCATCTGAGAGGTTAGGTCACCATATAGTAGTCCAGGCTTTACTGTTATGTATGTTGATATTGCTTTCAATAGGTGAGATATTACAATTGAAGTATATAAACTGGTAGACCAATTTTAATTTTAGAGGTTTGACATTTAATGAAGAGATTTCAACTTTACAGAATAATATTTATTGATTTGTGATCTTTGAACGTTGCTTTAATAAAAAATCTATGGAAAAAGAAATAGACTGATGAATTTGAAGTTATTAATTTGTGTTCTCAAGAAAATCAAGTATCAACTGGAGTTATAACAACACCTTTCAAGATAAGAAGCAATCAATTAAATTGCCTCATTCAATATATTTTCACTTATAAAATAATTACCAAATCTTGAAAACCAGAAACAATATAGCAACAATATTATTTCATTTGCATTCATACAATCTTTTATTTTTTAAGATATTATGTATGTATCTGTTATTGCTTACAAAACCATATCCACTGGATATAAATTTCATTTTTTTTTTGTATCAGGTATAAACTGTTGATCAAATCAACAACTAGAAACAGATATTGAAAAGCAAACATAAATGAAGGCTGTTTTCAATCAAATCATCAATTCTCATTTTCTTTTATCATTGGTAACCTCCATTTTGTCTCATTATTGATAATCTAAATTTCATATTTTCAAATAAACATGGAAAGAGTTGCTTTGGTTTTAGAGCGTATCAACTATTGTAAGTTATTTAATGCCTAATCCTGTTTATACTTATATATCAAACATATATGATTTGTAAACACATTTTGTTGATAATATTTTTAAATTAGCCTAAGCTCACTCTTTTGCCCACAGTTAAATAGTTTTAAGTATTTCTATCTAACACAAATAATTCTATTTACTATTAATTATTTGTTTGCTCACATTGAAATGGATATACATATGATTTATAAGTGAATAGATTGCAGTTAATTTCTTTTTAAACAAATAAGAATTAATTTGTTTGCATACTAGTATTGCTATTGTTTCTACATGGTTAAATAGTTTCAATTATTCCTATCTAACACTAATAATTCTATTCAATATTAATCATTTGTTTGCTGACAGTGAAGTGGTTACAAGTATTGCTATTTAACACTAATTATTCTATTCAACACTATTCATTCATTCGCATACAGTCAAATGGTTCCAATTATTGCTATATAATGCCAATAATTCAATTTAGGCACACAACGCATTTCAAGTATTGCTATTTAACACTAATTATTCAACATAAATCATTTGTTTGCACACGGTTAATTGTTATATTGCTATGTATCACTAACAATTCAATTAGACATCAGTCATTTGTTTACACATAGTTAAATGGTCAAACAGTTCTGTTTCTAACAATTCAATTTCATATGTCATTCATTTACACTCAGTTTAAATGTCAAACAATGCTATTTGACCCATGAATAAAAGCCTATCAAGTATTGTCACTCCAGGTCAGAGTGGACCTGATAACAACGGCAATGAAGGGGTACTTTGCATTCTCCAAATCTCCAAGACTGGAGCCTCACCATCAGATGGTTTAATGTCATATCCAGGACACTCATTGCAGAGATGTAGTCGGTGTATTCTACAGTCGCAATCAATTGGGCTGCACATGGAAGGACTCCAAGTACCTCATATTGATAAAATGAAACAATACAAAACAGTTATATCTTTCTTTTTGAGTTTGAATTGATTACTATCTCCAACTTGATATCAAAAATAGAACCTCAAACCAGCCCACTAACACTACATCTAAGTTTTTACATTCATCTCTCATCTGTTGTATTTATCATCTTTCTTTTTTACTTATTATATTTGCCAAAGTTGCAGTTTATTGATGGTCAAAGCAAATTCATTTTCCTCAGAGTATTAAATCATAATGACAATAAATAATGATACTGAATTTAGCACAACAAAAGTAAAAAGTCACGAATCAAAATAAAAATAAATTTCTTTCAGTCTGAGATTTCACATCTTTTAACACCAGTCTTAATGACACCAAACAAAAACTTATTAGACAGGTAACTATATGACATTGTTAAAAAATATTAAGGAAAAAAAAATTCAGTTTTTGAAATCCTCTTTGCCTCTATGAAAAAAAGAGACAGAATTATGATTTGGTTTTAATTGGGAATATTGCTATTAAGTCATCAAAAAACTCTTAGCAATACAGAAACTAATCTTACGAAAGATTATGAAGAGGAAGGAAGTAATAAAACAATTTAATTTTGCAGTTATAATTAACATTGATATTGTTGCAACGATGATTGTAATTAGGAGAACAAATAGAGAAATGTAACTTATGAAAAGGAATAGGGTTAAAAAAAAAAAAGGAATAAGGTAAAAAAAAAAGGTGATAAGATAGAGAAAGTAAATGCAAAATATAAGAAAATCAGGAGGAGGAGAAGAATTTAAAAGCAAAAGAGAAATGAAGAATTTAAAAAAGAAAACAAGAAACTGTAGTAAGAGTACGAGGTGGACTAAATAAGAAAGATGTGAAGAACAGGAGGATGAGAAATAAAACACAAGTAGAAATTGTACAGATGGGAAAAGAGAAAACTGGTATAAATAAGAAAATAAATTAAAAATGTACCCTTCAAAAGTTGTAAACTTGGCTAAAAATTATATCCTTTGCCATCACCATAAACATTTATTCCAGACTGAAGATGACAGACATTAAATGAGAAGTGGGGGGGGGGATAAAAAGTCTTAGAAAGGTTGAAGAGCAAGAGCAAGAAAAGAATTTATACTTTTCAAATGAATTTGAAACTGAAAAAGAAGAAATGAATAAAGAGACATCTAATAATCTTAATTTGGTATGGCACAAGGTCCAGAATATAGAGCACCCAGTAAGAATTGAATGGTCTACTAGTTCATTACCCTACATGAGTTACCAAAGAAATGAATAAGAAGATAATATCCTTTACTTACAACTGAGATAGGCATGAATGTTAACAGAGAAAAACTTTCAGATTAAAATTTGATCAGCAAAGGATGCAATTATTTTATAAAGATTTGACAATTCATGTACTGAGTAAGAGAAGTCAATATAAAATAACATCACCAAATGTTGTACTGTTATGTTTTGACCTGTTGGCCAAAAATGCCATTCAAGGTGGTGCACCGGAAGGAAGTGACACATCCCGGTCGCTGGAAATCGGAAGAGGTTGCGTAGGCATTGAGGCGTGTCTATATTACTGTGTGGGAGTTTGAAGGTAATATAAGGCCAACGAATTGAGGACAGTGGGAGATAGGCAAGAAGGAGGGCAAGCAGTACAGTGGAAGACGGAAGTAGACGCGATGTAGTAAGGAAAGCCAGCACCCAGCCGACTCCAGTGCTCATTTGAGCAACCATGGAGAACGAGAAAGACACAACGCTGACAGCCATAACTTCGGGGTCAAAATATTTCAGTAATGTTCGGTCTCTAGCATCCTCTCACATGCAACCCTTCAACAACCCTTTTGAACCCTTACAAATAAAAAGAGAGGTAAAAATATTGTTAAAGAAGTCTTCTTGCATCCTTTCTTCATGTGTCCTTCATTCTTGCGTTTTCCTTCCTGCGTCTTTATCGTTGTGTTGCTGTGGATGACTATATAACAGTACTCTAGGAGTATGAGACCTGTCGAATTTTAAAATGATGAATATTGTGAGTTAATCAAAAAATGGAACAAGCTAGTGTTTAATAGCACTGAAATTGGGAATTCTCAACAGAATATGATACCCTCACTGACAATTTCTCAGTTTCCTATAAAAAGTGATAGAGAAATAAATATACAATCACTTTATGATTATTTATTATCTAGGAACAAAGAAATTTCAGGATTTAAAAATGGGAGTATATTTATAATCAAAAAAGAAAGAAGAGAATGAACCCTTGTTTGATAGAATCATAAGTGGGAATTTTACTTTCAAGTGTAAACCACACAAACATACAATTCAGTGATGAAGAAAATAACTTTTGTTTAGGTTGACCTTATATCATCGGGAAGATATTTTCAAGTTATAGGAAATTGTAAAAAGAAAATCCAAAAGCAGTAGTTATGACAATAATAATAGTAAGTTTCTTCATTACATGGATTACTGTTATTATAACTGAGCAGCCAGAAGAAAGTCACTTCCTAAATGACATAACATTCAGCCGTGGCCAATAGATTGTCCAACCAATCATGTTTTCTACTATGAAATATGGTGGATTGAGGCATTGGCTATTCAAAGCTTTTAGAATGTGTGGAGGAATATCAATTTAGAAAACTATATCTGCATTTATCAGGAAGGATTTCTCTCAATATTTATTGATAGTTATTTCAATAAAAACAATTTACTCATGAGGAATAAAACTTTAAGTAAAAAAAAGCAATCTCTTGAGCAACTTTTCTGACCAAAACCGCCAACATAAATTCTATTGAATATGTTGAGGCTATTTGAAATCATTAAAAAAAAATGTCCAAGAATTTGTCAATAGAATAATTTTGATTTATATTTTGAATACAACCTAGTCATATATTTTACAAGATGTGATACATGTGATGCCTGGATGAGTAAAAATTTCAAATTAAGATCCATCAAGTGAGTAGAAAATGGTAGACATTTGTAGTTTTGACATATTTTTGTCTTTTTAGATGAATTCTCATTTGCATGATGTTAAGAAATTAGAGGAATAAAATTTAAGAAAGAACTTTATTTCAACAATTTGCAGCTGATAATTGAATGTCGGAGATTTTTCTTGATAAACAACAGTTTAGTCTAATGGTCATTAAAAACCAGTAGATATCAAGTAAAAAAGAAAAGTACTTATCCATTCTTTAACTGAGATTCTCTCAATATTCATTGTTTAGGAAATTTTTCAATAGCAGATGGATCTCTAACAACATGATTTGAGAATAGCAGTCTCAAATTAACAACACTTATAATATAAGTTGGTCTCCTAATATAAATCCTATTGACCTTGTTGGCCATTTTGGATCATGAAATAAAGAAAATCTTGTCTTGGGTTTTGAATGCAGTCTGATTGAATTT
The DNA here is from genome assembly GCA_963585895.1 of Sepioteuthis lessoniana. Taxonomy (NCBI): domain Eukaryota; kingdom Metazoa; phylum Mollusca; class Cephalopoda; order Myopsida; family Loliginidae; genus Sepioteuthis; species Sepioteuthis lessoniana. The sequence goes on along the minus strand of OY757921.1, from coordinate 14,958,612 downwards.
CCAGTAAAAGAAGAACAAAGTTTTCTGATAAGTTTGATGCCCTAAAGTGTAAAAATTTCAAATCTGATTATGATTTGTCCACTAAAATTTAATCTACTTGAATTCCTTGAAACATCATCAAAGCATGCCGACATCACATATTCTTTTGACTCTCTCTTGTCATCGATCCCTATCAGCCATTGCTTTCAGTAAATCCTCTAGACAACATCCAGAGGTGATGAATGTGAGCTTTTGTTGATCGGCCAACATGATGTGTTGCCATGTGTAGTAGTCCATAGAAGAACATCACTGATGAGTTCTTTCTTTCTTCTCTAGCAGTGACCAGCATGTCTTGCTCATCTTACTTGGCTGGTTTGCAAGATGGGAGGTAAGTGGCAGTACAACTGCTGTTTTTAGGGTGCTGTTTTCAGGATTTGTTCAAAACAGCACACAGCATCCTCGTGTAGTTTTCATCTAGCTTTTTGTTCAAGCGTTTTATTAAAGTCCAAGCAGTACATCCATACAGTAGTGCTGATATGGAAACAACTTGGAAATTTTCTTGTTTTTATATAGTTGGAAAAAGATTCTTGTTTAAAATTAGGGATGCCAGAATGTTCTTATTCACTACATATAGATCTATACAGAAATAACTATCTACATAAATACACATAGGATTTCATGAAATGAATATGGAAATTGAGAAATTGTATCCTGATAAACATGAATGTATTATTCAAAAAAACATTAACTATAAATGAGCAATGAAAACCTCAATATATAAAAAAATATAATCCTGTGTAATATATAGGAAAAAAAAGTATTACCTGATGGATAACTTTTCAATCAAATGTCAACTTTGGAAATATTACTGCTATAAAACTTGTCACATAAACAGACTAAATTTAGGATTAAGGGGGGAAAATATCAGTCAAAAATTGGGAGTTATGGGGTGGGTGGGAGGTGAATATCAGTCAAAAAATTTGGGATGAAGTTTACTCAAGAACATGACCAAATATTTGTTAAAAATTTCTTGATAATTGCATTGATTAATTTTTTTTTTTGCAGTTTATTCAGTAATGAACATAATTATTTAAAAAAAAATTATTTTAGTAAAAAAAAAAACTTTGAAGAAATACATATTTTTAAAAAGTTTATTACTCCTCACTTCCATTAATTTGCTTTTTAATATTATTACCCAGTTCCAACTATACTGTTATATGTGATGTTATTCCCTCCACCTGGGCAACACCAGATAGCCCTTGTAATGTACCTATAAAAAGAACTAAGATAAATCAATGTGCCTATAAAAAGAACTGAATCAATAAAGTTTGTAAGAAGAGACAAGTTAAAACTAATTATAAACTATTTGGCTCAAATCTGTTATTCATATTTAGAATTTTAATCAATAACATTAAGAACATTATATTCACATTCATGTAAGGAAAAATAAGTAAAAAAAAGAAATCAAAAACAAACTACATAAGAGGTAAAGAAAAAAAAATCATTTAGAGATTAGGTCAAGTATAGGAGAAAGAAAATGGTTGTGCTATGGATAATCGAGGGATAATTTTCTTTTCTCTATAGAATAAGATTATCAGATCAACAATTGAAACAAGATTTAAATTTGAAGACATGAAAATAAGCAGTTATTTTGATGAAAACCTTAACGTCATTAATATTAGAATCCAACCAATTACACAACTATTTTTAATGAGGTTTGCATTTTTCTTTTGCCTAAATTGCTCAGTCAGATTTTCTTTGTTCTCATTTTGCACATCCATAATACAAAGAAAATAAATTGATTCTTTGTTTTATGCTATTTTTTATTAGAGTGAGTCAAATGTTTTGCGATATTTTGGTAACTTTTAACAAGTTACAGCAGAAGTAGCCTCGCATCCAAAGTAGAGGCTATCATGTTAAACTATAGGAAGTCACCTTTTAGCTTTCCTTCAAGGAGGAAAAGGACTCCCTCACTGAAGTTTCCACTTTCTCTTTGTTGTTGAAGTGTCACGAGTGCAGAAAGTGAGTTATGGATCAGAATCTGTAATAATACAAGGGACCTAGATCCAGACTATTTGCTGGGTGTGGCATCAGTTTGATTCCCTCAAGTTCTTGGTGTTTATTCCAGAAAGTAAAATATATACAAATATTTGTAAAACTTTTGAGCCACCCTAGTAATACTAACATGAATGCTTCTTGAAGTCACTTTGTAATTCTCAAATTGTTTAATGGTTATTTAGACAGAGATACACACAACGTTGGAAGAAGTTAATTAATTTGAAGGAATTATTTATGAATAAGGTTAAACCAAAGCTAAACATTTTTTTTTACATCTACAGTTCTATTGGTTACCAAGTCCTATAGTTGCCAAGTGAAATGTAAAAGCATGTTATGGATATTCATGGTCTGAAGTAGATGGGTGTCAATAGGCAACAGATTCTAGATGAGAGGGCAATAGTGATTAAATGATACATCTCACAAACATGAAAAGAAAATCATTTATTAGATTTGTATGAAAAAAAAAGAAGAGTGAGTGATGAAAGAAGAAAATTGAAAAGGTTAAGAGAGAAAAAGATAGAAAAAAAAAAAAACAGAAATAGGTGCTTCGTATTGTTTTATAAAAGACAAGACAACCAAAATATCAAGTCAGATTATTTTCTCTGCTTACTCTTTTTCTTTGTTAAATCCCTGTCAGGATCAATCATTTCTCATGAGACCAATATATTTCCACTCTACCAAACTTCATCTTTGGACACACAGACAGACTTCAGTGATTGTAAAGATCATTTACTTCATGTTTTCTTTTTACATTTTACATAAAAACAAGTATTCATGCACACTAATGTATTCATCTTCTATGGATAAACAGAATCTGAATATTAATTGGGGACAATATCTGAATATATGAAATATTCAAATCTACATATAAGATTTTTGTTTCTTTGCTTAATGGTATATAAACCCTCTTGGGTCATTTAATGCCAAAGCCATCCTTGTTGGAGTAGTATTATTAAACTGTGGGGAATAAGTTGGTTCATACCTTTCCCAAAAGCATTAGTCAATAAGTAAAAAGTAAAGTTGGCAACCATAGTTGAGGGCAACCCGAAGGCTCCCCTTTCAATAGCTACTACACCAAGGTGTAGGGGAGGGCCCCACTCCATTCCCTGGATTGCTCTACTTTATCCTTGATCCTTACCTTATAGTGCTGAGTGCTAAGCAAGGTGGCATCTAAATCCATTTTTTGAGTCTTTGGTATGACTCGACCTAGGATTGAACCCCAGTCTTCCAGACAATTGGCGAGCACTCTAACCATTAGGCCGAGTGAACATAATAAAGTACCTGGAGTTTGAACTCATTTTTCGTATGGGCACTTGATAGTACACACATGAAACTCTAGTCCCCTTCGAAGTAATCTCCTCCAGCTGCAATGCACTTGTTCTACCATTCCAACAACTTCTGGAAGGCCCCATGGAAGTTCTCTTGGGTGAGCATGTCAATGACCTTCGTCACAGCCTCTTTCATCTCCTCAATTGTCTCATAACGACAGCCTCTAAGCTTAGAGAATAACCAAAAGTCACAGGAAGCAAGGTCTGGACTATAGGGAGGCTGAGGAACTGTCTTGATGCCCATCTTGGTCAAATAGTCTGTGACAAGGATGGAGTTGTGGACTGGTACATTGTCCTGGTGGAAATGCCACTGACCCGATTTGAAGAGTGCTGGCTTCTTCCGACAGAATCTCTTCCTGAACTCCCTTAAAACCTCAACATAGTAACCCTAACCCTTTCAAGCAGTCTGAAGCATTCCATATGTTTCTGTGGCATTTTTTCCAAGATTGAAACAGAATTTTATTGCATTTCGTTCTTCTAAATTGTCACATTGCATTTTTGAAATTCACCTTCTGTGACAATCAGGCTTTAGTAGGGTGTATTCCAATTCCTGCTGTAGCTGTTCCTTTGAATCTGAAATCATAAAAATTGGTCAGACATCTCATAAGATGTATAGCAATAACATACTGAATTTTCAAGAGTCTATGACAATTTTAAATGCCTGTACACAAAAAGTCAGGAAATTTATTGAATGCATCACATATTTATATATATATATATATATATACCTGGTCTCACTACAGAATAATGAGGAATTTCATTGTTAGGTTAAGACAAGGCATTTTAGCAATTCAAATATATCTGTGATTTTTCTCATGAGTAATAAGTAGGTAAACTAAACTACTTATTTTCTCTCTTTTATTCTTTTTTCTTGGTCTCAGACTGCTAAAGAAATGTCTGAAATGATATACAGAAAATTATATAGAAATGTAATAATTATAGTCATCATACAGCTACAATAAGTTTCCGTCATTTTCTTTATTTTATTTATAAATACATACATCTTTTAAGAAGTACAAGTTAGTCATTTTTTCCAAGTTTTTTTTTCTCTCCAAAGTATTAACTTCTCAGGAGTTGTTTTTCATTCACACTCCCCAGACAAGGTGTCAGAAAATCACCATCCACCTAAGAGCCCTGGCACCTCACTCTAACCACAACAAAATCTTAAAAAGTCCCAAAACTTTTCCATGGGTTTGGGAACAGTTAAGGTTGGAGTAAAGAAAAAGCTGGAAAAAGCAAAAATGTCTATCTACAAGTTTATAGAAGACAACTGTTGAATAAGATTTAACAAGTGATGGGCACTTACTCTTATTTGTATGGTGAATGCAAGTATTCCATTTCTATAGAATAGTTTTCGACTACATTTTTCTTTTTATAAATAGAGGAATTATATTGTGAATTGAATTACCATGACCAAAAATTCCAGTGAACTCCTACACACAACATACAGAAACACTGGACAGCTGTTTCAACCTTATTAGGTCTCATCAGCAGTGTATACCATGATCTCCACCACTGGAGATTGAACCAGTGACCACAGATTGCAGTGCCAAAACTCTACAACTGAGCCACAGTCCATATTGCATGCAAGTGACACCAAATTAACTAGTCATGGTAATTGCCCAGCCAATTGACCTGAATGTGTCTTGCAAATTACATCCGTACTCTTTGCAGAGGACACGGTCACCTCCAGGGCCACGTCTTCCCAAGAGGATTAGAAATACACATCCGTGTAATTATTATGACCTCAAGGGCAAGGATAGAGATCTACATTTTTCTTCTTTTTTTTTTAGATAGAGGAATTATATTGTGAATTGAATTATCATGACCAGAAAATCTGGTGAACGCCTTAAGTTTTTGACATTACCACAGATATTTGCTTAGTGGGCTATTCTCAACAAGTACTCTTTCTTCTTCTCATATTTCTTTCTTTATTTCTTCTATTTACTTGAATCTATTCACAATCACAAATGCTAATCTAAACTTAATAAATCCAATCAGAAATGACAGCAGGATCTTTGCTAGTATTTGAAATTTGCTAAATACACAAATCATGAAAGACCTATAGTTAAATATGTGTTGATTTTGATGAATAAAAACTGAATTATGAATTCAATCAGATTGAAAATGACGCCATTCATTTTAATAAACAAAAATCAAAAATGATTTTGATATATTAGAATGGCCTAACAATTTGGATTCTTGCTGTCTTTTATGACTGAGCTTAAATAATAAACACTTAATTAGATTTTAATCTAAGAAGATGATGAAGAAATGAAACAATATTAAAAAAGATTTTTTTAAAAGAAGAGAAAAATATTGAAATAACTGAGATTTATGAAGATGAAAAATAGATAAATTATGAAGAAATCAAATTTTTTGAATTGAGAAAAAGAAGATTAAAAAGCAGTCATAGAAGTAAAAAAAAAAAACAAGAAATTAAAACAGAATTAGGCACAGTCGTATAATGGCTGAGTTCAGGTAAAAAGATGTAATTTTAATTTTTTTTCTTTTATATAAAATTAAAATTTTTTAGTTATTGCTCCATCCATATTCACAAATTTGATTTTACCAAAGAAAAATAGCATTTTAGCCATGCAGACTTGCAAATAATCATAAGAGCCAAACAGTTTAATAACTAAATTTACACAATTGGTGACGGAAATGAAAGAAAAAAACTAAAATTTATCAAAAAGTTGAAAAAAAAAAAACCCTTAAAAATTGATTTTAAAAAATGAAGATAAGAAAAATAGAAAATTTTATAAAAACTTTGAATTTTACTGTTAAATTTTGAGCCTAAAAATGTTGAGGTTGTCAAACAGCATGGAATAAATTTAATTTGTACAAAAAAGTCTTTAACAGAATAAAAAAAAAAGAATGGATTAAGTGAGAAGACTTAAAGAACATGTATGTCTATATCAGTTAGGATCTCTTGGATCTCATTTAATAAACTATTTCAAATTGGATCAGATAAGATCCAAAGAATGGATCTTTGTTATTAAAGGAACATTTGGTTTTAATGTCATATTCCTACAACAGGAACAGTCAGAGTGAAGATGGCTTTTAACTATGTCAACTGCTTCACCAATACCCAAAACATTTTCTGTTTTCCTACATTTGTAAAATCACATTTCACTGCGATTTACTATCTGATCAGGTTCATTCAATTATTTTCTTATCTACTCAATTTGCTAAGAGCCGTCAAGGAACTTGATTAGCTTCATTCTCTTTATTACAATCTCTTGTAATTATCTATCCCACTTTTTATAAACCAAGAACACTTATCTTTTCTTACCAACAGAGCCATCTTTTTATCTATTTATTGTTTGCTTGTTGAATCTAGATGGTAAAAATACAGATAAACAAATTTCAGGTTTTATCCCTGGAGTTCAAATAGAAAACATGGATTTCAACTTGGTACAAAAAGAAGTTCTCTCCTCAAATGGTTTGTGCATATAAATTCTAAGATATCCACAGACTGCATATATTAATATATCTCCTCAAAGTTCTATTTCTATTGTCGGATTACTTTTCTTAGTTTCTACACTTACCCTTAGGAGGTTGTTTGTGTTTTATGGCATTTCAACCCTTGTAGGTTATTTAATGGCAAATCCTGTTTATACATATATATATATATATATATATTAAATATATATATCATTTGTTAACGAATAGTTTGTTGGTAACATTATTTTAAAATCAGCCAGAGCTCATTTGTTTACACACAGTTAAATGGTTCCAAGTTTTCCTATTTAACACTAGCAATTCTAATCAACATTATCTATTCAGTTACACACAGTTGAAATGGTTTCAATTATAGAAAATGAATAAAAAGTTCTATTTGACCCCCCAACAGATAGGGCCTTAACAGGTACTACCACTCTGGGTCAGAATAAACCTGAAAGCAATGACAATGGAGGGGTACTCCACATTTCCTAAAGCTCTAGGACTGGAGCCTCACCATCAGATGCAGTTAGCATATTCTACAGTTCTACTCAATGGGGCTGACGTCTAGGAAGCACTACACTTGGTTACTAAAGAAATGTTTCTCAGTATCATCATCATCATCATGTCGTGCCACTAGCACGGATATCCCAGACCCTCTCTCGCCACTTCTCCCTATTGTTCATCACCTCTGGCAGGTCTTCAGGGCTACATCCTGTATCCTCACATAGCTGCTGTATGTATGTTCAAGCTGGTCATCCTGCTTTTGCTTGGCCATATGCGGGGTTCCATAGGAGTACATCACTTATGAGCTCGTCCCTGCTTCTCCAGCTGTGTCCTGCATGTCTGGTTTGTCTAACTTAGATAGTGGCCGTATAGTTGGTGCCTTGTGGGATGTTGCCGCCAGGACTTGTTCAATATTGCTCGCAACATTCTCATGTAATTGCTGTCTAGCTTCTTCTCCAGCCGTTTTGTTAGCATCCAAGTAGTGCATCCATACAGCAGTATCAACACAATCGCTGCCTGGAAGAAACTGCGATTCATTTTATCGGTCAGGTCTGATTTCTCAGTATAAAACCTCAAAAGCACAAAAATATTTTTCCTTTCACTCAACATCCACTCCAAAAATGTTCTGACCACTTTTAGATATACAGGTTCCAGTATATCAAAAGAATCAAGTAGGTAGAATTTCATTCAATACAAACAAGAGGACTTTTTCATTTTTATTACATTCACACAATTTCCTTTAGTTTCAACACGCAGCAGAGAAACTTTACCAAATGACTTTCCCACACTCACATATATTTGTTCTAATTATCCACATTTCTATGAATAAATACGAGTAAGTTTTCAATTGTATTCACTCCATTTATTACTAACCACCATCAGAACAACCACTCCGCAACACTAAGCAAAAGATTTTTTGTGGTTGACCTACAAATCAGTTTACATATACTCAGCATGATAATAAAAATGATGAGAGAAACAACTTCATTGAGAAAAACATGAAAAAAAATCTTTATTGTAAGCATGAAATACATTTCTATAAATAACACAATAGAAACTGCCCTTTATCAAGGTATAATGGTTGAAAAAGTTTGAACAATGATAATATAGGTATATACATACACTTATTATAAAAAAAAACCAACAATTTTAAATCTATCCATGATTACCTACAGAAGATAGAAATAAAGAATACAATTAGGATTTAATGGGAATACATTAGTATATGAGTATTCAAAGAGACTTTCTCTCTTTACTCAGCAGGGAGCAGTTGTTAAAGTTAGACTCTAAAATGGCAGGAATACAGATTCAGGCTAATGATGAGGGTTGGGCAAGAAAAAAATAAATCTGCTTGCTTTATATTATTTTACAGAGTACACACACACACATATATATATATATATATATATACATAAAAATACACACTCATTATTGTAGATAAGTAAATATATCTGAATATAAATATAAATTACATCCCTACACAAATATACAGGTATGTATAAATGGTTTGATTTGGTTTATGGCATATCAACTTCTTATGGGTTACTTAATGCAAAAATCTTATACAAATAATTTGTAGACAGTTATATACCATGTAGTCCTACCTAATATAAATAATTTGTGCAGTTATAAGGTTTTAAGTATTTCTATCTAATACTAATAATCTATACATAATTATTTGGTTTCAAGTCAATAATCCTATTTAATAATAATCTAATAATCATTTGTTTGCACACAGTTATATGGTTTCAAGTATTCCTATCTAATACTGAGAATTTTCAAATAGATCTATTTGATCTATAGATAGAACCTGAAGAAGAACTACCATTCCAGGTCAAAGTGGACCAAGAAGTGATGGCAACAAAGATGTAGTTTGCACTCCCCAGAATTGGAAAAATAGAGCCTTACCACCAGATGCAGTTTAGTATCAAAACTTTTTCTAGGGGTGTATATATATACATGTTTATTAATGATCATATATTTATAAATCTATCAATACATTCATGTGTGTGTATATATATCATCATCATCATGTCGTGCAGCCAGCACGGATATCCCTGACCCTCTCTCTCCACGTCTCCCTATCATTCATCGCCTCTGGCAGGTCTTCAGGATTACATCCCGTATCATCACATAGCTGCTGTATGTATGTTCGAGCTGGTCATCCTGCTTTTGAGAGAGAGAGAGAGAGAGAGAGAGAGAGAGAGACAAGTTGTTAAATACCACAGACTGCCTCTTTTTTTATGATCTTCAAGTGAAGTCTTCTTACTATTCTTCATATTTTCCGGTTGAGATGGTGGAGAAAAAACTCTATATTAGCCCAAGCACTTTCGACTATTTTGCTGATCATCTTTGGGGGTAATGTTAAATTGTTTGTCGTTTGGAAAATTGTGAGTTTTATATTTATTCAGAGTGGCTTTTTTTTCTTTTTTTTATAATAAATTATAGATGGGGTTGGTTCATTCTGTTAGGATGGGGGGTGGTTAGTTGTTTAATATGTTTATAGTTGTGGTGAATGCTATTTTAATTATAGTAGGTTTTTTATTATTTATAGTTATTGCTACGTGAATTTGTAAATTTTTTATTGTTATTTTTATATATGATTTTTGTGTTGATTAGAATTTTTTCTTAGGTCTGGGGATTTGAGTTTGTCAGTGTCTTTATTATGCTTTGTCATTAAATGCTGTTTGATGGCAGTTATGTCGGAAAGGTGGTAGGTAAGGTGACGAAAGAGTGTGGTTGTTGTATGGCCAATGTAGGGATTAGGTGTTATGTTATTTCCCAAGAAACATTCTCAAAATGGGCATGTAAATTTATATACTACATTGGTTTGGGTTATTCTTAACAATAAGGTTGGATGTTTCATATTTAGTGTAATAGATAATGAATTTTATTTGTTTTTGAGGTTCAGTGGGTTTAATGTGTCTGTTTATAATGTGGGTTATTACTTGCTTGTCTACTTAATAGTTTTTATGCATTTGATTCTTGTAATATAGGTTTATTCTGTTAGTATTGTTATTTTAGCTATTTTTGTGGTTGTTATGGAGATATTGTTTTTTTTTTGTTGATTAATTATTTTGTTGGGGAAGTTATTATTGACTAAAGTTTGTTTTATGTTCTTTAGTTCTTTGTAAAATATTGTTTTGGAGGAGGATATGGAGTAAATTTTTTATAAGGGCTATTTTTATATTTTGGGGGGCATTTGTTATGATAGTTAAGTAAAGTAGAGTTGTGACTGGTTGATTTTTTTGTATGGGGGGGTTAATGAATTTGTATAGGGGTGTAATGAATTTGTCATTGTTGCTGGAATCAGTAAGAACATCTAGGAAGGGAATTTTTTTTAATTGATGTTGAGTTCGGTAGTGAACTTTAGTACTGAATTCTTTTTAAGGGTTTGTTTTAGTTTGTTAATTTCATTGTGGGATTGTTTTGCAATGAAGATATCATCCACATACCAGACATATATTTTGGGCTTTTTTATTGTGTTAAATATTTTGTTTTCGATGCGGGATTTGTAAAATTCGGATATAGAGAGTCCAAGTGGAGAACCCATACTAATACTGTCTGTTTGTGGATATATTTTTCCTGAAAGGTTGTAGAAAGGAATTTGTGTTGTGAAGGCATGGAGAAGTTTTTTGAGGATGTTTGGTTTTATGGCAGGAGGAGGAATGGAAGGGTGATTATATACATTTTCTATGATAATTTTTATTGTTTCTTGGACAGGTAAATTGGCAAAGAGGTTTTCGGCATCAAGTAATGCTGTAATTCATTTATGAGGTGGGGGCAGATTTTAAGATTTGTATGAAGTCAGTGGTACATTTAATGCTATAACATATTAAACAACTAACCACCCATCCTAACAGAATGAACTAACCCTATCTATAATTTATTATAAAAAAAAATCCCACTCTGAATAAATATAAAACTCACAATATTCCAAACAACAAACAATTTATTACTACCCCTGAAGATGACCAGCAAAATGGTTGAAAGTGCTTGGGCTAACAGGGTTTTTTTCTCCAACATCTTGACCTGGAAGCACAAAGAATAGTTAGAAGACTTGAAGATCATAAAAAAGAGGCAGTCTGTGGTATTTAAAAGAACTTGTCTAGATAACAATTTGCTACCTATATATATATATATATATATATATATATATATATATATATATATATATATACACACATGTATGTACAGTTATAAAAATAAAGTTCTTTCTTTATATAATTGTGTGTTTCTCTTTATATAAAAACATACCAAACATAGACCTGTTATTTTCAAGTAAGAACCTTAATTTTAATAATCTGAACCATTCAACCCTATTTATTAACCAAATTAAATATCTTTGGACATCACACTATCACATTATTTTTTTCTTTACACTTTTAGGCATCAAACAAACCTTTTTTTTCTTCTATTTTTATTGGAAATTCAACCCTTACTGCATTCAAAACACAAAGTAAGATTTTCTGGACATTTTCCTTATTTCATGATCCAAAATGGCTGACATGTTCAATAGGATTCCTGTCAAGAGACTGACTTAACCATAAAAGATGTTTAATAGCTTATTTGAAACTGCCATTCTCAAATCATGTTGTTGTATGGCATGAAAATCCATTGAAATATTGTGGATTTTGTTGAAATAACCATTAGTGAATAGAAAGAAATTCATTCAAAAATGTCCATACAAAAGAAAATCTCTCTTGTAAAACCAAAAAGGTATGTAAATAATTAAAAAGAAAAAGAAAAAGAAAAATATTTTAAACAAAAGTGTGTCAATAAAAACAAGTTGAAAATATACAAAATAATTTCTCTGTTGTGGTTGAGTATATCAGAATTCTTTTCGAATTTTACTATTATTGATAATCTTATATTATTTTTAATTATAAAGAAAAAGACAGTTTCTTTCTCTGACCATTTCCTTGCATTTAATGTTGCATTCAGTTAAAGGTTATATCTCAAGGTAATACAAGTTTATCAATATTTTTTTTTTCAAATTACTTTCTTTCCTTATCAGTTATATTGCTTTTTTTTAAAACCAGTTTATTTATATACATAGTATACATATATATAGTATGTATATTTAGGCAGCATTTCTTCGTTAATGCAAATTTCATTAAACATAATAGACATTTTATGTCTACATATTTTCTTTTGGATCCAAAAGAAAATATGTAGACATAAAATGTCTATTATATTTAATGAAATTTGCATATATATAGTAGTATACAAACAACATATTATAAATGTTTTTTCCAAACTGATTAATTCTTCCTTTACAAATATTCCTATTATAGACCCAAATATATTTCTTACAGGTATCAATATCTAAAATAGAATTAATAAAAATGAAAAACTAATTAGTAAGAAAGGTGTAAATCATGAAATGATTCAGCTTAAAAAGACAATAATATCGAAAAGCAAAAAACGCCAAAAAGAGGCAAAGTAAACACAAAAACAATTTAGTCTTCTGTCTCAGGACATGTTTATATCATTTATCTATCTACATATACTTACATGGTTGTGTATAAAAGAAGATTCTGAATCAGAAGAATTATTGAAGTGTTGTAAAGGTGAAGCTGACATAATCATTATCAGCAATGAAACAGTGAGGTAACTTCAAATTTTAGTTAATTTTCATTAATGCTTTTGGGAAAAGCATGACCTTCATCTACGGTTAAAATAGAGGTGCCCGTGGTGTAATGGTTATCGTCACAGGTGGACATGGCGACACGAGTTCAAATCCTGGACCTGACTGATTGCATTTCACATACTAATACCCTTGGGAAAGGTATGAATCCAATTATTCTCCCTCCAGCTATGGGTAAATAGTAGGGCAGACTAGGTTCTTCAGCCTTGGTGAGGCAACTAGTCTAGAAGGAAAACTCTGAATTCAAACCTGTTAAACTCCGCTTAAAAATTGACCTTGTGTCATATCCTGCCCGAGCGGAGGGGTTGGGTAAATATGATCTACGGTTAAAATATCAGTGCAAGTTGGCTTTATAACCATGGTGGTGAGAAACTAATCCCAGAGATGGAAACACCCTGTTGGTGGGGCTCAAAATATCCCGGGAATTAATACCTCCCTCCACCCAAAAAAAGGGCTATCCTGGTTATAACACTAACTTGTGTCTGATAATGAGGCTCTATTTCAGAAGCTGTGGGGAGTGTGAAGTAACACTACTTTGCCATTATTCCCAGGTCCATTTTGACTAGTAGTGGTAGATACTATTTGGGCCCCCATTTATGAGCCAAATAGATCTGTTAGGGTCCCATCTATGAGTCAAATAGATCTGTTAGGGACCCATCTATGAGTCAAATAGATCTGTTAGGGACCCATCTATGAGTCAAATAGATCTATTAGGGTCCCATCTATGAGTCAAATAGATCTATTAGGGTCCCATCTATGAGTCAAATAGATCTGTTAGGGTCCCATCTATGAGTCAAATAGATCTGTTAGGGACCCATCTATGAGTCAAATAGATCTGTTAGGGACCCATCTATGAGTCAAATAGATCTGTTAGGGACCCATCTATGAGTCAAATAGATCTGTTAGGGACCCATCTATGAGTCAAATAGATCTATTAGGGTCCCATCTATGAGTCAAATAGATCTGTTAGGGACCCATCTATGAGTCAAATAGATCTGTTAGGGTCCCATCTATGAGTCAAATAGATCTGTTAGGGACCCATCTATGAGTCAAATAGATCTGTTAGGGACCCATCTATGAGTCAAATAGATCTGTTAGGATCCAATCTATGAGTCAAATAGATCTATTAGGGTCCCATCTATGAGTCAAATAGATCTATTAGGGTCCCATCTATGAGTCAAATAGATCTGTTAGGGACCCATCTATGAGTCAAATAGATCTGTTAGGGACCCATCTATGAGTCAAATAGATCTGTTAGGGACCCATCTATGAGTCAAATAGATCTGTTAGGGACCCATCTATGAGTCAAATAGATCTGTTAGGGACCCATCTATGAGTCAAATAGATCTGTTAGGGACCCATCTATGAGTTAAATAGATCTGTTAGGGACCCATCTATGAGTCAAATAGATCTGTTAGGGACCCATCTATGAGTCAAATAGATCTATTAGGGACCCATCTATGAGTCAAATAGATCTGTTAGGGACCCATCTATGAGTCAAATAGATCTGTTAGGGACCCATCTATGAGTCAAATAGATCTGTTAGGGACCCATCTATGAGTCAAATAGATCTGTTAGGGACCCATCTATGAGTCAAATAGATCTGTTAGGGACCCATCTATGAGTCAAATAGATCTATTAGGGACCCATCTATGAGTCAAATAGATCTGTTAGGGACCCATCTATGAGTCAAATAGATCTGTTAGGGTCCCATCTATGAGTCAAATAGATCTGTTAGGGACCCATCTATGAGTCAAATAGATCTGTTAGGGACCCATCTATGAGTCAAATAGATCTGTTAGGATCCAATCTATGAGTCAAATAGATCTATTAGGGTCCCATCTATGAGTCAAATAGATCTATTAGGGTCCCATCTATGAGTCAAATAGATCTGTTAGGGACCCATCTATGAGTCAAATAGATCTGTTAGGGACCCATCTATGAGTCAAATAGATCTGTTAGGGACCCATCTATGAGTCAAATAGATCTGTTAGGGACCCATCTATGAGTCAAATAGATCTGTTAGGGACCCATCTATGAGTCAAATAGATCTGTTAGGGACCCATCTATGAGTTAAATAGATCTGTTAGGGACCCATCTATGAGTCAAATAGATCTGTTAGGGACCCATCTATGAGTCAAATAGATCTATTAGGGACCCATCTATGAGTCAAATAGATCTGTTAGGGACCCATCTATGAGTCAAATAGATCTGTTAGGGACCCATCTATGAGTCAAATAGATCTGTTAGGGACCCATCTATGAGTCAAATAGATCTGTTAGGGACCCATCTATGAGTCAAATAGATCTGTTAGGGACCCATCTATGAGTCAAATAGATCTATTAGGGACCCATCTATGAGTCAAATAGATCTGTTAGGGACCCATCTATGAGTCAAATAGATCTATTAGGGACCCATCTATGAGTCAAATAGATCTATTAGGGACCCATCTATGAGTCAAATAGATCTATTAGGGACCCATCTATGAGTCAAATAGATCTGTTAGGGACCCATCTATGAGTCAAATAGATCTATTAGGGACCCATCTATGAGTCAAATAGATCTGTTAGGGACCCATCTATGAGTCAAATAGATCTATTAGGGACCCATCTATGAGTCAAATAGATCTGTTAGGGACCCATCTATGAGTCAAATAGATCTATTAGGGACCCATCTATGAGTCAAATAGATCTGTTAGGGTCCCATCTATGAGTCAAATAGATGTATTAGGGACCCATCTATGAGTTAAATAGATCTATTAGGGACCCATCTATGAGTCAAATAGATCTGTTAGGGTCCCATCTATGAGTCAAATAGATCTATTAGGGACCCATCTATGAGTCAAATAGATCTGTTAGGGTCCCATCTATGAGTCAAATAGATCTATTAGGGTCCCATCTATGAGTCAAATATATCTATTAGGGACCCATCTATGAGTCAAATAGATCTGTTAGGGTCCCATCTATGAGTCAAATAGATCTGTTAGGGTCCCATCTATGAGTCAAATAGATCTATTAGGGTCCCATCTATGAGTCAAATAGATCTATTAGGGACCCATCTATGAGTCAAATAGATCTGTTAGGGACCCATCTATGAGTCAAATAGATCTATTAGGGACCCATCTATGAGTCAAATAGATCTGTTAGGGTCCCATCTATGAGTCAAATAGATCTGTTAGGGACCCATCTATGAGTCAAATAGATCTATTAGGGTCCCATCTATGAGTCAAATAGATCTATTAGGGACCCATCTATGAGTCAAATAGATCTGTTAGGGTCCCATCTATGAGTCAAATAGATCTGTTAGGGACCCATCTATGAGTCAAATAGATCTGTTAGGGACCCATCTATGAGTCAAATAGATCTATTAGGGACCCATCTATGAGTCAAATAGATCTATTAGGGACCCATCTATGAGTCAAATAGATCTGTTAGGGACCCATCTATGAGTCAAATAGATCTGTTAGGGACCCATCTATGAGTCAAATAGATCTGTTAGGGACCCATCTATGAGTCAAATAGATCTGTTAGGGACCCGTCTATGAGTCAAATAGATCTATTATGGACCCATCTCTGAGTCAAATAGATCTGTTAGGGTCCCATCTATGAGTCAAATAGATCTGTTAGGGACCCATCTATGAGTCAAATAGATCTGTTAGGGACCCATCTATGAGCCAAATAGATCTGTTAGGGTCCCATCTATGAGTCAAATAGATCTGTTAGGGACCCATCTATGAGTCAAATAGATCTGTTAGGGTCCCATCTATGAGTCAAATAGATCTGTTTTTAACATGCTGTTAAAATCAATCAGAGAAGGAAAACACTGAATTAAAATTATGAACCAAGCAATAGAAAATCAGTTATAGAAATTCACAATTTACTATGAGGTGCCATGATTGCCCAAGAACATAACATTTTTCAACCTCCCCACAGTGGTTACATTAGTTCCAGTTTGATATTATAATATGCAGCAATAAATTTGCAGCAAACATTGGATTTATATGTGAATAAGTTATTTCTCAGGAAATTTGATAACCATTAAGTAGGTATACATGATGTTATATCCAGTATTTTGGTTTCAAATGAAAATCAAGTTAATTCTATGACATTAGTATCTATCCAAATAACATGAGAAAAATGATAACCATTAAAAAAAATAATCATCATATTTCTAATGTAAATTTTACAGAAATAATCATAATTATGAAGATGTAAAATTACAAAATTATATATATATATATATATGTGTGTGTGTGTGTGTGTGTGTGTGCACATACACAAGCCCTCCAGCATATATCTACAAAGACTGCGAGAAAGATTTTATACCAAGTTTTATATAAATTGAAAGAATTATACAAAAAGAGATGGATAAACAGTTCTAAAATACTTTCCATGACAGAAAATACTTTTTTACTTTTTCTTTCCAAGATGTAAAAATTAATTTGTTTTTCATTTTCCTCTTTTCATTTTGAAATGAATATGTCTGCCTGCTACCAACTTATGAAGACCCACACTCAAAAACTGAGGGCTACTTTCCAACAGGAAATTGTCTGAAATATTGTCCTAATAAGTAATTTCTTTGCAAAGATTCAATAACTTATACAAATTCATCCTCCATTTTTTGGGGCAAATCTATTTATTTCATTTTTTTTAATTTAACTGAATTCATTTCTTTTTTTATGATGGGGAATCCTGGGATACAACAGATGAGGAAGCAAAATCATATGCGATTAATGTTACAAATATATTTAAATGAATTGTTGCAGAAAAGATAATTAAGATATTTTCCTGATGCTTGTTCAAAATACAAGCTACAGTACATTTACCTTTCAATTTTCATTTCAGATATTTATTAGTATCTACTGAGCTACACACCCACACACACACACACACACATATATATATATATATATATATATATATATATATATATATATATATATATATATATACGCACACATACATACATAGAAGTAAAGTGTACCTAAAACTTTACACAGTTCTCCAAGAGTCATTGACCACTACAATGACAGTAGACCTTACTATTCATGGAACCAATAATATTCACACCTACCAATAATCAGTGCCTTGGAAAATATCAAAGTAAGGTATTGATCAAAGATCAACACCAATATAGATAAAGGAAAATTCTCCATAACTTTGTTGAAAATTAAAGATATTAGGTGTTTTTTGTTTTACTCTCATTAAGAATAAGTAAATTTACAAATGGATAAGATAATTTTTAAAACTGAAAATATTTAGATTTGTAATGTAGTAACTGCCTCTCACCACGAGCAATTCTGGTACCCAGCTAAGTGACCAACTATAAAAGATCAATCACTATAACTCTCATTATAGGTGCAAGAGGCAGTCAGATACAAGACTAAAGGATTTTTGAAGAGTCACTTAGTTAAGTTACCAAGAGACTGAAAAGTCTTGACCTAATTTTCAGAGCTAAGCAAAACTGCTCCACTTCATAGAGGTGGGCTATGATTTATAAAAAAATAAATCTCTCTTTGATCAACTGAACAAGACACCACTTCATATCTTTCTATTTTATAAGACTGGTCCAAAAAAAAAACTTGTTACATCAGCAATGAAGATGAATGGAATCTTTTGTAACCCTGTGTCTGTCTTTCCTTCCTGATATGAACATCATATCCCATTGTCATTTTTTCATCTCATCTTTGTCGCCTTAACTTTCTTCAAAATGCCCACAGCTCTACTCATTATTTTTTATTGAAAAATACTTTGAATTTAAAAGGAAATCCAACAAAAAAAAGAAAGAATACATTTGGGAAAATCAAACTGACATGTTTCGCCAGAGGTTTAGTGTCATCATAACGCAATACCTAGTAAAATATCAATCTAATTTTTCAAGCTTCCTTCTTATTTTTCATTAAAATATTTGCCAAATTATTTTGATTACTGGGTACTCTATTTCATATGGGATACACTGCAAGATTAGATTTAGTTATAAGATCATGGCTATCTGGGTCAGTGGGTGGGTAGCCATTGCTACCTTGGACATTATCCCTTCATTAGGTGCAGCATGGTACTATTTGTCTTATTATTGTACAAAGGGTATTAGAAGGTGAATTTCTGCTACAACCATTAAGTCTTCATCACAGTAGTAAGTGTATAAGATAATGAAATCGAGTGTTGCCAATATGACATTCAATGCAATATTCAACCAATATAGAAAACACTTTCAATCCAATATTGGCTTATTAATCTATAAACATACTGTTGTATTTTGACCTTCAACCCGGCCAAACTTGCCATTACAAAGTGATGCACCGGAAGGAAGTGACACATTCCAATGGCACTTATGAGGAGAAATTGCGTAGGTGGACTTGGCTAACAAAATGGGACAAGCTAAAATTCCTATGGTACACTCATAGACTGATGCACCGGAAGAGAGTGACCTGTGAACTGCATGACAGTTATTTCCACTTGATGACGATCAAACATGCCTTTCCAAAGATTGAGTAGGCGATTGAGTAGGCATTGAACTATTATATAACTCAGTCAAGACAAGAAGTCAGACAGTTGGAGTTCGGACGGAATTATAGACGATATGTGGTAAGGAAAGCCACGCCAGACCGAAGGGACTCGGGGCCCCCGATTGAGTTGGGGTCCAGAGAAGTTGCTGATAAGATGCAGTAAAGAAAGCCATCATTCAGCATCATTCAGCATCACAACGCTGATGGCCATAAGAGTGGGGGTCAAAATATAGCAGTTCTATTTGGTCTCCAGCTCCCTCTCACACGCAAACCTTGAGTAACCCTTTTCAAACCTTTAAAATAAAGGAGAGGTATATTTTGCTAAAGAAGTTTTCGCTTGTCTTTTATCATTGTGTCTTCATGATTCTTTCTGCGTGTGTATATGTAAATGTGATCTGCATATGACTATATAACAATACCTGCAGAATACTCAGTGTAAACATCTGAATCAAATCAGTCAAAAGAATAATATTCCTAAATTGATGCCCTGTTAAAATTCCTTGAACCACTTTTGATATTGAGATCAGAAAATTTATCAAAAAGAAATTTTGGTTTTTTTAATATCTATAATTTACTTTAAAGGTCATTAAAAGTCACATGATTATAATTTGAATGGTCATCAATTTATAACGCAGACTAAATAGAACTATTTGACCAATTCACTTTCTTGACAGAAGGAAATGACAATTTACTGCTATAATATATCCATAGTGATTAGAATAATTTCAGCAGTTAATTTTGCAGCCAATTTCTAAGAAATGTTACAAGAAGAAAAACTCAAAATGTTCAAAAGATCAATAGAGGTACCATTTTGATACCGGACATTGGCATGATGGTTAGAGTGTTCGCCAATGGCCCAGGAGACCTAGGCTCAATCCCAGGCTGAGTCATACCAAAGACTCAAAAAATGATAATTGATGCCTCTCGCTTAACACTCGGCAGGGATCAAGAGTAAAGTGGAGCAATCCAGGTGAAGGAGTAGCGCCCTCCCCTACACCTTGGTGTAGTAGCTATCGAAAAAGGAGCTTTCGGGTCACCCTCAACTAAGGTCGCCAACTTGATTTTTTACTGCTATTTTACTATACACCATAAGCCAGTTATTTGGGACTGAGAAGATCACATCAGACACTAATAACAAAACGCTTAACATTTGTAGCTTTTTTTTTACCATTTGCAGCTTCTTTTTTTTTCATTGAAATGAGGAGATGGCTTTAAATAAACAAGTCTTCATCTGAGAGTGAAAATATGCATGTTTTCTGCTTAATTTTTATGTAAATTAATGCAAGTTCAGATATGCAGAGTATCAAGTAGAGTTCAAAGAGTCAATAACAAATGTTCCCTGTTTTTTATTCTAAGAATAAAAATTTGTAAAGAATCAATTTTTGTACAGAGTATTCTATGTATTCAGCTGAAATGAAGGCCACTTATACTGATAGGGCAATTTTTACAAGTGTGTTTCTGGTATGTAAAGAGAATAATGGACATTGTTGAAGAAGAAAAGATAGTTCTTTGAATTGAAACTAAATTCATACATTCAGTGTGGCCATAATCAAAATACAAATAGGATGAAAATTCACTCGGTAAGTTTAAATTGATTTTTACTTAGTCATGCTACTTTGATGTTTCAAGTCATTTGTTTTATAAAGAAAAAAAAATGAAAAGAATTGTTTTAGACAATTCTAAATTGAAACAAAGATACTCTCATAAAATTACACAGCAAACAATTTCAGCTTTATATGAAGATTTAGTTTCTAACAAATTATTCATTCAAGATGGAAAAAGAAATTATTTGTTACCGAAAATATTTTTTTTTTCTTTTTTTGTTTTCAAACAACAACAACAAAAAAGGAAATCAATGTGCTGTA
This sequence comes from Sepioteuthis lessoniana, assembly GCA_963585895.1. NCBI lineage: Eukaryota > Metazoa > Mollusca > Cephalopoda > Myopsida > Loliginidae > Sepioteuthis > Sepioteuthis lessoniana. The sequence continues at coordinate 14,937,276 of OY757921.1, read as the reverse complement.
TAACTCATTCTGATTTCAAGTATAAATAAGAAAAAGGAAATAGAATTTAAAAACTCTTTGGGTAAATTTCTTTTTTAAATAATTTTCATTGAAATTGATTTCTGTTTCCCTTTAAAATATCCAAATTCAAATTTGAAGCATATTTCTATTTGCTGCCTTTAAGATAATTTTAATCATTTGACTAAACTATAGCTGCAGTTATTAGTTTATTGATTTTTATTTTTAAATCTTCAGTTATACAATTTATTTCCTGCCACTTACTGTTAAAGGCTTATAAAGTTTTTTTGTTTTTTTTCAAGTAAATTATGTAAATATAAATATGTAGAAAAATTTAATAAAAAATGACATTTTTGTAAATCCAAAAATTTTCAAATTAAAAATAGATTGGAATGCCAAGAATATAAAAAACAAAACAATGAAGAACTTGCTATAATACTGTTCCATTATTGATTATATATATATATATATATATATATATATATATATATATCTGAGCGAGAGAGAGAGTTAAAGTGCCAGACTGCAACCTCAAAGTGAGTGTGAACTCCAGTCACCCTCTTACATTCACTTTCTGACTAATACCCTTGGGAAAGGTATGAACCCCCTTATCATCCCAGCTATGGTTTAAATAGTAATATTGTTGTTTTTCTACAAGGATGGCTTTGGCATTAATAACCCCCAAAGGTTGATATGCCATTAAAAACAAAGAACCCAAGTCAAACATTTATATATATCTAATCTCTCTTTGATGAAATTAAATGGGAATTGTTCCAAGCTGAAACCATGTCAGTACTATTGTATGTTTGTACCACTTGGACTTTAATGAATCACCCCAAGAAAAATATAGATGGAAACTACAGAATGAAGCTTCATACTATTTTGAACAAAACCTGAAAACAGCAACCTACAAAACAGCAGCTGTACGACCACTTACCTCCCATCTCACAAACCATCTAAGTAAGATGAACAAAACATACTGTGTAGTGCAGGAGAAGTAAAGATGAGCCAATCAGCAACATTCTCCTATAGATTTCTACACATAGACACACCATTGTTGGCCGACCAGCCAAAACTTATATATATATAAATATATATATCAGCTCTGTGCAGACACTCAATACCATCTAGAGGATTGACCAAGAGTGATGGTTGATATAGATGGATGGCAAAAGAGACTCAAGTGAATCTATGCTGTTTGATCACGATGATAATATGTTATGTTTGTTAGTATGATTTTTGTCTCTATATTGCCATGATATTGCACCAATAATATTGATATCGTTATCAGTGCATTATTGTTAAAATATTCTAATTTATAAAATAAAGCAATTTATAATCCAGTTTGCCATTTGATAATAATAAATGATTTCATTTCTGTATACCTGACCAAATGAGATAAATCTAAGTTTTTTCAATTTTGAAATTTCATGGTTAAATCTTCTGAAAGAATTAAAGGAAAAGTCTAAAAGTTTTCTGAATAACTTAATTTTCTTAGAATTAATTTCTTTCTTTCTTTCTTTAATGGCATATCCACCTTTGTAGAAGAGCTGCAGTTATACAATTTAATCCATACCTGGGGTGAGGTGGGGGGATAGGAAGGTTCATACTTTTTCACAAATCCAGCCCAGCATTTCAATCATTGCGCCTCATCTAATATCATGATGGTTTGAAGGTAAAGGTATAATGCATTAAATAATGTAATTCAATAATCTTATAATTAATATCTCGAAAATACACAAAAAAAATCATGACAATATTTGGAAAAAAAAAAAAAAAAGAAATGAAAAGATTACTAATTGATTTATAAAATAATCATAACTTTATTTTAATTGTATCATTATTTTCTTATCCTTTTCTGCTATCATTTTTTCTCATGAACTGAAATAAGATAGAATATTAATACAATATAAATTTTACAATTTAACAACTAAATTGAACCAAAATCTTCTGACAGGAGTTTAAAAGAATTCTGGTCTCTTAGATTAGGGGTCTCCAACCTTTTCAACTCAAGGAACACAAAGGAGCACCCCAGATAAATGATGATTTGATTATTGTGAATGCACTCTTATCATGGTTCATTTTGGAGAACAACTGTTAGCAACAATATGAAGTGTTAGATACGTTCACTACTTGCTGGGTGTAGATGATAAGGTTGAAAAATCATCTAGATAGAAGCACATCATTCTTATAGAAATCAAGGATGTAGCAAGCAAGAAACTTGGACTTTAAATCTTTTGAAAACTGAAGATCAATGAGTTCTATCTGTAGTTGTCTGGCTGGCTGCTATGCATTATTATTGGGGAAACTGGGTTGGGCTACAGGGTGGGGAGTCCTCTCTTAGATCAATGATTTTTAGCAACTTTTTTCTGAAAAGACTTTCAATACTGCAATTGCGATTTGGTAGTTTCTTTGAAATAATTAGGATATAAATTCTATAAATAGGAAGTAACTTTATATCAAACTTAACTGCCGCTGTTAGTTGCACTTAAATAAATTCAAATTCATTTCAGGGAAATATCTTTTCTACTGTTAAGTTTATCTTTCATTCTTTTTGTCAGCATACTTGTAAAAGCTTCAATAACTGTAAAATTACCACATTTTATGACATAGTAGTTGTTATTTCTTTCTTTAAAACACCTTAAAAATGTACTTTACACTTTGCCAACCCAAAGTAGTCCTAAGTAATGCACTCTTATTCTATACACTTTAGGCAATCAAAGTGAAGGTGTGTCTTCAAAAATATAGTAGCTTTTAGCTTCAATTTGTTTACTTGAACTTTAAAAGAAATTTTAGTAGATGAAATGCGTTGAGCACAATCTCCAGCCACACCCTATTCAGCAGTCTTGCAAAAGTCAATGAATTATGTATGTGTAATATAGAATTGTATAAATCAATTCACTCAATAAATGATGGGTTTTATATGTAGCATCTCATAAACTCAAATGTTTACCTCCATGGTAACTTTAGCTGGTACAATCAAGAAGTATCTCTCAGAACCATGAAACTAAAAAGATTCCCAAATAAAAAAAAACATTAGAAAGCTTTAAGTGGACCAATACCTAATACAATTCACTTGGCAAGTTGTCCAATTTTGATTGAAAGAAATCTTTTTCTTTCAAGAAAAAATACATCACCATATCAGCTTTTTCTCAATTCACTACAGGACTCAAGCCTTCCTTAAAATTGGTTATTATATATATATATATATATAACTAAAATAATTCTATTCTTACCCTTGACTGATTCTGTTTTGAAAAGTTTCTTATGTTTTATAAAGCAAAAAAGAAACAAAAAAACCCCAAAAAAGCACATGATACTATTCGTAACAGAATAAGTCAAAGAAGGTCAGAATAGAATTATTTTTGTCTTCATACTGCTCTGCTAGCCAGCACATGAGCACTTCATTTTATCAAACATTTTTAAATGAATAATTCTTTGCATGTCATTTTTTCTCACCTGTTGTTTATTTTATATACAGGATGCAGAAGCAAAATATGGAATAATTTTTAAAACATCTTTTTTTTTAGTCTGTTTAGTCCAATTTTTGAAAAAAACATGATGAATCTAAATTTTCATGATTAGCTCTATTATTTAAGCACTTTTTCATTAAAATTCAGCCCAATATGAGTCAGCAAGAAAAGAAACGACAATGAATCTATGATTTGCTTAACACCGAAAGCAAGTCCCAAAAATTTTCCAAAATAATTGGAGTTTCTTTATGGCCTCCATCAAGCCCAGACCTTAACCCCCTTAATCACATTATATAGAGCATTTTAGAAAACAAAACAAATGCAATTTCCCATCCAAATATTGGTTCGCTTAAGACTATTATTGAGGAAGGATGGAATAAAATGTCTGAAGAATGTATTTTTAAGTCATGCAAATCTTTTTGAAATCATATTGATACAATAACTGAAAAAAAAAAATATGGTGGCCATATTGAGTAAATGTACAGTTTTGTGTATATCTTTTTATTTTGTTATTTATTTTTAAAATTAAAATTAATCTTGTTTTATAATAGTCATTTATTATTACACTAGAATATTTCTAATTTTGCTTCTACACTCTGTATAAGTTAACACAGGATCAATAGCACATGCTATACAAACACACACACACATATATATATATATATATATATATATATATATATATATATATATCACTGATACTGAACACTCTCACTCTCTCTCATATATGAGAGAGAGAGAGAGAAAGATAAATAAACTTTAATTCATTTATCTACAGAATCAGGTGGAAGTTAAGATATATTTTCTTGTATACAAATTTGTTCTGCATGTAAAATTGACAAATAAAATTCTATTCACCAATGGATGATTCTGGAATTTCATTTAACAAATTTAACTTAGCATAAAATTTTGTTTTCTATGTCACAGAAGAATCTTTAATGTAACTATAACAATGGAATTTCTCATTAATCTTCAGTCACACACACATTATATATGTAATTATATAAGTAGATTAAAATGACACATTCAAGAAAGCATCAGATAAAAACAATTTAATATTTATATAAATTATCATACAAAACAACAAACATTTCTGCATTTCACAGTAATTGAATTTCCTACAGGTTTTTCTTGTACTTTATTTTTCTACATGTTTTTCTTGTACTTTATTTCTAAGAGAAACAACACAGTAAAATATTGATGATATTTTATTTATTTTAAGAAGTTGGAATTACTAAATTATTTTATTATTATTATTATTATTATTATTATTATAAATTGGATATAGAAGAAAAATATTATAGGGTTTTACTTTTGGTAATAGACTTATAAAAGGAAACAAATAGCATGAATGATAATATATTTGCTATGCGAATAAATTCTAGTAGTTTCTACAGTAACTTATTGTTGTTCATAGATAACAAAGAAAGCCATTTTTTTTAATTATAAACTCATATATGTGAGTTATGAAAATTCAGTTCATAAATTCCTTCCAAAGTATTTCTACAGTTAATAATAAAGACAAACTAATTTGTTTATTTAAGAATTCAGAAATCTCAAATAAATAAAACCAAGGATGAAAGAAACACACACAAAAAAAAGAACATTCTACCAAGTAATCAACATCTACTTGTTTTTGCAAAAGAGAGCAATTCTTACAATTTCCATTTACCCATTAACCCTTTGAATTCCTGGCCCCTTGGTCCTCAAATACCTCCACCTGAGCTCACAAAATGATTCATAAAGGAACCAAAAAAAAGAAAGGAAAACAACATTCTAGCAAATAATCAAGGTTTACATTTTTTTGCTTTAGAGATCAGAGAAAAATACTTAGAATTTCCATTTACCTATTAACCCTTTGAATTCCTGGCCCCTTGGCCTTCAAATAACCTATACCTGAGCTCACAAAATTATTCATAAAAAAAGACACAAAACACATGCAAACTTTTGTTCCAGGTCAAAGACATCTTTACTTAAAATCATGAAGAAAACAACCTTTCATTATTTCCTTCAACCCAAAATATCAGATGTATGAGCTTGAGTAAAATAGTGCAGCCTAAAATATGAGTCTCATTGATTTAAATGATTGATTTTAATGGGATATCAACCCATCTAGTGTTATTTTATGCCTACAGGTTTAGGGATGTTCATTATATTTACATTTGTGTAGTTTCATACTGTTTTTCCGCACAGTTATATAACAAATATTCCAATCAAATGCAAATAATTTGTACACAGTAATATGGTTTCAAGTAGTCCTATTTAATACTAACAAGTTGGTTGGTTGGGTTTTATGGCATATCAACCTGTGTTGGTTATTTAATGCCAAATCCATTTTTATACAAATAATCAGTTCTATTTCAAACAACTCAGTTTAGTATGAGTACACAGTTTAATTACCAAAAAAAATTCTATTTGAAGCTATTCAGTTTATTCAAACAGTTCCAATTCAGCTAATTCAGTTTAGTATAAGTATAGTTTTTGTTTATACACAGTTAAATGTCAAAACACTTCTATATTAAACAATTCCGTTTAATGTAAGTACAGCTTCAATGTCAAAAACAGTTCCATTTCAAACAATTCAGTTTAGCATAAGCACACAGTTTAAATGTAAGTACAGTTTAATTGTCAAAAACATTTCTATTTCAAGCTATTCAGTTTGTTCAAACAGTTCTAATTCAAATAATTCAGTTTAGCATAAATTTGCAGTTTAGTTCTATTTAACCCATAGATAGGACCCTATCAGGTGCTACAACTCCAGAACCTCACAATCAGATTGTTTAGGGTCATATCCAGGACACTCGTTGGGGGGGGGGGGATCTTATCCTTCTGCGGGGGTGCAGTTGGTGCATTCTACAGTAATACTAACAATTCAATGTTAAAGTATAAAAACTTCACTCAGAGGATCCATTGTAGTATAAAGGTTGTTTTGCAAAATCTCATATTCAAAAGTGAACACTTTATTGTTTTCATGCTATAATACTATGAAACAGAATTGTGGAAAAATTATCATCTTGTTTTTTTTTTAGATATCATTAATTAATTTGTTTGAACATATCCTCTACAAATTTCCTGAAAATAATTTGCCCACTCTATAAAGATTATCTGTCAGTGGCAAAAGGAGGTTAAGAATGATTTTAAACAGTATGCGTAGCATTAATATTTTATTAACAAATGAGGAAAAGTATTTAATTAATTTTTTTATGCTTATTCATGTTATTCTCAAAACTTTATCCCAATAGTTGAAGAGTAATATAAATAAACACTGAAATATTCATATAATTCACTATACTATCTTAATTTAAAAAAAAATGAATTACTTAGAAGCATTTTTTAAGGGTCACATTCATTCTTTAATGTTCAAAATTGTTTGATGGACAACTAGAACAAGATGAGTCATTTTAACATACAGAGAAATTATCTGTGAATGTTCCCAAATTGGTGGGTATATTAAAGCAAAGATTAGATTATTGAATGCTAACAGAGTAAGTCAAGCAGGTGTACAGCAGCAGCAGCAGATGAGATCATCTGGCTAGATGCTTGGAACAAATAGGGTTCTATGACTGATTTACAGATACCTTATCCAAAAACAGCTAATTGAAACAAATCTTTCAATGGCTGAAGTGCAAAAGAAACATCACCAGTATATCAGACAAGTGATAATAATAAGAGTATCATTCTTACCAAGAAAATTTGAAATATCTCAATAAAATAAATAGATGAAAAGTCTTGAGGATGTAAATCAATCTCCAGATACTCTTTTTCTGAATACATTTGATGCTATTTGTATTTTGAATTTATTGGAGTTATTTACTAAGCTTTGTTCAGTTGTGGCACAAGGCTGGACTCTGAGGCATCGAGTGAGAATTTTATAACAATTATAAGGATAGAATATCATCATCCACTCATCCATCCAATGAGGTCAATTGAAATTGGCTATTACAGTAAGTCATGATAATGAATAAATTTCATTAGTCAATTTTAAAATAGCTTTAAAGAAAAAAATGATTTAGTGGATTAATAAAAGTCAATTATTTCCAATAAAAAGTTATTTCATAATCAGAGCTTGAAATTTTTTTCATTTCTGAATGTCAACAGAAAGCACAAAAATGTTTTACCATAGAACAATGTCAAGCAAGCAAACTAAGCATTGAACAAATCACAGTTAATTCATATGACCTTGTGCCAAACTTAGTGTTACCCAATAAACATCAACAGTATAAAAACAAAATATCTTTTTAAGATATACATTTGTGGACATGAACCTAAAATGTTATCACCAATGAAAATCAAACTCATAAAATTCCTTCTTTAGAATCTCAAGTGTATATATATATATCACCCTGCCTCATTTCTGTTTCTGTCTACTGCAGCCATTTTTTTTGCCTCTTGTCAGAAACAATGAGTATTTATTTACCTTATTCATCTTTTCAATTCACAAATCTCATCTGAGGATCGGATTTTTTTTCAATTATATGAAACTGACAGTATTGTGACTGCCATAGATGGATGAATAAATATTCATTTATTTTAGGTTTTATTCTGCTCTACTGACTGGTATTGAGCACCTTTTTAATTTATGAAAATGCATTTTTAAACAATTTGTTTATTTAACTATATATATATATATATATATATATATATAGTGATTAACTTAAGTTTTTTTCTCTCTATTGATAGAATAAGGTTTACATTATTTTGTTAAAACATTGTATTTTTTGGTTTAAAAATTTAATCATAGCAGGTATTACTTACAAACAAATTCTTGTAAAAAATACTTTTATATTATAATATCCTTTGTGTATGTGAGTGTGTATATATATATATATATTAGTTGAGTACAACAAAAATCTGACATGAAAACAAGATTTTTGTTACCATAATAATGCTAAACTGTTTTAATTTAGAGAATGAATCAATAATCAATCCAATTTGTAAGTAAATAATATGGGGTCATCATTTGTGCTCTTTCTGATCAAGATAATTTCTCAAGGGAAATAATTATTAAATGCTAATTATAGACTAATTCATTTAAAATTAATTATATAAATTCTATAAAATGTGATTTGATATTAAACATAATGACTGACAAATGTGGCCTTTAAGCAAACTGAATCCATTCAAGCTTATACTATTTAATGAGTTTTAAAGACATTTAAATCAGTTAAAAGTAAATTCAATACCACAAATCCAGACAAGAAAAAAATGAAAACCACAATTCAAACAGTGAAATATATAATGGTCGTAAAGTCACATGACTGTAAAAAGGTAAAATTTTCTATTTTTCAGCAAAGTCAGATATTCCTCAAGTCTTGTGTAAAATTTGTAAATCTTATTGATTTTGCAAAGATTCCATACACACATTTGAATATATGTTCCTCTGCAATGTAAAATTAACTTGATTATCATCATAGATTCCCTTGACTATCTCTCACCATCCATCCCAATCAGCCACTGCTCTTGGAAAATTCTTTAGATGGCATTCAGTGTCACAGAGTTTATGAATGTAAATTTTTACAAGTCAACCAACACTGATGTGTCCATAGGAGAATGTCACTCATAAGTTTTTTTCTTATTTCTCCATCAGTTCTCAGCATGTCTTGCTCATCTTATTTGGAGTGTTTGTGAGATGAGAGGTAAGTGGCTATATGTTGTGGGAGCCTTACCCATCTTACCATAATGGACTCTTCTCACCGTTATTAGTACTAGAGATTTCGCTGCCAGAGGGCAGATCAATATCAGTGTTATCTGAACAGTACGAGACTTCTTACCTTTCCTATGTAACTCTATCTTTCTTGTGTAATATAATCTGTTATCTAATATCCGTGTTTGCATTTTCATTAGTGACCCTTTCCGGAGCCACAACACTATACAGCTGCTGTTTTGTAGGGTGCTGCTTCCAAGATTCGTTCAAAAATGTATGCAGCATCCTGATTTATATAGTTCTATAAATATCCTTTATTTACACACAAATACATTGAATAAGTGTTTGTTATATAACCGATATAATTTCCTAAAATAAAGCACCATACTGGTTCATGTTATGAAAAATTTTAGCATCTTGATAGTAAAAGGAATGAAAAGATTACTGACAAGCTCACTTTTCTGATGTCTGGAGTTAATTAAAAACCAATTCATTAAAATATCAGAAAAAATAAGCAATGATGAAAATGCAAATTGACAGAAAGAAATGGGTAATGACAAATTCATAAAATGCTGAGGGCATAAGTTAAAAAACAACAACAACAACAAAATGGTAGTAGCCTTCCCTAGGAAAGATAGCAGTAAAAATTAATTTAGCCTTCAGAGGGTCATGTTTCAGAGTTATTTTGTCTATAAACTGATATTTAGAACCTGGAAGGTATTTGTCGAAGTGGGGTTTGGTGGTAGATACTTTTCCGAAAAATATTAACGCAGACATTTTTCTTTTGCACAGTTTTTAGGGGGAGATAATCAGCGGTTTTTTGCCACGGGTTTAAAATGTCTATATGTGCAGTTAGAATATATCTGCAAAGTGATTACTTCAATGTCCTCTCTTAGACAAGTTGCTCTAGAATGAACAGAAAATGACACACCAAAGAGAAGCTTAGACAGATCAGCATTAACACCTGTAGCCTTAAGACCATGGTAAAGTATGATTCACACTTTCTAAAAGGAATGAAGCATGACTCATCAAACAACAGCACAGAAACAAGCATTAGGGTAAGAAAAGAAAAAGAAAAAGAAAGTGATAGAAAAAAAGGAAAAAAAATAGACATAAAAAAGATAAATATTAACAGAGTGTGGTAAGAAAAGAGAAGGGGAAAATGGAAAAAAGTAAGGAGGGGGGAAATAGAAGGAGTAACTGAAGGAAAGAGAGAGATGAACATTAAGAAAAAAAGAATGGAAAAGATAAAAAAAGGAAATTACAAAGAAGCGGAGAAATAGAAGAAACAAGAATTCTTTGAAAAGTGAGAAAAAAAAGAAAAGAAAAGAAAATAGAAATAAAAAAGGAATAAATAAAATAAAAAAAATGAATGTAAGAAATATGTTGTGTGAAGTGCCAGTAAACATTGCTTTGATTTTTTTAGGAAAAGTATATATATATATATATATATATATATATATATATATATATATATATATATATATTGTTTTTTTGTTTTTATTTAGGCAAATATATTCCTAATTAAAATAACATTTGACAATGTAGATCAGCAAATCTATTTTATTCGCTAGAAATCAAATAACTAAGAACTGTGAGTGATCACCATTATCATTAAAAGAATAGTTTGTTTTTGCTAGTATTTTTTCCCAAGAAATATTTATACAAAAAATAATGATATGCACTGAAAATACTCTAAACACTATAATTCTTTTAAGATGTGAGAAATTTCTTTGGACTTGTCCATTCATTTTTGTTGCTTAGAAATCAAGTTTTAACCTCTGATCATTTTCATTTTCTGTTTAATTTTGATGAGAATTTACTGAAAATATTTAAAATATTAATCAGAAAAATTTCTTTGATTGATTTGGTGCCTGACTTGCTGTGATGTCAACAGGTTTAAAAATACTTTCAAAAACAGTGTCAAACACTTACAAAATCAAGTTGTCATCACAAACTAAAAATATTTCCGCTTTTAATCACTTTAATGGCAAAAGAATTAAAACAATCTTAAAGATAATTTCTCATGACTCAATGTATGTTTGTACATACAATAATATTAAGAAAAATTTATCTTGAATCTTTTCTAATCTATAAGTTACCATGCCAAGCAAAAATGACATATTGAAGTGAGAATATTCTTAGAGCAATGGCATTAAAATAATTGATTTTAACAGTATATCAACTCTTCTAACGTTATTTTATGCTTAAAAGTTAGGGAATCACATTCATTGTATGTCCATATTTACATTTTTGGGTAGTTGTTTCTTTAGAGGGTTTCTTTTTTGCATGTCCTATTGAATACAAATAATTTTTTAAAGAGATCTATTTGACCCATAAATTGGACTCTAACAGATACTATCACTCCAGGTCAGTGTGGATGTGGGAGTAATGACAATGAAGAGCTTGTAGTGAAGGAAAATTTCATATTTTGGTTTGGCGCGCAATTTAATTCGACACTTAATTTCAACCAATCAGGATGACCTATCCTATTCAGCCCGGACCTTCTTTCCCGGGCAGCAAATTGGGTAAGCTGCCAAACCCAGTCTCTTTAGCTGAACAACGCCGCCCAGTGCAGATGTCTCACTGCGGCTCTAGAATAGCAGCAGCAGCATGGGAACCTATCTAATTTATGGATTCCTTGCAAGGATATCCGAGTTGAATATAAATTAGATACAATCAACATGCCTTTGCACAGGCACAACTTTATGTCACCCCCAAAATTGGCTATGTCGATTCGACGCACAATTAAGCTCTCGACACCTAGCTCTCAATTCCCCTCTGGGCCACCTTAATGGAGACAACGCACACTCTCCACCAGACACACAAAACTACACGGTGACTCTAAAGTTCAATTCCTCCATCGGCAACATGGCTTTCGCTAAACTACGGCGAACACAATCCCTCGCACATCCGACGACACACACTACCTTCTCATAAATCCATTTCATCTCCACTCTCACAATCTTTCCTATGAGACTTGCAGCACAAAAAGCAAACCCAATATTCCATGCTGCAAATAAAAACTATTCCTAAAAACACATTTTGACTATCGCCATATTACTTCATCATCATCTACCTTTATTTACTCTTAAAACTTAGTGAGGGGTCAACACAACGTAAACAGACACACCCACGTTACAACCATTCCTCGCTAACAACAAACTTCTCCTCGCCCAACAACAAATTCTCTGGCTAAAAATGGTGATCCGACGTGATCCATTTTTAGCCAGAGAATTTGCAAATTGATAATAAAATTAGGGAGTTTGTAGTTAGTCACTGTCATCATTATAATATATTTGAGAGATAATTACCCAGTTATTATTATGGAGTATTTTTTATTTTTTTGCTTTGTTTTTTTGTTTATTTGCATATTAACCTTCATGGGTTATTTAATGCCACAACCATCCTTGTAAAAGAACAGAAGTGGAACTATTTAACTTATATCAGCAGGGGGGGGAGAGGAATAAAAGAGTTCATATTTTTCCCCCAAGAGCAGGAGGCTGAAAGTAAATATAATTGTACAAGAATGTTGCAGTCCAACATGTTATCTACAATACCATCGGGTCTCCTCTCAATTTATTCCTTTGCAGTTACGATATAAGTACCATAAATAAAACGTAATATTCATCATCACATCCCACCATCAGCACAGATATACATGACCCTCTCTTGCCTATTGTTCATTGCTTCCAGCAGATCTTCAGGGCTACATCCCGTATTGGTACAAAGCTGCTGTATGTAGGTTCTAGCTGGTCATCCTGCCTTTGCTCGTCCATATGAAGGGGTCCACAGGAGTGCATCTCTTATGAGCTCATCCCTACTTCTCCAGTAGTGTCCCGCATGTCTGGTTTGTCTAACTTTGATAGTTTTCCTGATGGGTGGTAGGTGGCCATACAGCTGCTGTGAGCAATATTGAACAAGTCCTGGAGGCAGCATCCCACAAAGCAACAGCTGTACAGCCACCTACCACCCATCATGAAAACTATCAAAGTTAGACGAACCAGATGTAATATTACTTAGAGTTTCATACCAACAAAATTTGGCTTTTAAGCAAGTAAAGTAATTGTTTCTTAACATATCAATTATACAAAATTGAGATAAGAAAAAATTAAAAATCTGCTTTCATTGTTAAGTAAACACATTTTGCCTAATATTTTTTATCTAGTCACCCAGAATAAAAAAGTTTTCTATTACTATTCATATTCCATATCTATATAACAGTCTAGTCAGAATTTGGTAAGCACCAAAATGTAAAAATGCTCTAAAAGACTTAAACATTTTCTAATTTGCAACATGATAATAATAGAGAAGAAATGATCAATCACATAATAAGTTAATGCAGTAGGTTAGTGCAAAAAGAGTATAAGACTACATACGACTCAAGTGAGAAACCATCAGCTAACGCTGGTGTGAAAAACTCTCAAAGGAGTAAATAATAATGATAGTTTAGTATAGGGAGAGAGTTTGTGTTTACACTCACCCTAATCATTATAACTCCTCAAGTAAAATAACTATAAGATTCCAATTTGAGTAATTTCTCTTATATACTTATTACTTACTTGGTTCACTGTGTCCATTTACAAAGACAATAACCATAACCCTATACATCTTTTACATAAAACATTAACCAAAAGGATTAGGTGTTTCAGACTGAGTTGTTTTTTTGGTTTTTTACATAATTTCTTTGAGTCAAAATGAAATACTATCTCTGTCCCATAATAATTGTTACATTTGCACATAGATTTCATAGACTAAATATAACAACTATTATAGGACAGAGGTAGTAATATTTTTCAATTACTATTTCATTGGTTAAATTCATCACATTAAATAATCTAATTTTATGTACTGTTGTACTTGAACTAGTGTTTTCATGTTAGTTGTTATCCTAATTATAACATTTCACAGTCATCGTACTCTACAGTTTTCTTTCAGTCTCTCATAGTTAACCTGGAACTTTTTAACATACACTTTTATGAGAACATTAGTAAATCAATGTCTACAATGAGAATTCTTCATCTAAGAAAGTCTGAAATAATTTCTAAAAATTGCAAATAATTAAAGATGTAGTTATGCAGTCACCAAAAGTTTCCAGAATTTGCCCAGTAATAATTAAATTCTCTAGAAATCTGAATCTGATAAAATGACAGAAAAGAAAAGATTAAAGAAAAAAATCAACAAATAAGTGATAGTTCTAGTCAAGAAGAACAGTCAATAATGTATGGGAAGAGAATCACTGTCTGTGTAAAATTTACAGACATAGAGAGAGATATAGAGAAAAGAGCAAAGAAAAAGTTATTAAAGAGAGGGTAATTGGTTGAGAGAGAGAGAGAGAGAGAGAGAGAGAAATACTGGTGCAACCAATGCACTCTTCTGATAGATAACAGGACAGTGAAGAGAGAATCAATATGAAAATTGTGCAGAATAGATGTGCTGGTTGCAAAAATGTCAGCTGACTATATGAGTCATGATAGTGGTAGTGGTGCTTACTAGTTATTCTATAGCAACTTACTAATTCAGTTCAAGAGTAAGAGCGGTAGACAAAATTAATAGAAGAAAACGTGTTCATTTTTTTCAGAGGCAGAAAGAATTTCTTCCTTTTTAGATGAGAAGTCTTGAGTAGTAAAAAAATCCTTAAAGTATTAACATGAATATAGTAATCAAGTTATCTTTGTAGCTAACAAAGATCAAAGGTCACCTTAAATGATAAATTATGACTGGTTATTGGCTGAAAGAAATTGAAGTTTGATTGGTTGATTATTAAAAAGAGAATACATCCTGATTGGTTGAGTAATGTTTCATTATATTAATGATATTCAGCATAGTCTAGGATTGACAATATAAAAATTGATTAGTATATTCTTAAAAACTTCTATTTACTGTCTCAGAATAAGAAAGACATGTTTAGTCGACTCATAGTGACCCCGACAATAAATGAATGAAATAAAGTCTACTTATTAGTTAAAGTTAATCAAAAATCAGCATTTAATCTCATCGTGTGATTATCATTGTCCAATTGAAATATCAAATTATCAGCTAAAACCAGAAATTATTTAACAGCAAAGAAAAGAAATTGATTACAAGAGAAATTCTTGAAATGATACTCAATAAACCAGAGAATTTAATTAAATTTATGTGAAATATTTTTTCAACAAAGTAGCCTGAAGCTTAAAAGAAAAAATAATTTACAAGTTATGTGATATATATATATATATATATATATATATATACTGACAATCACTGAACCATTTTTTTAATCCCAAATAAATGTGTGTATATGTGTGAAGCTAACATACTTGCACATTATATAAAATCCTAATCAGGCCTTTTCTCAATCCACGGTAGGGTTCAAACCTTTCTCAAAGGGAATAATGGTTCTTAGTTTGCTCTGCTAGCCCATAACATATTGACAAAAGGTTTCAATTCAGAGTTATCTATGACTTATTGGCTCACCAAGACAAGAGAGCCCAATCTTTCCTACCATTCTATCCTTTATTCATATCTGAGAATTATATATATATTTTAATATTGATAATGTTTGCTATATTTATTAATAAAGAGAGCTCAATATCATTGATAGAGCATATTTATTCAAGTTAGGATAGCGTAAATACAGAGTCATTGGTGCTTGGCAACTGTCACTTGTCAAGTACTGTCGTGTATTCTATCCTAATATATATATGAGAGAGAGAAATATGTAATAGTTACTGTGATAAAATTCTCTATAGTTAGTAATATTATTTAAAAATTTGATTATCATCATTACTGATGATATTAAAACTTGATTCCTTTTGCTGGCTGTTTTTTCTCACTTTGATGACTTTTAAGACCCTCTCACTGATGGATATTTAATTTTTCTGTCTTTTTAGGAAGGTCAGTGGAGTGAAAAGAGACAAATGTGTATCAGCCTCCTGTTTTAAGATGTCAGAGTAATGTTTAGATAAGATTTTATTGCTTTCTCAATCATTTTATTACTTTACATTGTGGGAGGTCTCATGGTTAAAGAGCTGGACTGCAATGAGATCATAATAAGAGAGTTTGAATTCCAGTTAAGTGATTACTTTTAAACTTGGAAAAGGTATAAACCATCTTATCCTTCTAATCAAAGTTTGAATAATACCATTACAGTTCTACAAGATTTAGTTTAACTACAAAGGTTGATATGTCATTTAAAACAAAAAAATCAAACCAAATATTTTATATTATCTGAACACAAAATTGAAGTTAATTTCAGCATGAATATCTGTGTGCCTGTGTGAGTGTTGATAAAGAGAGAGAAAAGATTCCATGTTAACCCTCTGTCACCCAATCCTTTCCAGGAAATGGTCCTTGAAGATTGGATTTCTCTCTGAATTTTTAGGCAGTCTGTTTATTTTTTGGCAGCTAAATTTTTTGTTATATATATGAACTAAAACACTTCACAAAAAAACAAACAAAAGAACAAACATTTCCTTTGCATTACACAATACTTTTTGAACATTATAAGCGTATTTCACCTGTATTATCTGATAATACTGCTATCTGTGACAATTTTAATCACAATAACTGTGATATGAAATTTTCATAAATTGCATCTCTAAGTATGTGTGTGTGTGTGTGTGTGTTTGTTTGAATGAAAAAAATCAATGCATAAACATTGATAAGTAATTTTTATTGATTTTGGCCTCAGTCTATCATGAATGAATATTTACAGCTTACAAATGTTAGGATTAGCATTCATATTTATGAAAATCAAATGTTTTTAACATTTCATTCATTAATGAAAATTTTTGATTCTTGTATAAAAATATTTTCAAATTTGAAAATAATTCTAATTGTATTTATTTTCTTGAAGATGTTTTAAGTTAAAAATCAGTATATAAAAGTTAAGGAGAATATTTTTTCAGTTTGGTTTGGTTTCTTTGTTTAATTGCATATCAACTGTCATGCGTTTTTTAATGCTAAAGGCATTCTTGTAGAAGGACAGTAGTGGAACACATAGCTGAGAAGATAAAGGAGTTCTAAAGGGCATTAGTCCAAAAGTGACTGCTGTAATGTGACTGTAGTTCAAATTTATGGCAATGTGGCAGCCACTACATAATAGGAACTCGTCCAAGAATATTTTTTATCATTATTATTCGATGTTAGTGTAAGTATTTGGGGGTTAAAATATAGTCTTATTTTGTGGTCATATATAGATGTATTATTATGTATAAAATAAACAATCATCTTCCTTTGATGAGACAAAATATGAAAAATGAGAATGACATTTACACAAAAGAGAGAAAAATATAAGATTTGGACAAAACCAAATAATGTCATTCATTCTCATTGAAATTGAAATCTAGGAGACAAATCTGTTAGTCAAGTGAACTTTGTCTTTATATATATATATATACATATATATATATATATATATATATATATACACACACACACACACACACAAGGGTCATCCAATAAATATGGTGAATTTTGCCTAAGAAGTTGGCAATAGAAAGCACAGTTTACAGTTGTAAGTTTCTTAAGAAAATCAATAGTGGTGGGTTCTTTCATATCCCAGAAGACTGTCACAGCATGACCTTCTTTACTGACTCCTGCATCCAGAACTTTTTCTTTACCAGACTCAGGCTGGTTGTAGAAAACCTATGTTTAGCCCATTTTAAAAAATTTTGGGACTAAAACTTGCTTCTTCTCCATACACATTATGCATTCTTCTGTAAATTTCACATGGTTTGCACTTCTCAGCCAGCAAAAAGTTGATGACAGACCTCTTTACATTTTGAATAGCTTCAAAAGAAACATTTTTGTGCAATTAAAATAATTTTTGCTATAAATAAATTTCAAACAAAGCAAAGTTTACATTTGAAGGAAAAATTCAGGAAAAAAAATTTCACTTAAAAAAATGATTTCCCTTATTTATTGAATGACTCTTATATATATATATATATATATATATATATATATATATATATATAGACACATGGTAGGAGAAAAATGATGATGAAAGGAAAGCTGTCCTGATAAGAATAATGTTGTATTTATTGCTGTTTCAGCAAAGTGGTAAAAAAAATTAACAAACGATGACTGGTGTATTTATGAGAAATATATAAAGTAATTTTGTTTGTTAGGTGTTTTCATAGTTTGAGGGTCCCCCATGTGTGTTAGGTTAGGAAATAAAGGATGTGTGACTTGATGCCATATTGAGATAGCAAATGATACGAAGGGAGGAGGATTTGCTTGTTTGTTTGGCTTTTATGGCATATCATACTTTCTAGGTTATTTAATGACAAATTCATTTTTATACAAATAAACAGTTCTATTTCAAACAATTCAGTTTAGCATAAGTACACAGTTTAATTCTCAAAAACATTTCTATTTCAAGCTATTAGTTAAACAGTTCTAATTCAAACAATTACAATTCAATTTAGTATAAGTATAGTTTTTGTCCACACACAGTTAAATATCAAAACAGTTCTATTTCAAACAATTAAGTTTAGCATATAAAAACTGTTCCATTTCAAACAATTCAGTTTAGCAAAAGTATGTACTTTAAATGTTAAAACAGTTCTATTTCAAGCAATTCAGTTTAACATAAGTATGCAGTTTAGTTCTATTTGACCCATTGATAGGACCCTATCAGGAGCTACCACTCCAGGCCAAAGTGGGCCTGGGAGCAATGGCAATGAAGGGGCACTCCGCATTCCCCAAAGCTCCAGCATTACTGGAACCTCAACATCAGATTGTTTAGTGTCATATCCAAGACATTCGTTGGGGCAGAGGTCTTACCCTTCTGCAGAGATGCAGCTGGTGTATTCTACAGCTCCAGCCAACTGAGCAATAAGAAAGGAGGAGTCATCAGGTAATCAATTCAACAATCACTGAAAAAAAAGGAAGGAAATTCAAATTTATTTATGTACTTCAGTCGTGCAAATTGTGGTGCCTTCCAATGGCCAAAAGGGGTTCTGTGACCTCCCCAGTGTCTTGTTTGGTCTTGTACCATTCTATTTTTTTTACCTACATGAAAGAGTCATGAATCATAAAAAAATTTGGTTTTGTTTGGTTTATTTGTTTAAGGGCTCATCAACTCTTTAAGGCTTATCTAATGCAATCATAACAATATTTTCAATGTTTAATTGCATTTATTATTTGTCTATAATCATTTGTTTGCTCACAATTGTATGAAATCAAGTGTTCCTATTTAATACAAATAAATTCTAAACAGATCTATTTGACCCATAGATGGAAAGCTAGCAGTGGACCTGTGAAGAATGAAATAGAGCCTCACCATCTGATGGAGCTTAAGTGTCATACCCAGAACACCCCTTAGTAGGAGAGTCTTACTCTTCTGCGGAGGATTCAGTCAGCATTTTTTAAGCCCCATCAACAGGGCATAATGAGATTTGATTTAGAGGGCAACATATATATATATATATATATATATATATATATATATATAAACTGGTGGCAGATGTGATAAGTAAAATTAGCAACAAGTAAAATTATTAAGAAAAACATTCAACACAACTTTCGATTTCTTTGTCTCTTTTTTTCTTCTTTTTAAATATCCTTTTTTTTTTTTTTTTTGACAAACCTGGTCATTAGCCAAGATGTAAGTGAAAATTGAAAACACACCAACCCAGTAAAAACTAAACAAAATCAAATGGAAAAGAAATCAAGAAGTTTGTAGTATAAAAACATTTCAGATTGAACTCTTCCAATAATCAATAAACTATTTTATTATTCATTAGAACTTTGCTCAGCTGCAAATGTTAATTTTAATGTATTCTTCTTCTGCACTTTTTCTAATATTAACTTAATTTATAAACTTTCAAACGTACAAGACTTTGAATTGATCCTAAACAACCAATGGACCTGTGGGGGTTCCTGTTGTAGCAGTCGTCTATAATCATATTGATACTTCATTTTGGAAAAGAGCAAAAGATTCTAATTAGCATTTCATCATTATCTCTATAATAGCAAAGAATATGGATGACTAAAAAAAAAAGATATTCAACATGAACACCAGCCTCATGAAATTATCATTCCTTTGCAAATTTAACTAGAAATTTCTCTATTGTCTTAGTCAGATCAGCTTAATTGCTTGAATAAAAATATTGATATTAAATGTGATTTTTACTGGTTTACAATCACACATGAGAATTTCCCTCAGATGTTGATACTTTTATATGTGTACTTGAAAAATTTCACACACAACACCATATATTGTTAGAGCACATCAAGGAAGTCGTCAGTCAAAATTATTTAGCCTGAAGTATATTGAAAGTATTTTATTAGAATTAGAACATTACTTCTATGAGCAAACATTTTTCTCTGTTAGTATGAATATTATGTTTAAAACATTAGTCAACACTAGTAAAACAATATAATAATGCTTTATGTTTAAATCATGAACCTGATCAATTGTAATGTTTCAAATAATTTAATACCTTAATTCAGAATCACAGACTTTTATTATCTAGTATAATTATCTAAAACTTAGCTCACTACAAGATTGAATCAACTATTTCAATACATTAGTTATATGAATATTTAAGTAAAAATTACCAACTATCTGTTGCTAGATGCACTCTCTTCATCAAAATGGTCCAAAGTTCATTGATCTCCAATTTAAGATGGATTACTATTACTCCTACTACATTATGGTGCTCAAACACATGACAAAATATGAGAATGTAGAAAGAGAGGGAGTAAATCACTGAAGACAGAGAAGCAGCAGAGTGAGAGAATATCATGCAAGATTATTCACTTACAGGAACTATAGGTTGAGAGAATAATTGAATTATAATATAACAACCCCTTTTTATTGATGAACTTCATTATTCTTATTGGCGTGACAATAATGTCATTTCACATTGAGGAACTTCATTATTCTTATTGGTGTGACAATTATGTCATTTCACATTGATGAACTTCATTATTCTTATTGGCGTGACAATAATGTCACTTCACATTGAGGAACTTCATTATTCTTATTGGTGTGACAATTATGTCATTTCACATTGATGAACTTCATTATTCTTATTGGGAAGGGGTATTTAAGAGCCCAAATAATGATGTAAACTTGGGGCCAGCATCAAAAATCACCAGACCTGAAATTCATCTCACAAAGTATGTCTTTAACTTGAAGATGACAGTCAAAATTGTAATAGTAGACACTAACGGGATAGTTGAACTCAATTAGAGCAATGCCAATTTTTTTGCCATAGACAGTCTGGTAAATAGTGTAAGATTAAGGTCTCATTAGGTGGTTCTGTCATAAACTTGCAGGATATCTCACATGTGGAGATGTATTCCTATGAATCTGATAACATGCCTGGTTAGAAAACACTTTTTAGCATGTCATAGGTATCCATTCATATCTATGTATAATGAGTATATTGCCCATTTGATGTCACTCCTAGGCTGGGTGTATTGAAAACTTTGTTGCCTTTAAATAAGAGACCATTCTATGAGAACATTTCCCTCCAAACATGGAAGTATGGGTATAAGATGGCTGGGAGATCTGCTTTATTAGTGGGCCAACCCAATATTATGGTCTCTCTGAGTTGATTGCACACTTCATCTTGATTTCTTGGTCTACATATCTAAGTCAGCCTTTCATTATGGATTGAGAGAAAACTATGTTGGCGTATTCATATTCAGCCAAGAAATTCTTCTCATCTGTCAGAAAAGATCATGATAGCAAATCAGCAATGTAGATGTGTTTTCCTTTGATGTACACAACAGGATGTCATATTTCTGAATATGCAGTAACATCACTCGTAACTGTTTAGATTCTTTCACAAGAGGTTTGGCTTCCAATGGTTTGTGATCAGTATGAATCTGTTTTTCTGCAATGTGTGTGAAAATGAAATTTTTTCAGTGAGGGCACAATTGAAAACATTTTTTTCAATCTTTGCCTATCTCTGCACCATGTCTGACAATTCCAATAAGCTTTCCTTAACACTGCTCTCCAACAAGGAAAGTCTGTAACATATACAAGACATGTAGCTTCACAACAGCAGCATATGCCCATGCACTGTTTTAACATTAGTCTTGACTGTTGAAATGTTTTTTCCCCAAGCCTGATTATCTTTAACACTGTGTACTAAGCAGTCAATCAAAAAGGAGTTAATTAGACACAAGACTTACAACACTTAGCAAGGTTGTATAGTGCTGTCACATAAAAATCAAAGGCCGCATCTTCTTATTTGTCCAATGAAATATTAGTCAAATTTGGCTTTAACTGAGTTCATGTCATCCTTTGTTTCTGTTGTGGCGAAATGAAATCTATTGTAGATAGTTAATGTATCTGAGCCTAGCACAAATATCACTTTTTGGTACTCTTGGTTTTGCTCTCCAAGTTTATCAATAATATCATAAATCCTCCAAATTTGTTTCCATATTTTCGAACCTTCCATAAGATTTGTCTTGGTGTCCAGCATCCTATTTGATAATAATTCCCTTGACATTTTTTTCAGTAAGCACATGGTCAAAGTGTGATTGGTGGTCTAGTAGTTTATCTTAATAACAACTATTGTTGATACCAGAGTTCATTTTCTTTTATAGTTCCCTCTGTAAAAATTTGTATTGGAAGCCGTGAGTCATCCTAACTGCCACCATGTTACATAACATGAGATTAGAGAGAGAAGGTAGTCACCAAGGACCAGCTTTTTATTGTAACGAACAATGCCAAAAGACTTATTTTGTAGTGAATAATGCCGAGAGACTTGTTTCTTGTCTCTTCTGACAAAGATGGAACACGTTTTTCTTTTCACAATGAAATCTCGTTCCTTCAGTGATAATATTCATTTCCTTACTGACTCAATGGTCCATTCTATGCACACCAACCATATGTCACTCTCATACTAGTTCACTTCCAAAAGTCAATCTTGAAGACTGTCATCTTTTACATAACTTACTTATATTCATGGTAATATTATGGACTTAAATGTGCACATGCATAAAGATCATATTGCAAATAGCCACTTACACAAAAAACATAAAATTGTACAACTTTTTATTTCAGGTAAGCAAAAATTGCCACAAATATTGCAAGGAAGGGAGGTAAAGGTTATTCTGTAGGAGTGTATGCTTATAGGAAGTAGGTAACAATTATTATTATTATTATCATCATCTTCATTACAAACCCACAAAGATTCGTTGTCCAAATAAAACGTTCACTTAATCGTTTGTTTTATCAGTATTTCTACTTTTAATAGTTTTGCATAATCTTTTATTAGTCCCTCACATTCATTTCCTCGTTTCTATATAGGAGGCATTCAAATAACCACAGATACCAAAAATAAACAATTGAACCAACAATTTTGTGACCTTCTGTTCAATTTTCAGTGATTCTTTTTTTCTTCATGTACCTCTTAACATTTCCAAAAAAAAACATGTAAGGACTTTAAAAGAGTTTTTTTACTTTGATTAGAAGACCATAGTCAAAATAAGCAATTTTTAATTATGCCATTTTTTTATGTTAACTATGCTAAGTACATAAATAGTAATGACCAGGTATACTTGTTTTTCTAAAAGATTTCCCAATAAAAGATTTTTTGGAAAAAAACAGACCAAAATGAAAATGAGATGCTGGACAAGTAGTAAGACAGAAAAAAAAAATGGCTAACAAATAATAAACTGATTTTAGTCATAGAAAAGAAGAAGAGGTTTATAGAGTGAGAGAGGCAGCTTAAAACTAAGAGATATTTCTCTCCTAAACAACTCAAGATAAAATGAAAAAATGGTTGAATGAATGCAGTATTATTTCCTGAGTGGAAACTAAACAAAAAGTCAACGGGAAATGACAATCAAAATGATCTGTGGTTTATTCTTGTCTTTATACTAAACATATCAAAAATACATAAATATACTATGCATATAACTATATATGCAGTACAAATAGGCACATTTTTGTATGTGTTATATATATATATATATATATATATATATATATATATATATATATATACACACTTATAAGTAGCTCAGAAAATTAGGAGCTAAAATATAGCCTAGATATTCAACATGGATGGTGACATAACATTTTCCAACATGTTTTGATTTTATACTCAAAGCAGTAAATATGCCACTACAAATTCCTTTTATGTTCAAATATCAATAACTACACAGAAAAGCTGATTAATCAGATATTCTTTGGCATTTATTGTGGACATTATTTTTACAAAAGAAGAAAACTAAAAATCCATTAAAGAAATTCTCTTGTAAAACTGTTTTTTAATCTTTGTAAAGTAAAATTTTTTATTTTATTTAAGAATATATAGTTTTTTAATCTGTCAAAACAAAACAAATAAATTATGTTCAGGTTTCAAGGGAATTTTTAACTGAATAAAACACTGAAAAAATATTTCAAACCAAAATGTACTTAAAACCATTGCAACAAAGAAAACCATTTTTTGACTTCAGATTCTTACAATCCATCTGTTTAACTCTACTATAGATGTGTACATATAGTACAGGTGTTTCAAAATTTTTTATCTCATTTGAGATGAATAAGGTATTTCAGAAAAATTGATATCATTTTGTAATCTAATAACATGAATAATTTTCATTCAAATGATCTCAGATTTTAACAGTATGTGAAGAAACAACTCAAAAGTCGATGTATAATGTTTAAACACCTTTTTTTTCCCAATGAATGACATTTCTATGCCTGAAAAGAAAAAAACATTAAACATAAAATTTTGAGTTGTTGATCATTTGAAAACACCCTATATTTTGTAATCTAAATACATTATTTAGTGAAAGCTTATTCATCTTCAATATATAAAAAAATCTAATGCAAAAAGTGTGTGTATATATATATATATATATATATATATATATATATATATATATATATATATATATATATATATATACATGTACACAAACACATTGGGTCTCAAGAAAAAAACTATAAAAGAATTAAAATTTATAATACTCAGTTTTGTTGAAAAAAATTAAGTTTATTACTGCAACTTACAGAATATGTGCACCCTGAGTCACATGACATATCAAAGCAGTAGTTAATTTGTTTACAGATACACATGAACCACTTCATTTATATATATATATATATATATATATATATAACAAAGAAAGAAAAAAACTAAAGTAAAGATAAATTCAGATATCAATAAAAGGCAAACACTTTTTTTTTGTTGATCAGATATTATCCAAAATATAGTCAAAATTATTAAAGTTATATTATATTATATATATATATATATGATAATTTAGTTTTTATATATTCATATATGACAATATATTTTTGTTTATATATATATGTGTGTGTGTGTGTGTGTGTACTGTACACTGACCAGTAAACCATGTATTAATCATATACATTTAAATGTATGAAATAGTTACATACAGAACTTTAGTGTTTTTATACAATTTTTGAAATAAATTCTATAATACAGATCTTTCTAAAAACAGGATGATTATGTATTAAAGTTTTCTTAAAATTCAAGTAAAAAAAACACACTTTGTAGATCAATAATCAAAATCATCACATTTGAAGAAATACTCTTTCAATTGACTTCTCTATGGCATATTTTTACTCTCTTAGCACATTAATATGCATGTTATATATATATATATATATATATATATATGTGTGTGTGTGTGTGTACACATAAACATATGTATATAAATATATTCTAAATTGATTTTTGTATTTTAATTCATTATGTAATATCTTTTATTTACTCTGTCAATACATTAATATGTATTTTTCTCTTTGTATATATATATATGTGTGTGTGTGTGTGTGTGTGTACATATACATGCATAAAAACATGATGATGATGCTACATGAAATAGGGAGATACTTATATGTCCACTTATTTATTTCTGTTCAAGTTATTTAATATATATGTGTGTGCATATATATATATATGTGTGTGTGTGTGTGTGTTTGTGTGTGTACATTCATATTCAACAGGTAATTGTTGAATAATCATCTATATGAATAAACCAAACAACCATTCTACATCCCACTTTATTAATTGATTTGCGATAAAAGTTGGTAATGGCTGGACTTGAGACAGAAGCTTTCCATTCATCCTGCAAATGAAGAACTGTTACCAAGTAAACATTGATTTTAAAATTAATCTTCAAAGGTCTTCAAATTTCTAAGACACAATCAGTTGGAATACTGAGATAATCTTCAGAAATTTACACAAAAAAAAGAAATTCAATAAATATGATAATACATTAGAACCATTTGGTAAGTAGAAATTTATCAAAGCCTCCTCTTGCTTTTCACCCCAGAAAAAAAAGATGAAGAAAGAGATTGGAATTAGCACTTGTAAGTATAATTGCTGTCAGGTTTCATTTAAATTCTTGGATAGCAGGAAGGTAAAACCTATTTTATAAAGGAAGATGAGGGAATAGATTTAAAAGTGTCAGGATACAACCTTACCTGAGAGGGTACTACTACACGATGTAAGAGTTTGCCATCTTTGCTGTAAAAATGGAGCTCATTTCTGCAGTACAAATTTGGTAGTCTAACAAAACCAGCAACTGCCAAATATTCACCACAGTTCGACCAGTCCATTTTGACGCCTGCAAATAAATAAATAAACAGTTAAAGAGTAAATAATCTATTTAAAAAATTAAAAAAGTATGTGATACATAAAATCAGAAAACGTGACATGATTTTAAAAAATCATATTTTATCAGCTATTAAATTCTATGAATTAAAATGAGCCCTAATATTCTATGAATAGAAATAATATAACAGGTATGTGGAATAATAGCATGTAAACGTCTTTGTTTACAAGAATTCTTCAGTACTCTATCATGTGTGTGTAAAATGCATGTGATTAGTCAAAAGTCTACAGACAAAAATAATAAGAGACAAAGGAAAAAAATAAATTGATTTCTAAGATGTGACCAATAAAAGTTAAATAGTAAGGAGGGCAACCTAAAGGCTCCCTTTTCAATAGCCACTACACTGAGGTGTTGGGGAGGATGCTACTTCTTTCCCTGGATTGTTCCGCTTATCATTATAAGGTGTGGATCAATGGTGAGTGGTTGAGGAGGTGCCCATGGTGTAATGGTTATCATTGTAGGAAATGGACACGGCGACACGAGTTCAAACCCTGGACAAGACTGATTGCATTTCACATAGCACTAATACCCTTGGGAAAGGTATGAATCCAATTATTCTCCCTCCAGCTATGGATAAATAGTAGGGCAGACTATGTTTTTCAGCCTTAGTGAGGCAACTAGTCTAGGAGAAGGAAAAACTCTGAATTCAAACCTGTTAAACTCCACTTAAAAAAAATTGACCTTGTGTCATATCCTGCCTGAGTGGAGGGGTTGGTAAATATGATAATGATGAGTGGTAAGCAAGTAGGCATCAAGTACCATTTTTTAAGTCTTTGGTATGACTTAACCTGGGATTGAACCCTAGTTTCCCAGACCATTGGTGAACACTCTAATCATTACGCTAATTGGTACAGTAGTAGTTGTGTGCCAATGGTCTGCCAAAGTTATTGAATTCATAATAATCATTTTAATTAAAATTACTCAAGAGACTTGATTATTTATGGTTCCTGATGATAAAGCTGAAATGAATCTTTCATTATTATAACTTCACATTTCATTTACCTGGACCAGAGAAATGACTCAAAATACAAAGTAAGAAAGCTGCAATTAAATCGTAAAAGCATTGAAAATATATTGAAAAAGTTTTATTAAAAGATTCTATGAAAAAGTAATACTAGTTTGTTAGATTCTTCACTAGTCATATTGTATTGAAGGAATTAAAGACTTTTTAGCTGTAACAAATCTCAAGCGTCTGTAATAACTTAAAAGATTAGATTGATTGATTTTAATGGCATGTCAATTCACTTAGGGATATTTTATGTCTGCAGGTAAGGGAACCAACATTTGTATTTGCATTTTTTGTGTAGTTTCTTGAAAGGTTTTCTTTTTTTACAAATCATCATATCAAATATAAATAATCATTAAACAAATTTATTTGACCCATAGATGGGACTATAATAGGTACTACCATTTCATATCAGAATGAACCTGAGAGTAATGGCAATGAAGGGATACTCCAAACTTCCAAGAGCTCCAGAATTGAAGTTCCACAATCAGATGCAGTTTTGAGTTATACCTAGGACACCCCTTTTGGGTTGGGGCATCTTATCCCTCTTCAGAGGATATAGTCAAAATATTTAAGCCTTGCAGATAGGGCAACTAATGACTTAAAAGAAATTTGGTAAATTATAAAAGATTTGTAAATGTTATAAACTTCAAGTTCAAGGATATAAATATTAAACCAGAATTGTATGTTTGTGTAAAGGGACAATAATGTCTTCCCTTGGATTTGTGGGTGTGTCTTTGGCCATCATGTGTCCATTGATCATGTGAGAATTCAAAATCCTTTCCTGTTCTCTTTTTGTCCATGTTCTTTGAATGGATAAGACCTCTCTTTTTATCTCTTGATTGAACAGACTCACCACCCAGTGAATAACATTTTCATTCACCTCACGAATGAAATTAAAACCATCAAAGAAGACTTGTTACTATTTTTGTATATCCTACTTGTCCATGGAATAATGTGTACAATTCATCTGTTGGAACAAATATGTGTATTCTTGTAATATTTCTTAAATGTATGTAGATATATGTATATTTTTCTGTCTATTTACTCAGTGTTAGTGTATTAATGGATATACCAATGTTAATATTGGAACTTGGTGAGTAGGAATGTGACTAAATATCCTCCCTTACACAGTTGCCAAGTGTTCGCCAATGGTTCAATCCCAGGTCGCGTCATACCAAAGACTTTAAAAATGGTACTTGACACCTCCTTGCTTAACACTCAGCCATATAAGGTTGCATATCAAGGGTAAAGTGGAGCAATCCAGGGAAAGGAGTAGCGCTCTCCACTACACCTCAGTGTAGTAGCTATTGAAAAAGGAGCCTTCTGGTCGCCAACTTTACTTACGACAAGAGCTGCTTTTTTTTTAAAGATTGATAGAAAAGAAATTTTATTATTTTCAATTCAAATAATAATAGTAAAATGATTTTGATAAGTTTAATTGATGTCCAATACTGAGAGAAATATTTCTCTTTGAAACATCAATTACTGTGTCAGAAGATGAAGTATGAGATTTGATTCTATACTGGTAAGTTATATTGCAAAACCAACAAAAGACAAAAAAATTACTATTGACAACTTTTAGTTTCTTATAATACACAAGAAAAACAGATAATCATATGAAAAAAGTTATACAAATTGAAAAGTATTTTTTTAATATAAGTCATGGATTGTTTAACCTTTCACACTTTATTTGGAAAGGAGATAAGGACTGCCAAGCAAACTTCATTGTCCAGAGATAAAAATAATATGAAGAAAAATACTCAGCATGGCAACCTGATAAGTTATGAGAAACTTTTATCAATTATTCATAACTAAAAGAAAAAGAGTTTGAAGAAATGTTAAAGTAAAAGAAGGAAAAAGAATAAAGTGAAAAATGAATGATTACAGATAATTGAAGGTTTGTCAAGGCAAAACTGATTGTACTATATGAATGAATTAAGAACCAATAAAGAAAGAACACAACACATATGTAAGAAAAAGAAAAGCAGAAAATGCAATATTTCTGAAAGACATTAAAAGTAGACTAAACAAAATATATATAGAAATTAGCTGTGATATTTCAGTCCATTTTATATCAAAGTAATTTTGTAGGTGAGGAAGCTGTGTCTGTGTACATATCTATGTTTTAATCATATTGATGCAATCTCTTCAAACTATTTTGATCACCTTACTAATGGAATAGAATACTGAATAAGCTATTCTTTCTTGAAAATAAAAATATTAAATAATTTAAAACATGACAAAGCATATATATATATATATATATAAAAGGAAACAAATAAATGATATATATTGGTGTAGTTTATTGTTTGTTAGTTTTATCTATTTTATGTCAATGGGTTTTGACTTCAAAATTTTTTAATACAAAGACATTCCATTAAAATTATTTTAATAACGTGCTATTCATTTTCATAAGAGAAATTCTTTTGCCCTGATGATGACTTCCAACTGATATGAAGATTTATCTGTTATGGTTATTTTATTTCTCACACTTAAAATGATTTTAATAAAATGTTTTTGTATCCAAAAATTTTGAAATTGAAATGTGTTGGCATAAAAACAAATAAAACAAACTAACAATAAATAAATGAACAAACTACACCAATATATATCTTTTGTTCATTTCTTCTTTTTTTTTTACAAATATTCTGCCTGATTCATTTCAGCCAGGTTTTAGTTGGTAATGATATATTAATAAAATGATTTTATTGAAGGCAAAATTTTGGTAAAACTTCCAATCATTATTTCCAAGAAAAATTTGTACAACTGAATATGTTCTGCTTTTATTGTTAACACAATGTTTCAGACAAATTATTTCATAATTTCTTAGATACACAAACTACTAGAAAAAAGAGGTATCTTCATATTCTTACAGAAAAAAGGTGAAAAGAAAATATAGTATTATAAACAAATAATTACTTGTGAATTTACCATGTGTAGCATGGCTTTGCTTTAGGTCTTGCAAGGTTTGCTTCGATGACAGGCTTGCTAAGCCCACACTCTTAGCTGCTCGAAACATCACAATACAGTATTTGCAATATCATCATATACATATTTACCCAACCCTTCTATATGACACAAAGTCTATTTATTTTTAAAGAAAGGTTTGAATTAAGAGTTTCCCTTCTCCTTGGTTGTTAAACCAAGGTTAAAGAACTCAGTCTGCCCTATTAATTACAAATAGCTTCATGAAGAATGGTTGGATGCATACCTTTCCCAAGAGTATTAGGACTATGTGAAATTCAAACAGCTTAGTCCAGGAATTAAATTCAAGTCAAGAGTTCATTTCCTATATTAATAACCATTATACAACAAGTGCCTCTGATATTATCATTTAATCTCATAGACATTTTGTCTCCTCACTAAATGAGGAAAGATTGCCTGGTATCATCTTTAACTTTTTTATTTACCCATTCACTGTAGATGACAGGGCTATTAAGAGAAAAAGTTACAAAATTTCCCCTGAGAGAATAAACCACTTTATATATAGATTAATTCTAACTTAGATTTTTTTTCATCTAAATTTTAGTTACTTTTTCTAGCAACTCACTTGGATATTTATTTCTTTGACAGCAAAGAACAGCACATATTGAAGACAATGAAAGATAAGCTCTCAGTGAGATTCAAATTCTACTCGTTCCTTGAAGAAAACCAATTTTCCATACTAACTGCTATACCAACTATGATACAAGAACTACTGGTGTTTGCAGAGGCCTAAATCACATATATAAACCCATCTCTTATTTTGTCTCTTGTTGATTCTGTTTGTTGTTAATGTTTTAACATGCTTCTAATGTAAATAGCATGTTTTATTTGACAAGATTTTTCTTTCATCTTTTAATTTTAGTTGCTTTTTATTATTGTAAAAAATAGTGAGTTGCAATAGAAAGTAACTGAAATTAAAAGATGACAGAAAATACAAGTTAAAATTATTAATGATTATCAATACTTTATCTATTAAAAAAATTATTTAATGAATAAAATAAAATGGGGTGGTTAATATAATAATAATAATAATAAATGTGAGCCACATAGATGATACCATCTTAAACAATCTGAGTAATATAAGTGATTATTTACTTATACACAGGGATGCTTTTTAACTTTTTCCATGCTGAAGAAAGAAAACCAGACAGTTCAGAAATACACACTGGCCTGACTTACTCACTTGTTCATCAGATTAATATATTCTGGTTCCTTTAATTTTCTCACTTTCCATCAATGTTCCTTATCTATTATTTGAAATTCATCCTGATGAAGATATATAAGCTTTTCTTTTTCCACATATGGTCTGCTATGCTAGACATTTCTACCTTTCCTTTGGCTTTTTTTTATGTTTCTCAAGTCTGACTTTATGAGGACAACCAGTTTCTCTTTTATATCATTTTGCACTGTTGTACAGGATAACACGAATTCAATCAACCCCTTTCCCTATGAAGAACTAAAAAGATTCCTATAGCTGTTGTACAAGTGAAAACCACAATAATGCACAAAAGTCATTTGGAGTCATTCAGGCAAGAAGTATGGAGCACCCAGTGAGAATTGAACTCACAAACACTGGTCCACCAATCTAGATTGTTAATCATTACTCCATGTGATGTTCCCATTTCTTCTTATATTGTTTTATATATAAATATAATTTATACATATATAAATGGGTATCAACAATTTTGAATTAATATTTTTCACACATTGAAAAATTATACATTAGCATTTCCTCACAATATTAGAGTACTGGATAGAAAACTTTGAAAACTTAAGAACCCCTTCAAGAAAAGAAGTTCTCTGGTACAGTCTTTAGATATTAATTAATAAACTAAAATGATAAACAACTTTTGTACTTTAAGATATGCTTATCATAGTTAATTAAGAGTTTTAAAACTCAATTTAATTCTAAATGAATTATGTTTCTTCAAATCCCAGCATATAAATTTAGGTCTGTATATAATAATTATGTTTTTCCATGATTGTATTATGCATGATAATATTTCTCTGCTATAAGATTTGCAATGTCAAATTTAATGTCCTGATGCAAGTAGTAGTCAAATATTGGTTGCCCAGAACAACTTTTAGCCTGGTGCATTGCAGTTCATTGGCTGGACGGTTGCAACATTATGCCTGATATTTTGAAATAGAATCGACTGCACCAGACTAATCTTCTTCAGACAGTTGACTCACCAAGTGAAGCCCACCAAACAGGTGATCTGTCATAGAGCTTTGGCTGTAATGTGTTTAATTTGCAATGGATATTCTATCCAGAGCGATGCCAAGCTTATTATCAAGATCAGTTATTCTGATTTTATATTCATGGTATTAAATTAAATTTTCAACTGCAGAGCTCCAAGGCTTCCACAGACCATTGTCTCAAAAGCAATCATTTTTTAGTATTTCCAAACAGTTCTCTGAAGGTTGTAATTTGTAAGGTTCAGTAATTCACTTAAATTGTGAAGGTGATTAAGTTTTTAAGGGTTTTTTTATTGATTGCATACAATATAGTTTAAGATTAGAGCATGGATATATAAAAATGGTCACTTTGAAAAACTCCTATCATATTTAGACAAACATATTTTAAAGAGAACTCAATGTCTAAAAAAATGAGTATTTATGTGTATATTATGTACATATTGCATATGTGGATTTTGCTATATATGTATATTCATAATTTATCAAGATATATTCAAAACAGACTGAAAAAACTTGATAAATAATATATTGTTATTGCAATGACCAAAGGTAGAAATTGTGATAAAATTGATGAATGAGAGAGAGAGAGAGAGAGAGAGAGAGAGAGAGGAAACCAAAGTTATATTTAAATCTTCAAGCAGAGCAAAGAATAAAAAAATTAAATATGAAATTATTTAGTCATATAATAGAGATTTTTAAGATGCATTTTAGAAGTCTTCATTTAACAATGGCAATCAATTTTACTTCTTCATGATAAAGTTGATATTACATCAATACTATTTTGCTGCTTTTGTTGCAACAAACAATTGGACAATTATACTAATTTATTATACAAAATGAATATTATTGATACAATATCATACAAAACATTGGACAATATAGGTGCCTCTAAAATTTCAATAATAATCAATATCAATCAATATGATATGTTAATCAATATTATTTCATGTTTATTATTGTTAATCTATGTTCCACAATTTGGTAAAGTAATAGAATATTTTCTAATATTTGTCAAGAAAAACAAAAGAAAAAAAAAATCTAATTGAAAAGAGCTAATAATTAAACTAAAAATGAAATAATTGAAGGTTTTGCTGCAAAAGTCACTATCAAAAGTGTTACAAAAGAAAAGAAAGTCAAAGTGACAAATACACCCAATGTAATTTAAATTTTGCCAAGTGAACTGAAAATTTGAAAAATGCTTAAAATCAAACTTAATTCACATCAAGCAGATGGAACTGCTGACCTGCAGACTGCATATACAACCCTTTATAATGTACAACACATCCAATTTCATTATTATATCATCATGATATTTAATAAAAATTTGATTTAATATTTTCTTCAATCAATATTTAGTGTATATGAACTTTCTATGAAAAAAAAAGGTGTTTATTTTAATGTGTTAAATAAAATGTCAAATTCATCTATAAGTGATAATATGAGCCAATTTATAGTGAGGGATGATCTCATAACACTTTTTGCCCAATAAAGGTTGCTTTTTACTGAAACAAAAAAAAGAGTTTCTCATGGCAAGTTAGCAATGATTTTTGTTTGGATTTTTGAGATGAGGAATTACCATTATAATAAACTGATACATTCAGACTAATATCCTCATCTTGGAGAGCACAACTGTAACACTCAGGATGAAGACAAGTCTGAGAACACCAATTTTATATAAGAGAATAATGATAGAAAGTATTTGTAAAATTACATTTTAGTTGCATTAATTCAAAATAATCCTCTGTAGATACCTTGTAAAATGTTACAAAATTTCTGAGAGCAGAAAAAATAACATTTTAATCTTCTTTTTTACACAAGATCTTTTTACAGTTAGATTAAAAATCAACATGAAACACTTTGTAGAAAGCATTTAAATTGTATTAGGCAAGACTGATTTCAAATAGTTGTTTAAAGGCCACCTTTGTCTACTAATAAGTTGAAGTTAAGTCAAATCTTATTTACAGAATTTATAATTACAAATAAAATAAAAGTATTCAATAATTAGCATTTGATATTTATCTACCATGGAAATTATAATGATCCAGATTAGTTAGAATGCAATAAGTCACAAATTGGATAAAAAATTGTTTTATTTTTCAAGTTAAAGCACTTAATGATGTCATTATGCTTATAAAAATCTCATTGACATTTTTGCCATATTCCATTAAACCTTTTGTAGGTAAAGCTGTATTTTTGTCAACAACTGTACACAAGCAAAATGACATTTTTGTCATTTTATGGATAGCTAAATGTAAGGTATTTTCCTATTAGCTGCTCATTGACCAATTTAATGTTGATGTATAGAAATATCACAAAGAAGCTGCACTCAGGTGCAGAATTGTGTATAGGTTGTTTTGCAAAATATCATAATTAAAAGTGAGTGCTTCATCCTATTTTGTACTATGAGAGACAATTGCTAATCAAATTATCATTTTTTTATTTGTTTGATTTCTTCTTATATATGATCAATTGACTTTTTTGAACATAGTCTTTATTTTGGAAATTTTCTCAAAAGAATTTGTTCACTCAACAAGGATTAAAATAAGTATCTGCGTGAAAAAAGGTTAACATACATACAAAATTTGACCATTACAGATTATTATAGATCATGTTTTTACCATTATTATCAGAATGTTGATTGTCACTAATACAAAAATTTATAAAAGTATCACACCAAATACTTAAGGGTATGAGATTAGTAGAATAATTAACAGAAAACTTTTCTTTCTCACAAAAGTGAGGAAAATGATGACTCATTTTATTCATCAGAGAAATGCATCAAATTCAGATTTTTGAAAAAATTGATTTTTTAACTTTGTACATCAATGTTAAAATCTGGAAAACAAAGAAGAAATTTCCCTTTCAAGGAAAACCTTTATAGAATATCCTGGCCTTAATGCCCTCTTTAATAATTGGAAAATTTTTCAGAATGTATTTTTCAATGTACTTGATGTAAGAAATGAATTAAATGTCCAGTGAAATAAGGAGTTAAATGAATTTATTTTTAATATTTACTTCTTTAAAGGCCCAAACTGTTCAGTCACACACTATTTCTATGATTGATTGATTTTAATGGCATGTCAATTTATCTGGGGTTATTTTATGCTGAGAGATTAGAGAATCACATACATTGTACATTTATATTTACAGCTGTTTCTTAATACAATCATAACTGTATTTTCAATGTTTCATTTGTCAATAATCATTTGTTGGCACACAGTTATAGTTTCAAGTATTCCTATTCAACCGTAATAATTTGCTCACAGTTGTATGGTTTCAAGTATTTTTATCTAATACTAATAATTTATACACAATTATATGGTCTCAAATAACAATTTCTATTTGATAATGATTTCTTTGCACACAATTATATGGTATCAAGTATTCCTCTTGAATACAAATAATTTTTAAACAGATTTATTTGAACCATAGATGGGAAACCTAACAGGTACTACCACTCTTGGTGTTGTAGTAACAAAGAAGTACTCCACATTCCCCAGAACTGGAACCTCTCCATACAATATAGTTTAGTATTATACCCAGGAAACCCCTTAGCGAATCTGGCAAATACACCCAACCAAGCCGCTGCAGGCATTGGCCTCCATGTCAATGCACACAAAACTGAATACATGTGCTTTAATCAAACAGGTGACATTTCCACACTAGACGGAACCTCTCTGAAACTGGTAGACAAATTCACCTACCTAGGTAGCAGTGTCTCATCAACTGAAAAAGACATCGACACGCGGCTAACGAAGGCATGGACAGCTATCGATAAGCTATCAATCATATGGAAGTCATACCTGACCGATAAAATGAAACGCAGTTTCTTCCAAGCAGCGGTCATATCAATATTGCTATATGGATGCACAACTTGGATGCTAACAAAACGGCTGGAGAAAAAGCTAGACGGCAATTACAAAAGAATGCTGCGAGCAATATTGACAAGTCCTCGGGGCAACACCCTACAAGCAACAACTATACGGCCACCTACCTCCCATCACGAAAACTATCCAAGTTAGATGAACTAGACATGCAGGACACTGCTGGAGAAGCAGGGACGAGCTCATAAGTAATGTACTCCTATGGACCCCCACATATGGTCGAGCAAAAGCAGGACAACCAGCTCGAACATACATACAGCAGCTCTGTGAGGATACAGGATGTAGCCCTGAAGTCCTACCAGAGGTGATGAACGATAGGGAGAAGTGGCAAGAGAGGGTCAGGGATATCGATGCTGGCGGCACGACATGATGATGATGATGATGAGTCGATAGTGTTTGCCAATGGTCCAGGAGACCAGGATTAACTCCCAGGTCACGTCATACCAAACACTTAAACTATGGTACTTGGTGCTTCCTTACTTAATACTCAGCATTATAAGGTATGTATCAAGGGTAAAGTGGAGCAATCTGGGGGAAAGAGTAGCACCCTCTCCTACACCTCGGTGTAGTAGCTATTGAAAAGGGAGCCTTCAGGTCACCCTCGACAATGGTCGCCAACTTTACTTTATTACCCCTCTGCAGGGGATACAGTGAGTGTATTCTAACATTGTCAATGTTATAGCATTTTAATGTTGTTGTGTTAGCAAAAATCTTGCTACAATGTACCCTTTACTGTGTTACTATCCCATATTCACAAAAATTGGATCACTGTAATATAGATTTTAAAGAAAACAACAGAATGGATTTCAGGTTGGAAAAAGTCAGCAAGAGAGGGTATAAAAATCTCACGGTATTTAGGAAGTAAAGAGGGAGCTGCTTATTTTTCATGATATTTGATATTCAAACACTGAGTTTAGTTGCTAGAAATGCTTATCTATTTGGCTAATTAAAAACAATGGTGATTATAGTTCAATTTCTGATTTTATAGAGAAACAAGATTACCTGGGAATCTATGAGCTTCCCATAGATTCCCATTTAATGAGATTAATGCTTCTATTTTGTGGGGAGTGAAAGATTCTAACTAGCATTTCAATGTTACCTGCTGGAACTCCATTTACTTAGATGATCTAAAAAAAAAAAAAAAAAAAAAAAACTAAAAGGGAAAAAATTTGACTCCACAAAATTCAGTTGGAAATTGCTTTATTCACTCAAAGAATTTTAAGTGCATTGCTCAAATAAAAATCTATAAAGTGCTGTTTTTGCTGGGTTAAG
Source organism: Sepioteuthis lessoniana (assembly GCA_963585895.1). NCBI lineage: Eukaryota > Metazoa > Mollusca > Cephalopoda > Myopsida > Loliginidae > Sepioteuthis > Sepioteuthis lessoniana. The sequence continues at coordinate 14,899,206 of OY757921.1, read as the reverse complement.
CTTATATATATATATATATATATATATATATATACACACACACACACACTTGAGGTATTAGTAATGCATATAAATGATGTTTACCATTCAACAAGTTTTTGTTTCAAAATGATACAAACATTTTATTAGTCATTTTCTCTGATGCAATGAAAGATTTGATCATTAAATGCTATGATGGCCTTGATCATTAAATACATATGCTATGGTGACCTTGAAATACTGGTTGAACACAAAAACACTTCTTTTCAATTTCAAGTAGTTATAACATCAAAACTCATTGGAATATGTTTATAAATAAAGTGACATCATATACATTTACTCAAAATATTTCTTTTCTCAACAGCCGAATGAAATCCAAGATGGCACAATGCAATACAATATTTTGTGCTCACTTTATATGACAAAATTAATAGTTAGTACCTCACGGATCATCTTACTCTAATTTATCAAATGTCTTCTTAACTTGGTTATTTGTAATTGTAGAAGATGACTAAGAACTATGGACACCAAATGTTTTGTGGTTTTGGCATTCAAGTTTTTTGTTTAGGATCAGTTTTTAAAAATTCCAAAACAATTTAAATTTTCAGTAAAGGGCTTGATTTCCAATGTTAGTATAATACTAAATGCGACTCTTACTTTCTGCCACTCAGATTAGTCAAACAGTATCGTTAACTTTTTGTTTAACCATATAAAGCAAATATCTAGCAGAAATTTTCAGCACCAGAAAAAGTTATAACCTTTTTTTTCTGTAACCATTTTTGGGTGTGTATTTGGATGGGTGGTGGTTGTCATCAGGAAATTAAGACTTAAAAAATAAGCATAGTGATTACATTTCTAGATAGCCATAAACATTAACCTCTTGATGACATTTATTAATTTTTAAGTCCTTATAAAAATGTAATTCTATAATATGCCAGGGTTTATTGCTGCAATGAAAATTGTGTTGAATAAATTTATGATCAGTTTATACAAGTCAAAATCCTGGTCAGAGGACAAGTTTTTGGCAAGGATTAATAAATCACAAAGATGGCAAATGGATTCCTGTTATGAATATAAAAGTAAGTAAAGTTAGCAACCATAGTCTAGGGTGACCTGAAGGATCCCTTTTTCAATAGCTACCATACATAAGTGTAGGGGAGGGCGCTACTCTTTTCCCTGGATTGCTCCACACCTTATAATGCTGAGTGTTGAGCAAGGCAGCACCAAGTGCCATATTTTTGAGTCTTTGATATGACTTGACCTGGGATTGAACTCCAGTCCCCTGGGCCATTGGCGAACACTCTACTCATTAGGGCAATGGCCTGGTTTATATATATATATATAACTAATGTGATAAAAATGTTGTCATTTTCTAAGATTTGTAATGATAATGTTAGCAGTAACAAAAATAAACAGTTTATATAAGAAGTAAAACTTAAAGTAACTTTATTAACTTGATTATTTCTCCTGAAGAAATATTTACAAAGGAATGTTATCTGTTTACTGATGTGTAAAACATGTTCTTTAAGTCCCTTTAGTTATGAAGCAGATGAATTCCTTCAAAATTCCTGGTCATCAGTTACTTGCTCCAAGAAACATTTTTGCATACAACTACAACATCCTATAAAGCATCCCAGCTGGTGGACCAATTCCATAATTTATAACAATACGACACAACCAGTATGGTAATATTAAAGTATTTATATTGGCAAATGAACTTCATTAATTTTAATGGCATGTTAACCCATCTAGGGTTATTTTATGCCTAGAGGTTAAAGAATCATATTCATTGTAGGTTTATATTTACATTTTTTATGTAATTGTTTCTTCAGAGTTTTTTGTACACAGTTACATAATATCAAGTATTCCTACCTAATAATAATAATTCATAAATAATTATATGGTTTCAAATAATTATCTTTATCTAAATAATTTTTTGCACACAGTTATTTGGTTTCAAGTAATTAATAACATTAATTCTCAGAAAACAAATATAACTGCAAGTAATTATTCTTAATACAAATAATTTACAGTGATACGGTATCAAGTATTCCAATCTAATACTAATAATTTTCAAATAAATTTATTTGACCCATAGTGGGACTCTAACAGGTACTATCACTCCATGTCTGAGTGAACCTGGGAGTAATGGCAATGAAGTGTTACACCCAGGTTGACTTCCCAGATTGGGCATCTCACCATCAGATAAAATTTCGTATCATACCCAAGACACCATTTTTTTAAAAAACTCCTCTGCAGGAGATACTGATAGCATATTGTAAGCCCTGCTAACAAGGTGAGAATGAACACGGATAAAATCAAATGGTAAATTACTATAAGAGGAAGATATAGGATATATTAAGACAAACCTTTTGGCAACTACCAAAGAAAAATGTACAAATTAATTGTTATGTCTAATCATTACATAGAAAAATATTATACAACTTGTTCTTCTACCTTTAAGACACAACACTCAATTAGAGATGCTCAAAAAGACAAGTAAAACAATAAAAACAACATACTTTCTTCAAAAAAACAAAAATAGTGCAAGTTACAACAATAACAAATACAAACAGTAGTACGTGATAAGCTTGCTAAACAAATATTCATGTTTTACCAGTTGGTTAGTAAATATGCTAACATGGTGTTAAGACAATTGTAGTAATATTAAAGATATATCACTTAGCATAGGTGTTATGTACATCTATGTTGTATGATGACCTGAAAATGATCCCAATATCATCAGGTGCAAGTAGGGAAAGTGCTAGTGGCATTGAAAAATACCTGCAGATTTGTGAATATAAATGGAAGTACCACTTATATGAATATAAGTGCAGTATGTACAGATTTATTATGAAAAGTTCATTAAAAACTTCATGTCTAGCACAGGCTCTATGTTTTTACTAACAGAAATCTGAATTAATTTTTCAATGAAAATTCTTTTGGGATTTTAGCCATCTTTCTCAGGTGTAGATATGAGAGTTATTCAATTTTTTTTTTTTTCTCAAACCAAAATTCATTTTTTTTTTCTGAATTTTTCTTTCCTGAATATAACCTGGGAATTATTTAGAATTGGTTTATAGTAAAAATCATTTTAATCTTACAAAAATATTTGTTTAGAGGTTATTCAAAATGGCAGCAAATCAAACAAAGTGTTCCAGACTTGAGCAGACGTCTGTCATTAAATTTTTGATGGCTGAGAAATATAAACCACGTGAAATTTACAAAAGAATATATGATGTGTATGGAGATGCATGTTTTAGTAAAAAAAAGTTTACAAATAGATTAAACATGGGTTTGTCATGACAAACCCGAGTCAAAAAGAAAGTCCATGGAGTGCAAACACATTTACTCTCCAGTAAAAGTAAAGTTCTGGGCACAGTAGTCAGTAAAGAAAGTCATGCTGACAGTCTTGGGAGATATGAAAGGACCCATCACTGTTGATTTCCTGGAAAAAGGTGTAACTGTAAACAGGGCTTTCTATTGCCAACTCCTTAGACAAAATTCCCCTTATTTATTGAATGACCTTTTACATATAATGAAAGGGTACTGCTGAAGAAGCAAGGACAAATTCACAAGGATGGATTCACAAGTGTTGGCCAACCAAGAAAGATTTATATACAACAACTCTGTGGAGACACTGGATACAGTTCAGAGGACCTAATGGATGGATGATAGGTACAGTTGGTGAGAGAGATTCAGAGATGATGATAATTATTCATATATATATATATATATATATATATTATATACTGCTGCAATATATTAATCATTGTCTAAATTAAGCAAAAATTAAAATAACACTGACATCTCATTTTATCAGATAGATTAAATTTATCCAAAAAAAAAAAAAATGCTATTGGCTTCAACCATGGCATATATATATATATATATATATATATATATATATAAAATTTGTGATAACAGTCAAAGTATACATGTACAAGTTATAAAAAAAAGTTTGTCAGAGCATCTGGCAGAGGCTGCTATTTTTGCAAAGATGCTGATGGACCAATCAAAGCTGCTGATAGACCAATCAAAGCCAACTTTACAATTAATTAAGTTAGTTTATTGCAACTCATAGAAAGCAGCTAAGAAAAGATTGTTAAGAATATAAAGAAATAACACCTGGTTTAAACTAAGCTCTGCTATCAGTTGTTGTTTCTCTATAAAACTCCTAAAAATTTCACACTCAACAAGAATGTATATCAACACAAAACGTCCAGTTGTAATGAACTAAAGATAGATTTCTTTTCTGTTCACACACTATCTTATTAATCTCTTAATCAGCCACGAAATAAGAAAGTTGTAATATTTGACATCTGGATCCAATTGGTTAGGTAGTTAAGACAGTAGAGATTCAAGCTAGTCAAGATAAACAATTTTGATCTTCAACCAAATGCCAATATTAAACAATACATGTATAGGGCAAAAATATACAATATATATCTATCTAAATAAACACACATCAAATACAAATATAGTTTATGTTAATTTTGAAACCATTGATCACTTATTGTGTTTGTGTTATATAGATTATAAAATTTTTTAAAAGTAATCCATATCAAGTTTGAGAACAACATCCTCTGGCAAACTATTCCATAAACCTACAATTCTTGCTTAAATGGGTTTTTTTCCTGATATCTAATCAACATCTGTTTATTTCCTCAGTATGTTCATGACCTCTTCAGTCACTGCAACTTCTAATAAAGAACACATTCAAAACCTGATATAATTTCAAACGTCTCTATTAAGTCCCCCGCAGACTCTCTTATTTTCTAATGGTGTTAAATGTAATTCTTTCAATGTCTTTTCATGACTGTAAATCACGTACTAACTTGGTTTCATGTCTCTGAACTTTTTCTAGCAGATTTATATTTTTTTCTCTTATGGTGACCATCCCTTTACACAATGCTCAAAATGTAAGAATCCTTGTCCATATATGAATATATGTGACTGAAATTTTTTTCTAATTGAAACCTTATCATGAATACATTTCTAAATAGCTTTTTGAAAGTCAACATTTATCTTGTGAAGAATTTTGTTCAAATATCAAACTCATGCAAACTTTTTCCCGAGATCCTACTACCATTATAAGTACTGCATTAATCAAAAGTTGTTTATATAAACATATATATATATATGTACAACATATATTTTCAGAGTGGAAAACTTCCTCATAAAGCTACTGTCCAACATGTAGTCATATATGGAGGCTGAAGGGGCCAAAGTCAGAAATTGAAAAGGGACAAATATCAGTAAACAATTCTGTGTGTGGGGGTGCTAAAATCTCTTTTTCCTGATATTTAATCTACATATATTTATTTCAACAGTATGTTCACGATGTCTTTAGCCACTGCATTTACTTCTGATAAAAAAAAAAACACAGTAAAGTTAACTGATTGAAAACCACACATAATTTTAAATGTGTCTTTTAAGTCACTCTGACGAGACTCTTCAAATTTCTAATCATATTAAACCTAATTCTTTCAACCTATTCAACACAACTCATGTTTTGTAAATCAACTACAAACTTGATTACTTGTCTTTAAACCATTTCTAGTTGATGTCTATCTCTTTCCAGTTATAGTGACTTTGCTTTTACACTTAAAAGGCAAATGTAGATAACTATTTAGATTCTATCAGATTAACCCTAGCACAGGAAGTACAATAGTCCAACCCAGCCTTATAAGAAGGAAGGCACAAATGTCTGAGAGAGTACCTTTACAATTACAGTTCGTACTCCAGTCGCGCTATTACGTTCACTTTCGGGCAAATACCCTTGGGAAAGGTATGAACCCCCTTATTCTCCCTCCAGCTATGGGTAAATAGTAGGACGGACTAGGTTCTTCAGCCTTGGTGAGGCAACTAGTCTAGGAGAAGGAAAACTCTGAATTCAAACCTGTTAAACTCCGCTTAAAAATTGACCTTGTGTCATATCCTGCCCGTGCGGAGGGGTTGGTAAATAGTACCTTTACAATTACATTTACATACACTAAGAGAGACACATTTCAACAGTTGAGTTAGTAGAAAAATAAAAACCCAGAATATATCAAACCTTTTATTTTATACACCTAGACAGATGGACAAAGGGATGCATCCTCCCCTTCCCTAAAAAGGGGGACCTCGGATTAGCCAAGAACTATCGAGATATAACACTTACATCCATAGCAGCCAAAATCTACAATGCCCTACTACAAAACCACATAGTACCCCAAATCGACAAAATCCTGAGGAAAAACCAAAATGGCTTCAGAAGAAACAGGTCCACGACCTCACAAATATTGACCATCCATAGAATCCTAGAAGGCGTGAGGACAAAAAACTTACAGGCGACATTACTATTTGTCGATTTTACCAAGGCCTTCAATTCCATTCACAGAGGGAAGATGGAACAAATCCTACAAGCATATGGCCTACCAGAAGAAACCGTAGCAGCAATAATGATTCTCTACAGAAACACCAAAGTGAAAGTGCGTTCACCGGATGGAGACACAGAATACTTCGACATTGTAGCAGGAGTACTACAAGGGGACATGCTTGCCCCATACCTCTTTATCATCTGTCTAGACTATGTACTTAGGACATCGATTGATAACATTAGGGAAAACGGCTTCGTGCTGACAAAGAAAAGGAGCAGAAGGTACCCCGCAAAAACAATTACCAACACAGACTAAGCCGATGACATAGCGCTACTGGCCAATACACCCAACCAAGCTGAAACACTACTGCATAGTTTGGAATGAGCCGCTGCAGGCATTGGACTCCATGTTAATGCACACAAAACTCAATTTATGTGCTTTAATCAGAAAGGCAACATCTCCACACTAGACGGAACCTCCCTGAAACTGGTTGACGAATTCACCTACCTAGCAAGCAGCATCTCATCAACCGAAAAAGACATTGACACACGGCTAATGAAGGCATGGACAGCCATCAATAGGCTTTCGATCATATGGAAATCAGACCTGACCGATGAAATGAAACGCAGTTTCTTCCAGGCTGTGGTCGTGTCGATACTGCTATATGGATGCACTACTTGGACGCTGACTAAACGGTTGGAGAAGAAGCTAGACGGCAATTATACAAGAATGTTACGAGCAATATTGAACAAGTCCTGGCAGCAACACCCCACAGGGCGCCAACTATACGGTCACCTACCACCTATCACGAAAACTATACAAGCTAGACGAACCAGACATGCCGGACACTGCTGGAGAAGCAAGGACGATATCGTAAGTGATGTACTCTTGTGGACCCCCGCATATGGCCAATCAAAAGCAGGACGACCAGCTCGAACATACATACAGCAGCTATGTGATGATATATAGGATGTAACCTTGAAGACCTGCCGTGGGAGACGTGGAGAAAGAGGGTCAGGGATATCTGTGCTAGCCGCATGACATGATGATGATGATCTTCATTAAAACCGAATAAACATTCATCTGACCAAGACACTACTTTTTCCGACACTTCCTCTATTGTACATGGTTAACCTGTGACAACAATACACCTTAGATTGACCATTTCATCATTGTTTAATCAATATTCTGGCCATCTGCTATAGTTTTTCTTATCCTTTTTTTCCCTCGATTGCCAATATAAAATTTCAATATTTTATTCTTTTGCTTTCTTTACATCATTCATAGTTGATTAACGGGCAATACAAATGCATCCAAACACAACAGTCTGCTTTAAACTTTTTAATTAAAATGAACAGTTACTTCACTTTTATTTTTGATAAAGAAAGAAACTGTTAGAAAATGTACTTTTTATTGTATTTAGGATATTTCAGATAAAAAAAAAACGACTTTATTCTTTAAACAGTTTGTATTTATACAGAGAGTGAGAGAAAGAGACAAGACACACAAGACAATGCAGAGAGTTTCTAATATCAAACATACATATAAAATGATTAATTTTATGCATATATCTATAATACTGATTATTTTAAATATGTCACATGATATTGTTAACTTTATACATAATCTTGCTTGCTTACAACCTCCCTCTTTCTTTGAAAAAAATGTTAATATTTCTATGGAAGTTCTTTTATGATATTATGATTTTAAAGTTTCCACCCATTCATCATCTCTGTCAACACATTATTGGAATCTTTTCCAGGTGGGTTCTTTTCTAATAAAAATACTCCATAGAATTATCAACAATATTTTTAAATTTCCAAGGAATGGTGAATATGTGGAGACTAAAATTATATCATAAACATACTCCTTTAAGGGTAAAAATATATTTTTTTAAATCTCTCTGTATATATCATCATCATCATCATCATCATCATCAAGTCACACTGACAGTATGGAGTTTCCTGACTCTCTCTTGCTATCCATCCCTATCATCCCCTACTCCTGGTAGGTCCTCTAGACGACATTCAGTGTCTGCACAGAGTTGATGATTGTAAGTCCTTGCTGGTCAGTCAATACTAAAGTGTCCATTTTGAAGGAATTCATTAGAGAATTTTTTTAAACCATTTTTTTTTTAAATAAAATGTTAACTTTCTTCTAAATTAAAGATAGCAAGATTTTATTATTTCGAGTAAAATTTGACCAAAACAGGAATTATCAGGTACAGTATTGTTCATAAAAAAGTAGACCCAACTAATTTAAAAAAAATTTTTTCATGGAACATTATACAATCAAAACTGGTATTATTAAGAATTAGTGTTCACCAATGGTCTGGGAGACTTGGGTTCAATCCCAGGTCGCGTCATACCAAAGACTTTAAAAATGGTACTTGATGACTCCTTGCTTAACATTTAACAATAAAAGGTACGTATCAAGGGTAAAGTGGAGCAATCCAGGGAAAGGAGTAACGCCCTCGGTGTAGTAGCTATTGAAAAGGGAGCCTTCTGGTCACCCTTGACTATGGTCACCAACTTTACTTACTATTAGCAAACTCTACAGCACTGAAACACTGAAAGTATGGAGTCTTTCAATTCTGTCTTGTTGGATGATTATGGTTTTTCTGCATTGCATTTAAGTACAATTCACATGCATTTGGGCTGCTATACTTTTGGTTATGGAGTTTCAATGCTCTAGAGTTTGGAATTATTGTAGAAATAATAATCAAAGTAGAAATAATAAAATCTTAGTGTTTTTGATTTAGAAGAAAATATGCTTTTTATAGCTTTTAATTGATAGGGGCATATTTATTTATAGGCAATACTTAATTTGGTGAGTTTACTTGCGAGATTTAACTCCCTCTTCATAGGGAAATTTTAATCAATTTATTGTGGACAAAAGCAAATACTCTCCCCATCTCCTCTTGAATAGTGTCCCACAGACATTCATACTCTTCTGATCTATCATCACCATGTTGGAGAGGTGCTATGTTAATTCAAATAGCATTTAACTAAAGTAGTCTGAGATGCTGATTGAATTGTAGGGAGACAATGAATAATTGTTTCCCTTGGATTAGGTGGTCATCTCCATTGGACATGTGACAATCCCATAATCCATATCAGCATCTATCGTCCCTAGTTTTTGGAATGGTAAAGACATGATCTTGTCAACTCTATTTATTGATCTATTAATATGTGCACTTTTATATCAAATATAAAGCCAACATAACAGTGAGCATCCAAAGAACTCAAGTAAGAAATTTACCATTTTTTTTTACCCCTTTTCATATAATGCTTGTTCATGGAAGTACATGTGCATATTTTAGCTGTTGGAACACATTTGTGTTTTCTTGTTAATACTTCATACTTATTAAATATGGATTAAATGTTTCTATAAATGTAAATGTGTTTGTCTTTCCTTCTGTCTAGTCAGTGTTAGTGTAACATTGGATGAACTAATATTGAACCTTGGTTAGTGGAGATGCAACTAAGCATCCTCCCAAGCACCAACCACCCCAACAGTATATACATATATATGAGATTAAAATATACAGATACCAACACAAGCATAAATTTAATATCATTATTTAGTGCGCCAAAATAACAAATTCCCTAAATGTTGTCTTCAATTTCCTTGCCAACACTCATCAATTTCCGTGTTCCTTCAACTATTTTCCTTTGCTCTTGTCAAGTGCCTTTTCTTAAAGCCATTCAACATTTATGCCGATTACAACAACAAGCAAATCCTCATTTGATCTAAAAACAGCAGTGATGCATCAGAGAAGAAAAGATAAAAATACAAAAAAACATTTTTTATCTAATACAATTTCTATGTTGCTATGATGAAGGCTAAAACCCATTAAATGTTATTGTTTTTTTTTTTTGTTTACTTCTTCTCTTCATCCTTTTTTAATTTGTAATTTTTTTGGGAGCCAGTTGCTGAGATTCACAAATGATTTTATTTACTTACATATATATGATTGAATGAAAAAGAAAAAAATTCAGTGACTGCTGGTTTGTTAACCAGATTACGATGAATATCAAAAGGCTTGTTTTCATCATGTACATGTGGTATTTTGTAATTACAAAATTAATCTAAGGAAGGAAAGTATTGCTGAGAAAGTCTCCAACATTACTGACACAAAAACAAACTGATGAGTTTTGAATCAAACTAAAAAGTAACTCAGGTAGATGTAGTCAGGAACATAGGCATTTTATCACAAAATGAAAGCAATGGGAAATTGATAGATAATTTTTATTCTTAAGACTATTAACAGCTTTGCACATTGAATGGAATTGTGTTAAATAAATAATTTTTATAAAATAAAAATGATGATCACAAAGAAAGAGGGAGCCCCTCCCCCAGGTGTAGTGCTGGACTACAACATTGTAGTAAGTGAATTTGAACTCCAGTCACACTATTGCATTCACAGTTTGACTAATGCCCTTGGGAAATGTATGAACCCTCTTATCCCCCTAACTATGAGTTAAATAACACCACTGCTCTTCAACAAGGAGTGCTTTGACATTAAATAACCCAAGAAGGTTGATAGGCCATTAAACAAAGAAATAAAAAATTTTAAAAAATATACATTATTTCCTGATGACAATTTCCCTAATCTACCAAATAAGTTGATGACCGTAATCAAGAGTGACCCGAAGGCACCTTTTCAATAGTTTCTACACTGAGATGCAGGGAAGGGTGCTACTCCTTTCCCTGGATTGCTCCACTTTACCTTTGATTTGTACCTTATAATGCTGAGTGTTAAGCAAGCCTGCATCAAGTACCATTTTTTGAGCCTTTGGTATGACTCGACTTGGGATTGAGCCCAGGTCTCCTAGACAATTGGCGAACACTCTACTCATTAGGCCATTGTCATGGTAGCACTGAAAGATTGATTTTAATGTCATGTCAACCTGTCAACAGTTATTTTGTGTGTAGAGGTTATGGGATAATACTTTACACCTTTTTTTTTTTTAGTTGGTTCTTAAGAGTTTTCTGCACACATTATATGATACAAAGTGTTACAATCAAATATAAATAATTTTTTAAACAGATCTATTAGACCCATACATGGAACATTAACAGCTACTATCATTCTGGGTTAATAATTAAATATTTTTTAAGTCATTCTATTCTTGGTTGAGCCAAGAACTTTTCACACAATGTGTGTATGTATGTGATCCAGTGTTTAAGATAGTTGTGTATTTGGATCAGTGTTCAGCATGTGTCCCAATAAAAAGGGCTGATTTTAATATAAGTAGGGATATCCTTTGATATATGTACCGTAATTGAGAAAGGGAGAGACAAATTTACTTACATGTATAAACTGTGTAGACACAATGAAAAACAAAAAAGTTCATTACCACAATCCTCAGAACTAAAAAAAAAAAAAGTCGCAAATTATAAAGAACCTGTTATTAGAAGACAAATTATTTGATTCCTGTCACTTAACATCTTTGACAAGTTTTGTGAGTCTTTTCTTCACTCTGTAAACATCTGAAAATAACATTTGATAGATTTTTTTAGAGTTTTTTTTTTCTATTCAGAACATTTTTTTCACCAAATACAATCTAGTTTTCTTTTTATATCTGACTTTAGGTTAAATCTGTATATAATCAGAATGGAAGGTCAATAAAAATTTACAAAAAAAAAAAAAAATCTTAATTGTAAAAAGAGAAGAAAAGGCAGTTTAGGGAGGAAATGGGTAGCTAAATATTTTTATGCATCAAAAGCAAAGATAAAGCATCTTTACAGACCTGTTAACAGCATTCACAGATTATCATTAGGCATTTTGAAAAATTTTTATATTATTTTAATCTCTCATAAAAAGTCTAGTTACATGAATTTTGTAGTTACAAGAAAATAGAGTTCTAACGAGTGTCTCATGTATGGTTTAAATAAATCAGTTTTTAAATTATTTCTATTGGATAGGAATACTTGATGGCGTATAACTAAGTTATCTGTATAATGAATAGTTGCTTGAAGCTTTGATTGTCTACCAAGGTTCAGGTTTTTTGGTTTAATGGCATATCATCCTTCTTGGATTATTTAATGCCAAATCCTTTGTTTGAGAAGAACAGTAGTGGTACTACTTAACCCATAGCTGGGAGGATAAGGAGGTTCATGCCTTTCCCAAGGGTATTTGTTCGAAAGTGAACATAATAGCACAACTGGAGTTCAAACTCACTACGATTCCATAGTCCATCACTTTAACCATTACACCATGAGGACATCCCCCCACCGCCAATTGTTTACTGAGGATTATCATTAGTTACTTGAAGCCATATAACTATATGTAAGCTAATGACTATTATCAAATAGAAATAAAAACCATATTGATTATTAGTATTAGAGAAGAATACTTAAAACCATATAATTATTGTGTGCAAATTATTTGTATTAGATAGGAATACTTGATATCATATAACTGTATGGAAAAAAATCTTAAGAAACAACTATACAAAAAGTGTAAATATGAATGTGATTCCCTAATCTATAGGAATAAAATGGGTTGACATGCTATTAAAATCAATCACAAAATAAAACACAAAATTCAAAGTAATACAAAAAGTCCTTCCTCAAAACAGCCACTCAAGTATACTACCATAAGCGTTTGTAACTGCATTTTTTAATGACACATGCCTTCTAATGTTTTTAAAGTCTTGATGATTGTCAGAGTTTAATTTGCAGCAATATCACATGAAGATTTCAGATGATTATTTTAAGACCTACAATTAGTAAACCCTTAAAATAATACGACCTTAAGTAATACAGAAATCTGAAAAGAAATTTTTTAAAAATCAATTAATAAATTTAAAAAAAATTAAGATGAAACAAGATGCAAGTTGGAGTATATTAATTTCCTGAATATAAAACATTAGATCTTCTAAATTGTATGATATGTAATTCTATAAGGGGTAACGAACTGTGAAAGGAGAATAGAAAGTTTTGTATTTGATGGCTTATAAGATTCACTTTTTTTGTACAAAATATGACTCAGAAAATCACCCTGCATCTTATAGGGTCCAGGGTCAGCTTTGAATTACTGGCAAGTGGAGTTCTAGAGCTGCAGTGACCCTTAAATCAAACCACAAAGAAAGGTTACATGTCCAGAGAATGGAATGAATGGATGGGTCAGCCACATCATGAACCAACACCATTAGGTTACATCAAGAGGCCAACAATATTTCAGGTTCACAAGTGGGTAAAAAATGCTAAAAATAAGGTTAAAATGTTGTTCTTTCATTTAAAAAATGTGGCAGTAATAATAAAATTGATGTCACAGAGGATGACCTATTATTTGATTCTGTTAACTTTGAGGAATGTATGGATGATAGATAGATTTAGGATTTAAACACAAATTAAAAAAAAAGACAATTTTGATAAATTTTATGATAAATAAAATTTTCACACTTTTATTTGTTGTAAAAATGTTCTAAAATATTTCAATTAAAAATATGATGTAGAGAAAAAAGTAAATTTATTTTTACACTTCCCTCTATTTTAAAAAAGTACTAAAATATTACAATTAGAATTATAATGTATAAGGATAAAAAATATAATGGACTAACTAAATACCTGCTGCTCTTCTGACAATGCTGCTGTTTACACCATATTCCTTTATGTCTGAAAGCAGAACTCTTTGGTCTTTAAAAAGGGTCAGTTTAGGCAGGTCCCAAAAAATGTTAAAATTTTTAAAACTAAAATATTGAGATTTGATATGTATCTGAATACATATAAAAATTTTTGTTTGTTTGGGTTTTATGGCATATCAACCTTTCAAAGATATTTAATACCAAATCCATTTTTATACAATTTCAAGCAATTCAGTTTAGTCAAACAGTTCTAATTCAAACAATTCAGTTTAGTGTAAGTACAGTTTCAATGTCAAAAACAGTTCCATTTCAAACAATTCAGTTTAGCACAAGTACACAGTTTACAAGTCAAAACAGTTTTATTTCAAGTAATTCAGTTTAGCATAAATACACATTTTAGTTCTATTTGACCCATAGATAGGAGCCTATCAGATGCTACTACTCCAGGCCAGAGTAGACCTGGGAGCAATGGCAATGAAGGGGTACTCCACATTACTGGAACCTCACCATCAGATTGTTTAGTATCATATCCAAGACACTCATGTGGGGAGGGGTCTTACCCCTCTGTAGAGGTGCAGTCGGTGTATTCTGTAGCCTCAACCGACTGGGCAATATACAGAGTTAAACGTTCCATGGCATATCAACCTCCCTGGTCACTTAATACCAAATCAAGTTAAAGCGGGGGGGGGATCTGTTATGTTGGAATTTATTAGTAGAGAAATGGTTTGTAGAAAGAATCTGGTTTTGCTGAATATTTGTAAAGAATCGTCTTGTAGTAAAAAGGATTCTTTTTTTTCTTTTGGAACAGTTTGTAGAAAGGATCATATTTTGTCGAAGTATTTCTTATAGAAGAAATTTGGTCTTGTTGAAATTTCTTTTAGATTTTTCTGTATATATTTATCACTTTTAGGAATGACATTACATTTTTTATTTCAATATTTTGGAACAGTTCCTTCATGTTGTTTACACTATAAAAGGTTTCTCTTATATGGGCCAAGACATATGTAGTTTAAATGTTAAAACTGTTCTATTTCAAGCAATTCAGGTTAGCATAAGTACACAGTTTAGTTCTATTTGACCCATAGATAGGATCATATCAGGTACTACCACTCCGAGCTAGAGTGGACCTGGGAGCGATGGCAACAAAGGAGTGCTCTGCATTCCCCAAAGCTCCAGCATTACTGGAAACTCCTCATAAGATTGTTTACTGTTATATCCGGGACACACATTGGGGGGGGGTCTTACCCCTCTGCTGAGGTGCAGCCGGCGTATTCTACACCCTCAGCCAATTGGGCAGTATAAAACTTTTAAAATAACTTGATAGTTGGTAGGGCAATGAATGTCAGGTAAAAACATTTCACCTGACATTTGTAGTTTAAACTCATTTACTCATTTTTCTAAAAACCTCATGAAAGTGAGATGTATCTAATAAAAGTTGTAAAGTTGGCGACCATAGTCAAGGGTGACCTGAAGGCTCCCTTTTTGATAGCTACTACACCAAGGTGTAGGGGAGGGCTCTACTGCTTTCCCAGGATTGACCCACTTTACCCTTGATCTGTACCTTATAATGCTGAGTGTAAAGCAAAGAGGCATCAAGTACCATTTTTTGAGTCTTTGGTATGACTCAACCTGGGATTGAACCCAGGTCTCCTGAGCCATTGGCAAACACTCAAAATTCATAATTTTTTTTACTGTACTTTTTTTTTAATTTCCTATTGTATAAAATCGACTTGTGATAAAAAAAATCTTGAATTCACATGGGTGTCAAAATAATTAAATAATGAGTGTCTACTGTCTTTATGAATAAACTATGAAAATTGTAATAATTTTTTAAAACATTTTGATGAACCATTATTCAAAGTGATCATCAATATAAAAATATAACAGCCTTTTGTTTGTGTTTTTGCTCAACTTAATGATAATTTATGCATATACATAAATGAAGTGTATATTTATATTTGATTACTAATATAGAATCTCTAAAGTTCCTTTTCATCAGTTTCTATTTAAAACTTTGCTTTATTTCCGTTGATTATCATATTTTATTGCTTCTCCCAATATTTGTCTCATCTATTTTCGAATATATAAGTATTTGTCTCTGTGACTATTGACTCTGGAAGATTATTTCATATTCTGACAGCTCTCAAGAATAACATATTCATCCTAAGATCAGTTCTTGTTCTTTGCAGATAGAATTTTAACCCTTCAAACCCAAGTGGCTGGTATTTGTGCCTTGACCTTAAACTACATATAGCAGGGCAACCAGAATTCTGTCTGAGGAATCTTCATTTCTGCTTTGCCTATAATTAACATTGTTACTGATAAACATGATTATTTCTACATCACTACTGCATATTATTAACAGCCGTATAGTTAATTAAATAACAGATTACAATATTTTTCAGTTTTCAACCTGGAAGCTAGGATGAATGGACTAAAGAATATGGTGGACTCAGAGTTAAGCTGTTACTTCTTGTTCAAGTTTTAAATATTACATCTTTCCACAGTTTTACAGTGTTGTATGTATTTAGCAAACCATTCTACCACATTAAATTTAGAGTTTTCTTTTTCTTAGATTAGTTGCCTAACTAAGGCTAAAGAACCTAGTCTTCTCAACTATTTATCCATAGTGAAAGAGAGAACAGATGAATAAAGGCTTTTCCCCAGGGCATGAGCACAAAGTGAAATGCAATTAGCTTTCTCCAGGATTTGAACATTGATTGCCAATTCCATAAGTAGTGGCATAACTTGATAATAAATCCCATTCAATATTTTGTATATATCTATCATATAAACATTTATCCTCATTTCAAGCTAAAGGATTGTAATTTTAAAGTTTTTAATCTATTCAGATATGATCTATATGCATATTTGTTGATAAAAGCAAAAAGGCTGTCTATTTCTTTCATCTGCAAATTAATTTCTACAAGTGTTCTAATGAGATTTTCATAATTGAAAATATCGCATTATGTCAGTTTTTAAACATTAAACAAACATAAAATTAGTAGCAAATTGAATTCACAAAATACTTATACAAAATATTTTTGCCAGCATCTGCCTAAGAAACAACAAAAGGCATCAGATTATTATTATTATTATTATTATTATTATTATTATTATTATTATTATTATTATTATCGTATTTTGTCTGTCTATAACAAATGAGATTCATTTACAACTAAGTGGCAGGTGGATTTAATATTCTTCATCATCTTCATCAATAACTTTTAATTGATGCAAAACAAAATTCACTCAGAAACTTTTTTCCTTTCCATTCTTATTAAAAATTCTGTTGCTTTATTTTCATCATGTATTTTACTTTACAAACTTATCAGATTTTCTTGATTCATTTGTGTTTCACAGATGACCACAGACTGGTTAATAGTAGGCGTAATAAAAACACTACTACTACTACTACCACTACTAATGATAATAATAATGGAATCACCTATTCCCAACTATAAGACCAGATCTAGTGTTAACAAGCAAAAAAAGAACTTGTCATCTAGTGGATTTTGTTGTTCTGGCAGACCATAGAATGAAAATGAAAGAGAATGAAATGAAACAAATACTTGGATCTTGCCGGAGAGCAGAAAAGAATGTGGAATGTAAAGGTGACAAAGATACCACTTGTAGCTGACACCTTTTGAAAGGAAACTGGAGGAATTGAAAATCAGAGGAAGAATACAGTCCATTTAAACCACAACACTGTTAAGATTGGCTAGAATACTCAGAAGCGTCTTGGAGACCTGAGGAGATTTGCTGTCACTCAGACTCCAGTTAAAACTGGTGGGAAAAATTCACAAGGAGCAAAATAATAATAATAATGATAATAACAATCAACTTTATTATTAATTTTACTGCTACTACTGTTGTTGTTCAGTTGAAAATACAATTCACATCTTCACATTTAGATTCTTGTGAACAGATATGAATTGGTAAGCAAACTGAATATTAAAGAAAATACATCAACCAAAGAATTTATTTTAACAAACAAATGAAAAAGATTTTAAAATTATGGTTAGAAATTCTATTTCATATTTATAGGTTGCTTTGGTTATTTTGTTTAATGGTATATCAACCTTCGTGGGTTATTTAATGCCAAAGCCAAACTTGTAGAAGAACAGTAGTGATACTATCTAATCCATAGCTGGAAAGATAAGGGGGTTCATTCATATTTATAAGGAATTCTCTCTCTATCTCTCTCTCTATATTATATATATATAGAGAGAGAGAGAGAAAGAAAGAAAAAGTGTCAAAGATATTCATCTCGTTCCTCAAAGCAGGTTCTCCAACATTAGTTTTCTTCTATACATGAATCATAACAATTATGCGTTGAAGATTGTGGACACTCGCGAGTTTGTGTAGGCAGGTCCTATGCGCTGATTAGCTGGTTCTTTGGCCAATCAGCAGTGGCCTATTGTAAAAGCCGGACCTAAAATGGCTATTCTCCTCCTTTCCACAGGACATGCCAACACTCTCACTTCATGTCTGAGGCATGTCTATTTTTGTCTCTCATGTTATAAAATGTATGTCACCCTGACTCTCTTCAAACTATGAGGTAACTCTTCAATATGATAAATATGTATAAATGTATTTCTCTTAGAAGGTAAGTAGCATATAGTTGAACAAGAGAATCATTTCATTGGTTTAGGTTCGATAGATTTTAATGGCAGGTCAACTTATCTGAGATTGTTTTATACTTTTGTAGATTATTTAATGCCAAATCCTGTTTATGCATATATATATATATCTCAAATACATATGATCTGTTAACAGATAGTTTGTAGATAACATTTTAAACAAATCAAAGCTAATTTGTTTGTACACTGTTAAATGGTTTCAAGAATTACGATCTAAACCTAATGATTCTATTCAACATTTACCCCTTTGCAGAGATACAATTGGTGTATTTAACTGCCCCAACTGGCTGTGCTGAGACCCAGATTGTGTAGATCCCTTATAAAGCCATACTTCCATGTTGAGTCATATGCTTTTTCTAGAACAAAAAAGATTGCTGTCAAGGACTCCTTTTTTTTAATAATAGTTTTCCTTATGAAGGAATCAGGAAGAACCAGATGGTTATTGAGTTTGGTAGGTGATGAAAATCAGAAATCAGTTGCATCGCAAGCTGAGTCGATTGCTGAATGAGTTTTGAAGAAGGAGAGTTATTTATGGCACATTGGAGCATTCCATTGTGCACACATGGGCAAGTTCATTCTCTGGATAACTATTGGTTGCTGGTCTATGTGTGGGCATATTAGTATATATATACCAGCTTTTACTTTAGAAGTTTTGCAGGGATTCTATTGTTACAGCCTGGCCAACTGGGCTGAGACACATTTCAGCCAGCCATGTTCCCTGATGCACAGATCAGGTTGGGTGTGTCTAGGCTTTGGTGGCAGTTGGTCGAAGCCATCTGACATGGATTCTGGAAAGCTGGCATTCACACCATAGGTGTTAAGACCAGCACTCCTTGAGCCTCTGGGGGGTATCCCCTCAGGCACTAACCCTCTCTGGAGGTGGCTAGGTTTATTGGCTGGCACCTGAGGTGCCTCTTTTTAGGAGAATGCTGATGGGGCTCAAGGCATTTTTTGAATCACCAGACATGTGTGGGCAACTGTCCTGCATCTAGCTCCCACATTACAAAAGGCCATGTGCCGTACTTGCATGTACATTGGGCGCTTGACAAATATCAGGGGCTGTACTGAGTTACAGCCTGTTTTATTTTTGTCTGCCAGCAGGACGTGAGTTGCAAACCCTTATCCGGGTAAGTGATATTACTGTTATTATTCTACAATGGTCTATAAGTGGCCCTTTTCTTACGGAGTTTGGATTGAAGATCAGTGATTAGTCCATTTTATTTAAGGAACCATTTAAGTCTGAAGGTGATCATACATTCTGTGATTTTGTATAGGCAATTTGCAGGGCAATGAGATGGTTGTCATCTGGAGTCATACTATCCTTTCGGTTTTTAGGAATGGAAATGACTGTCATCTATCTCCATATATCTGGAAATTTGTTGTTCAGCCATATATTGTTATAAACCTCCACAAGATATCTAGATTTGTTGAGCAATTGTTTTAAGAACTGATAATGTAGTTCGTTTGAACCGATGGCTGTACTGTGGGATTTTTTTATAGAGTCCATCAGTTCTGGTTCAGTGAACAGGGTGTCATATGCTTTCAAATTATTGGATTTGAATTGTAGTTTGACTTTTTCAGTATTTTGGGTTTTTTTTTTTTTATGAATTATTGGTTATTTTGGCTCAATGAATTTTTTCAAAAGGTTTCAGCTAATAGATTTGCAAGATATTTTTAGCAGTTATTTTGATATAGTTTGTGTAGAGATGTTCTAGAGAAGTTGGTTGTTGTTTCCCAGAGATTTTGTTTTTGATTTAGTAGAGGAGTCAGATTTACTAACGTGATTTTGCCAGGAGCTTTTGGTTGTCTGTATACTTTGGCTTTGTGGTGTTTGTATGAGGTTGGATTGAAGATGGTAGGAGCATCTTTAAATTTGTGCAGGGCAGCTCATCGTAAGCAAATAGCCATCTTGCATTCTTTATCAAACTAGGATTTGATCTGCTTAGGCAGGGGCTAGAGTTGTTTGCGATAGCTATTTCTGTCAGTTTGTAAAATTATCTAGTGCTTTTGGTATAGTGTTTTTCTCTTAGGTGTTTCAGACACAGTGTTTGGAATTTTTCCCAGTTTCCTTAGTTTAGCCTCTATTGGAGGATTTTTTTTCAGGATATAGCCCCTCCATTACAATTGGGAAATGATCACTGTCACTTGAATTGTATACTCTCCAAGTGTGGCCCAGGAAGATTTGAGAGTTGTAGAGAGTTAGATCAATTGCAGAAAAGAAACCAGAAGATGGATCAAGATTGATTTGGGATTTCTTATTAAAGAAGCCAAAGTTGTTATCATTGATGATCCTTTTAAGTATTCTGCCCTTTTTGTTTGATTTTTTACTATCCCATATAATATTGTAGTTGTTTAAATCTCCTAATATGATGATAAAAGGCTTGGGAAGTTGTATTAAGTTGTTGAAGTCATTTTCATTGATAAAATCTTGTGGAAGAATGTATAGGGAGAAAATATTTATAGTTCTGTGTACAGTTGCTTTGGCAGCTATTGCTTGTAAGTTGGTGTTCAGGTTAATTTTGCTTTGGGGTATATCATTCCTAATTAAGATTGAGATACGCCCCTGGAGGACCTGAGTCCGGTGTTATGTATGTAATTATAGCTCTCAAAGTTATTGATGTTTATCTTGTTGTTTTCTTTAAGAAATTTTTCTTGTAGGCAGATTATAGATGGATTTATTTCTGATAAAAAACAAATTACTGAGGTTTGCTTTGATTTCATGACAGTTCCATTGTATTGGGTTCTGACCTAAGTTTAAGTTTAGGTCTTGTGCTTTTGAGCATTTTTTTTTGTGTGGTTTGTGTTTGTGGGATTGGGGGATTTTCTGTTTCCCTTTTTTCTTTGAGTTTGTTATGAGATTTTAAAGTTTAATTGGAAACTATAATTTCTTGTGTTTCGGGTTTCGATTGGGGTCATTGGTACGATTTGTTTTGATGTTTTTATTTAGATGATTCTTGTTTATTTATAGTTTTCTATTTCAGTAAGGTTTTTATAAAGAGAGGTGGTTTTGGGGGGGGATCTTGATGGTCTCTGTTTAAGAGATTCTTGGGTGTTTTTTTAAGGTTTTCATTATTGGAAGGAAATTGGTGGTGTCATTTGTCCTTTCTGAGTGAATTTCAGCATAGAAATTGGATTTTAGGATAAGGTTTATTTTTCTATTAAGAGATTACACTCTTAGCAATCTGGAGCAAAAGGGTTTTGTATTCCTTGAGTTAGCCAGGTGATCTCCATTGCAGTTTGTACAGTTGGTTGCATGGGAATTCTTGGTGGTCTGAACCATCCTCCCTACATTTTTTTGCATATTGTCTTTTTTGTGCATCGACTTTCATGGTACCCTAACCTTTGGCAGTTATAGGATTAGGTGGAGGTTAATAGTAAGGATGTAAGAGTTAGTATTCGTAGGTCATGTTTTATTATTCATATTCTGCCTACATCAGATACTCATCTTTTGGGGTTGAGTTTTATTTCTTTGATAGAACAGACAGATAGTTTGGGATATCTCACCACTTCTCTGGCAGAGTTCATATGGATATAACTAGATTTTCATATTGTAAAGGGTATTCATTTTTAATAATGGTTGGGCAAATTTTTTTTGTTATTTCCAAGATTAGATTATTGTTGTAGGTTGTTTTTACTGTTTTAGGTGATACATTTGCTGACAGAAATCTTTCTATTAAAATAATGGAAAAGGTTTGTAATAGGTTTTCCCTCTGTTGACTTGAGGATTATTAAGATAGGAAAAGAAGTAGTCACTTCTTTTTTTCCTGTTGGTATATGTGTCTGTGTCTAGATGGAGTCACTTGGGTAATTTATAGAGGGTGCACTGGGTTTTTTGGGTGGGGTTGTTGTTGAATAAGCTATATTTATTGTTTTGCTTTTTTCAATGCTACTGTGCTTCACCACCCACCATGGAGTCTCACTTTTGTTGGGAATTTACCAAGGGGCGATTTGCCTTAGTTGATTTGGGGATATACTACTAGTATAGTGTTATGGTGATAGACCTATGACATCACTGCATGGATCCTCCCCAACACTATAAATAGTGACTGACTCGATAAACGAGTCAAGTGAATCTAGTCAGTTACCAGTAACAGTTACTATCTGTATTTGTTAAATATATACTGCTGTAAACCTTACATCTCTTTGTGTTATTCATTTCTGGCCCTTCAAGGCCATAACATATACTCAGGTCGGGAGTGGGACCTCTGCAAATCTCAGGCCCCCAGTATTCAATACATGGTGCCCTACTGCCAACACTGGTGTGTCCTTGTGTAGAAGTTTGTAGACAAACATCACTTTTGAGTTCATCCTTATTTCTCAAGCATGTCTTGTTTGTTTTACTTGGAGGGTTTGTTAGATGGGAGGTAAGTGGCTATACAGCTGCTGTTTTGTTTGGTTGCTTCTTCCAAAATTTATTCAAAACAGCACACAGGATCCTTGTGTAGTTTCCATCTAATTTTTTCTTCTAGTGTTTCACTAGTGATGAAACCATATAGTAGTACAGACATGGCTACAACTTAGAAATACTAGCCATTAAACAAAGAGATATTCTCATTCTTTCCAAGAGTTTTGAATAACATACCTTAATGAATATATGTACAAGTATTTGCATATAATTTACTTACTTTATTCCATAGCAAATATTTTATATATCCTTTTATTATTATAGTTCATCACCAATATTATACATGAACTAAATCAGGAGATATTCAAGTGAGTGTGTCTGAAAAAGTTATTTTTAAGAGACTGAACACCAAAAATATCATTTTAAAAAAAAATCATTATTTTTCAAATTATTTTCTCTTTGATGGTAGACTTTTTCATTAACTACAAAAGTTGTCTTATTTTTCATTTCCATTGCAATTTTTTTAATCTAAAATATTTCCTTAATTCACATTACCTAATAATCAGAACAAAGTATTTTGTCTTGTTCAATATCGGTGTTCAACAGAGTCAAATCTGGTTTGAGATTTTAGAAATGAATATATGAGATACAAACATTAAAGAAACCTCTGGTTTTATCTTTCATACTTAGCCCCTTACTGGACAGGTATGCAAGGATTTCTTGCCATTAGATGATAAATCCAATGTCCAGAGAGACTGATACTTACTAACCAGTTAAGGGATTATCTCATCAGACTGACCTGAACTAATGACAATATAAAGAATAGAAGAAAGCTAATCCTGCAATTTCTGCTCACTGTATTGGATTAACTTCTATTGAGATTATTGTATTATATAGCAATCTTTTCTGACATTTTTCACTAGCCAGAACTGGCTGGAAAAGAATAAAATACCTTTAAATCAGAACATTTGATTACTATATGGCTGTCAATTACTTCAACATGGTCCACTGATTAAAAGGCTCGGGTAGGGACAAGAAAAATTACAAGCCAATCTCTGGAACCAAATAGATGAGATTTCTTAATCATGGCTTACATGGAGGAAAAGTCTTTTGAGCATTACTCCCAGGTCCACTCTGACTTGGAGTGTTGGTACTTGTTAAAGTCCACCTATGGGCCTAATAGGTTTGTTTAAACATTATTTGTATTTGATTGGTCCATTTGAAAATCACAAAAATATCTTGATAAATAACTACATAAAAAATGTAAATATGAACGTACAATGAATGTGATTCCCTAACCTCTAAGTATAAAATAACCTTAAAAGAGTTGACATGCCATTAAAATCAATTATTTTAATGCCATTGCACTAAGAAAAATCTAATAAATATGAAGTACAATTAATGTGATTCTTTAATCTCTTGCTATAAAATAACCCTAGACAGGTTGACATGTCATTAAAATCAATTAATCAATCAAAAAAAGTAAACAGTGATAAGGAATTATTTAAAATTATAAACAAGCAGAATTAGTGACAAGTTGATGATAAGTCCCAATAACTTAAAATTAACCTCTCTTAAATTAAAACAATCAATATTTGCACAAAGCCAATGTTATAAGTATTTGAAAAAGAGGAGAAAGAAAACATATTTTGCAGATCTTAACCAAAGTTTATGGGCACCCTATCCCACAAGGTGGAGCTGCATGGTATAATGATCTTTGGAAATGGATTCAACAATCTGGACAAGAGACAAATGCCCATGTGAAAAGCATGAACCAATTTCTTCTTCCTCAAACCATGGATAAAGTAGTACTGGTTTAAAAGGAAAAAATTTGAATTCAAACCAGCTTAACTGAACTTTCAAAACTGACCTTAGCTTACATCTTGCCCATAGTAAGTGGATTAGGTAAATGCAATTATATTTTGCACAAATCCTGGAAGCAACACATCAGCTGTATGGCCATTTACCTCTCATCTCAAAAGCTATTCAAGTAAGATGAGCAAGATATATGGGACACTGATAGAGAAGTAGGGATGAACTCAAAAGTGATGTTCATTTATGGACCCCTACACATGGACATGCCAATGCTGGCCGACCAGCAAAAACTTATTTACATCAAGTCTGTGCAGACACAGGATGTAGCGTGGAAGAACTGCTGGGAGTGATGGATGATAGGAACAGATGGAGAGAGAGAATCAGGGAAATACATGCTGTCAGAGTGACCTGAGGATGATGATGATGATATATATATATATATATATATATATATATATATATATACAAATATGTAACCTTTTTGAAAAAAAAATCTATATATAATAATGAATCAAAGATAAAAATTTTCAAACACTAATTATATCACATGCATTTTGAAAGAGAACACTATTGAAGATGATAGAACACTAAGAATTTTTTCATTTGAAAATAACTTTTCAGACAAGACAAAACTTCACATATTAACATCTCCCTGAAGATAGTTAAAAAAAAACAAAAAAAACATTGGCATATCTTACATATATAGATATATACATTCCTCTGACTATCTTGTTTTTTCTTTTTTTGGATTCTATATTTTTATACAGTCAGATTTATTTCCATTTTCCTACAATATACACACACACTTCATATGTTTTGGTTAATAAGCTAGCCTTACAGAACTATTATTAGTAAGTAATGATATTGATGCTCACCAGGTATGTCAAGTCTAAGCTAGACTTAAATTTTTTTAGGTACTTCACATAGTGTAACTGCTAGCAAGCTAAGCTAGCAGAAAATTATTAAAGAGCTTGATTCTCATTGGGTATCCCATATGTCTGGCCTTGTATCAAACTAAGCTAAATTTAATAAATAATTTCCTGATCAAATTTCATGTGTTTGAAAAATGCCTTTACCATCTTTGTCTCACGTAAAAGTCAAAATTTAATTTTGTAAATTATATTTTAACATTAAAACTTAATGACTAAACAATTATATGGATGCTTTTTTTTGCATTTTAAATGTTTATAACTAAAATCATTATAGTTTATGTAAAAGCCCAACTTGTTAAAAAGTAGATGTTATATTTTTTATGTTACAACAGTTTACTGAAGTATGTGGCATTAGTACCATTTTTAGATGCTATAAAATTGCTTGTCTACCTAACAGTTTTGCCTCTAATTTCTTCTTCATTGGAGCTATAGATTTTAAGTGCATGACGATACTTAATTTGGATATGATTTTGTGTTATTTATAGAACAGTAAGTTTTGCCTGTAAGGACAATTCTAGACTCTTTTTGAAAAATCAGATCAACTTAGGCACACAGTACTCCTGATATGTTAGTGCTTATAAGAGCTATAAAAAGTGCTGATCATAAACATTTAAACAAACACAGGATGATTTATATTCCATCAAATTGCCATTAAAGATTTTGAGTGGGGTAGGATTCAAATTAACTTAGAAGTTTGGCAATTTTTCCAAATAGCAATGTGAATTAACATTTTCAAAGGATAGAAAATTTTAAAGAATTTATCAATTTCATTAAGAGTCATTTGATCTGCTTACATTTTTTTTAAAAAGTAGATTACAACTGGTCTGAATTCAGAATTTTTTTCTCCTAGACTGCTTGCCATACCAAGGTTAAAGAGTACAATCTGCCCAACTATTTACTCATAGCTAGAAGGAGAATAGTTTGATTCATGCTAAAGGGCATTAGCACTATGTGAAATGCAAACAGCTTCATCCAGGATTTGAACTCAGATAGCCAAGTTTATCTTATACAATAACCATTACACTACAACCACCTCTTCTCACTTAATGTTCTTATTTTTAAATCTCAAAACCAAATGATTACAAGCAAATTGTCTTTTTGTTTAAATATTTACAAACAATACTTTATAGGCACTTCTTTAGAAATAGGGAAGTTATTTGTAAAAAATGTTTATACAAGAGTTATTCAGTAAGAATTTTTTTGAAAATACCAAAATAGATTGTTTTTTAAGAATTAAGTGAGACTTCCCAATCTCTAAAGAAGCATCTCTCTCTCTCTGTATATATATATATATATATATACACCCATACATACATATCTATATTTATGTAAAAGCCGAGTCAAGTAATTATCTATAAATACAATCTAATGAAACCAAGAAATAGAAAGTGAGAAGGAGAGAAGCAAAGAAAATTGATATAAAGATACAAAGCTATATAAGGAATAATAAAAAAAAAACAATAAAAAAGGAAAAAATATGTTTGTAAAACTTTATGGTAAAAAAATTCAAATGTACTGAAAGAAAAGTGATGTCAAAAATCTATACAGGAAATTGAGCAAAGAAAGTAACTAAAAAACAAAGATAAAAGCAAAAGAAAAAAGTAAAGGAAAAACAAGGAAACAAAAGAATGAAGCGATTAGAAAGGAAAAAAAGGAAGAAAGAAAGAAGGCAAAGCAAGAGAAAAAGTTTAAAAAAAGAAAAAAGAAAGATAGAAGTATGTGTAAAGGAAAAGACATTTAGAGAGAAAGGATAGTCTCTCTCTCTGTGTCTCTCTCTCTCTCTCTCTCTCTCTCTCTCTTCCTTCAAATCTTTTTTCTTTCTAAATGAGAGAAAGAGAGAAATAAAATTAAAGAAAGTGAGCATTATTCAAGTAAGTAGATCAAATGTCTATTGGTGGACAGTGGCAAAGGAAAATCAATGGTTTTATTTCTGTTAGTGTCTGACCATTAGTGAAACTTTCTCTTCTCACACTGCCAATCGTTCAAGCCATCTTCACAATTTTCATTCCCTTCAGTTTCATTTAGTTCCAACTCATCTCTCATTCTCAATCAACTAACTCACTTTCTATAGACAATCACTTTCCGTAACAGTCAAGTTTATGCACACAGAACTTCATTCTTCACTTAAAGTCAACCAAACATAAAGTGCATTTAACAACAGAAAGAGAACATGGAGAAGGTTTGTATCAAGATATATGGAAATAAATCTATAGAGATTCTAGACAAAGAATTAGGGATTGCAAACTATTGACGAGTTGCTTGCTGACATGTAAAAACTGGACAGTAAGAAAAGGCAAATGAAAATGATTGATGATAAGAGGCCAAATTTTCTCAAAGGATCAAAATTCATTGATATTGAAAAGCAAAATATGGAGTAATTGTTTCAGCAAAAGAAATTTCTTCTGAGAAATACAGCAACATTCAATTAAAAAAGGGGCACCTCTGGTGGTGTAACGGTTCGCAAGCTAGACTAGCAAACCTACATGAGTAAGTTCGAGTCTCATTAGGTGCCCCATTCATTCGGCCTTGTGCCACATCGAAACATTCAATTAAAAATACAGCAAAATTGCTTAGAGGAAAAACTCGTCATTTGAATAAGAATTGTAGATTTAATGAAATAGTAACTATCAAGAAATCATGGTATAATGGTTAGAGAGTTAGGTTAGCAGACTATTGTAAATGTGTTTGATTCTCACTGGGTGCCACATACTTCTGGCTTTGTGTCAAACTAAATTAGGCTTAGTAAATGACAATAACAGCCATTAGGAAATGTTTTAAAAGCAGGTTTGAAGTAAAATGTAAAGTTTTATGTTGACATATCACACATATATGACTATTCTGAATAATTATCAATGGTTCTTGAAGAATTGGGGACTCAACTAAAGCAGCTCTCCTACCATCAAGCAAACAATACATGTTTTGTATGATTTCTACAACATTAGATTTCAATATCTTTATATGCAAACTGCCACTAAATAATCAATACTTCATTTTACTTAACAATCCATATAATTTGTTTATCATCTTATTAATATAAGTTTTTTTAAGTTTTCAATAATCAATAACCAATTAGCTAAGCCCTATATTACAAATTTGATATAAAAAATGTGGAAGAAGACACACATGTTTGTTTGAATGAGGAGAATATCAATGTGCAAAAAAAATAATTCAATTAGGAAGTCAAAATTGAAAGGTGTACACCCTAAAGGCTGAGGGTTCTGTTTTTAGCTAGGATATTTAAGGATCTTTCATTTGAGAATTTCTTTCATTGATAAGGGGAGAAAGAGAGAAGTATTTTGTAAATGTCTCTAAGTTATGTAAAAACAATCTTCATAATTGGAAATTAAAATTTAACATAAAAAATAAAACCTTATATAGAATATTGTACTCAGACTTGGGCTCCAGTGTCAAGACATGGACATTGAGGTGTAATATTGAGACTGGAGAGTATACAAAGAAGAGTGACAAAAATAATAAAAAGAGTAAAAGATTACAGTTACAAAGAGAGATTAAGAAAATTAAGATTAATTACTTTACCAGAAAAATAATGAGAGGTTATCAAATTGAAACTTTCAAAATAATTTATGGAATTTCTAATCATGGTAGACATTTTTTTATATTTCTTCTCAAACTGGAAATTTATTGTTGAGGCAGATTTCAAAAGCTAAGTCAACTTACCAATTGGATTTTTTGCTAATAGTGCAATATATTTTTGGAACAGATTGACACTCAGATTAAAAACAACAATAGCCAAGAAAATTTTAAGATTGAATTGAATGACTTCAGAAATAATGGTACGAAAAAGAATTGAAGAGGGCATTTTTGGGAACTATCAGATGAATTAATGAACAGAATTTGATTTGAATGTAGATGTAGATGAATTAATGAACAGAATTTGATTTGAATGTAGATGTTGTATAAATAGTGTATACACTCTGTGCAAACATTTTTTTCTTGTAAGAAGATAGTAAAAAGGAGAGATGCCCAAAGAGGCATAACAAACAAATAATGAATAATTAAAAACATTGCAAAGGTTTGTCTTCCCAACAGCCAAGCAAGTTCAAACTTGTAGATTCACTTTTTTTGTTGTCTCTTTTTTTTTTACACTCCTCACTTTACGTCTTTTTGTGTGATTGATAACAAATTTGAATTTGATATTAAGCTGCTTAATAAAAGAAATAATACTTAATACACTATAAGTAAAAAAAAAAAATGCAGCTTTTCAACATACACACATTTATATATCTGAATGAGAAAGTCTAATTACCTGTGAAAATGTGCATCAATACATTATTTCATACATTGCTAAGATTCTCAAAAATTGTGTACTGTGATTACGGGGGGAAAAAAAAATGTAAATAACTATAATTCTCTGTCACTCAACAATAGCGAAGATTTATTGATTGATCTAATAAAAAAATTTTAATGCAAAACTTGATAAAACAAAAAGTAAATTTCTAATTGCATAAATTAAATGTTAAAGTATTCCAAACTGACAAAATAAAAATACCCACAAATCAACAAAATAAAAATATACCCGCCAAAAGAATACTATATATATAAGGTCTGAAATGAAATCTGATATATCAGGAAAAAAAATCATACTGACATGTTTCACTATAGGAATAGCATCATCAGAGTAAATTCATTCTGATGATGCTGTTCCAATAGTTAAACATGTTAATCTAATTTTGTATACGGCATTGAAAATTATATATATATATATATATATATAACTTCACAGAAAACACAACTAATTATTAATTTCAATAATACTTAAGAGTAACCAATTTTATCAAGAAATGAAAAAAAAAAACTTTTTTTGAAAAAAACAAACAAAAAGAATATGAGAAAATTAATAACTTAAAGAAAACTATGAATTAAAAAAATGCAATTTTATTGAAAAGAAAAAATTATCCAAATCTGTTTTAAGGCCAAAGCAACTTAAAAAAAAAAAAAAAAAAAAAAAAAAAAAAAAAAAGAATTAACAATGTGATAGAAAAACAATCTGAAAATGAGACAAAGACAAAAAAATCCCCTAAAACCATCACCTCATTATTGCTCTGTCCAGCCTCACAATTCTTTACAATAAGAATATTCTTTCATATCTTCTAAAAACAGTTACAAGTATGTTTATTTCAAATGACCCAAGGAATGATACAAATTATAAGGATTACAGCTCTGAAAAGGAAATAATAATAGAACTAAAGAATACTAATCTAGACAGAAAAAAAAGATAAACTTTCAGAATATCATTGAAAACAAGCAACAACTTAACTACAAAATCCCAAGAAAAACTATAATAAAACATAATCTAAACACAAATTACAATGAAGAAGCAGCAAAACACATTCTTGTAGAAAATAAGAAATCAAAATACAAAAATCAAACTAAGGACGATATAAATATTCATAAAAATGAAAAGTTTCAACAGACATACATACACAGACATGACACTAAACAATCTGATGGCGAAGTTCAAGTAATGCAGGAGCTTTGGGGAATGCAGAGTACTCCCTCATTGTCATCGCTCCCAGATCTATTCTGGCTTGGAGTGCTAGCACCTGATAAAGTCCTATCTATGGGTCAAATAGTACTAAACTGTGTACTTATGCTAAACTGAATTGTTTGAAATAGAACAGTTTTGCCAATGGTTCGAGACACCTGGGCTCAATCCCAGATCGTGTCATACCAAAGACTTTAAAAATGGCACTTGATACCTCCTTGCTTAACACTTAGCAATATAAGGTACGTATCGAGGGTAAAGTGGAGCAATTCAGGGAAAGGAGTAGTGCCCTCCCCTACACCTCTAAGTAGTAGCTATTGAAAAGGGAGCCTTCTGGTCGCCCTCGACCACAGTCACCAACTTTACTTTACTTTATATGTATGAAAATGAATTTGGCATTAAATAACCTACAATAAGTGATAAAAATAAACCAAACCAAACAGAGAAAAGTCCACATTTGCATGAATATAAACAAAAACAAAACAAAAAAGATACAAACATGGATAAATAAGTTTTATTAATTTGCTATGAAACCTGACCAAGTTCAACTTTATTAGAGAGTGTTTATTTAAAGAAGAATACATTTCAAGACTGATTAAATGATTAGGCTTACAAATATCAGTAAAAGTGTCAAAAGTGATTATCTGTATTAATGAAAATCAAAGGCTTTTAAAGACATTTTATTTAACAAAGAGAAGCTGGGCAACTATTTACAAATATTTTCATATTTGAAAATATACATTTTTTTATGGAAATGTGTTCAATAGAATAATAAGTCTATCCAATGGGTCCTGAACCAGCAACAAAGTTGAACTGAGGAGGGCCAAGAGCAGCAATCTTAAAATGACAGAAATAAATCATAATTCATTAATGAGACATCTGATGTTGTTTGCAATCATAAAAAGGTTTGATATCAGGGTTAAATGAAGAGGTTGACAGAAGAAGCACATCAGACAAATGGTGATTTGATAGTTGCAAATGCAGTGTACTCTTGGTATACTTCATATTGGAGAACAACTGTTCACAGTAACAAACATGCTCACTATTTGCTGGGGGGGGGGGGAATGATAAGGTTGGGAAAATGTCCAGATGGAAGTATGTGATTCTTATCGAAATTGTGGCAAGCAAGAAACTCGGCCTTCAAATCTTCTGAATACTGAACATCAATAAGTTTCATCAGCAGTTTTAACAGCACTTTTTCACCATTAACATCAAAAAGCAAAGAGAAAATTTTGTAAGTGGAGGTGTGGGGCTGCATGGATGGGCTTCAAGAGATACATGTAAGCTGCAGGTTGCAGTGGGGACCCCTGCTATTAAAATTGATAAGAATATCTTAATTATTTGGTGTTGGAATCAGGGTATATTGAAGATTAAAATGTTTTTTTGAGGAGGAGAAGGAGGGGTTAATTTATATAAGAGAGAGAAAGAAAAAGAAAATGAAGAGATATTATGAAACTAGTACAAATATAAAAGATTATTTTCTTCATGTTACATAAAGTGTAGAAACTGATACTACTAATGGGAGGCACTCATAACAATTTTTATTGCAGGAAAAGGAGATAGCAACCCAACTTCTGAATGTGGCTGTTTGTATCTCACATCATGCTAATACCCTTGGAAAATGTATGAATCCAATTATTCTCCCTCCAGCTTTGGGTAGATGGTAGAATAGATGGATCACTTTAACCTTGGTATGGCAACCAGTCTAGGAGGAAAAAAAACTCTGAATTCAAGCCTATTAAACTGTACTTAAAAATTGATTTTGTGACACATCCTACTTGTGGAGGGGTTGGGTAAATATATACTATTATTTACTATTTGATCCTGTCATACATTAATCAATAACAACCAGCAATGCTATTCCCTAGTTTTCTTTTCCGTCACACAATTCTTCACCCTAACTAGTATGCCATTTCTACATTATATTGTATCAATCATAAGATTCGAGTATGATCTAGCTCCATTAATGATATCCTTTTCTTTTTCTTTTCTTTTTCTCTCTGATATCATTAAAAGACTAACTGCTACAAACAAATCTTTTCCATAGATGCAATATCATCACACACAGTTCTGTTCAAATTATTTTTCCTTATTCACTGGACCTGCTTCTGTAGAGCAACCGACAAGCTAACACTGATGGAAGGACCATTGATAAAATAACATTATGACAACCACTGCCCCAACATGTTCTGATACTTTTTGCAAACTGTAGACCCATTGAAGTTGTCACTTGAGTTACGTCCCTTTATCAGTGCAATACAAAAGCTCCTCATCTCTTGTAACTGCAAAAAATTCACAGCTGAATAGTGAACTAGAATTCAAGCATCATATCTAGAACAATTCTGGTATATGCAGAATTGTCCCACCTGTTATAATCAATGCTTAGACGTCTGCCTATCTTTTCAGATACCTGTTAAGATAGCACAGTGTAATACTAATACTCAAAAAACAGTGGATAAGAAACCACTTTGTTCCTTATGTTATATTTTGTAATTACTGCACTTTTTGCCACTTCTAATAGGGAGTAATTTCTGCCTTTTCTTGTTATGGTGTTCCATAAATAAAGCACGTATTGAATTTAATCAGTGTTTAATCATTACTCATCCAGTAACTTTAAGAGGTCTGTTATAAGAAATGGAATCAGTGACCAGAGTTCAAATCCTAGATGAGGCTGTTTGTGTATCACTTTTTATAAATGCTCTTCAAAAAGTCATGAATTCATCTGTTCTCCCTCCAGCCGTAGGTAAATAGTAAAATAGCCTGGATTATTCAGCCTTGAATAAGAAACCAGTCTAAAAGGAAAATTGAATTAAAACCAGCTTTATCATATTTACCCAACCCCTCCGCTTGGGCAGGATATGACACAAGATCAATTTTTAAGCGTAGTTTAACAGGTTTGAATTCAGAGTTTTCCTTCTCCTAGACTAGTTGCCTCACCAAAAAACCAGCATTATTGTGCTTAAAAATTGACCTTGTGTTACTGTAGAATACACCGACTGCTTCTCTCCCTTGGTGAGTGTCCTGGATCTGACACTAAACAATCAGATGGTGGGGTCCCAGTCCTCAATGACCTAACTGACTGGGGCTGTTGAATACACCGACTACCTCTCTGCAGAGAGGTAAGACTCCTCCAATGAGTGTCCTGGATATAACATTAAACATTCTGATAGCGAGGTTCCAGTAATGCTGGAGCTTTGGGGAATGCAGAGTACCTCCTCATTGCCATCACTCTCAGGTTCACACTGGCCTGGAATGGTAGCACCTGATAGGGTCCTATCTATGGGTCAAATAGAACTAAACTGTGTGCTTGTGCTAAATTGCATTGCTTGAAATAGAACTGTTTTTGTATGTGAAACTGAATTGTTTGAAATAACTGTTTATATGCATGAAAATGGATTTCGCATTAAATAATCTACAATGGTTGATATGCCATAAAACCAAACCAAACCAAACGCAATTATATCCTGCCTACTTTACCTAAGTTACAAAGCTAAAACAGTTTACTTGGTCCAAGACTTTAATCAACTACTTCTTAGCTCTTATAATGATAGCAATAACCTGCATGACATCATCTATATACCAAGAAGAAAAAACAAAACATCGGATTCCAATCTTCACAAGTAATACAAGAAATTCCTCACCAACATTATAAGACGTTCCAATATCCAAAGAACGGTCACTTCAATAATAAAACCTTCTTAACCTTTTCTGACCATATTACCACATTCAATCACATCACTATAATGCAAATCAATGTCAGAAACAAATCTTCCAACATATATAGACCAATTCCATCTGTTAGCCTTAGGCTTAGGATAAGTAAAGTGTGTATCCTTATCCGTCATTCAATGCAACTTAGATGCCACTTCTTCCATCAAAGTTATATCTGTCAGTAGACTAATAAATATTAGTTATATTATTAAGTTAGTTACACTACCTTTCTACTACTACTACAACCAAAAAGCACCTCCTCTGAATGTACCTCAATCTTTACTACTGGCAATATATACATGCATCAAACAATGCTTTAAGAAACTGAGAATAACACAAAACCCCATGCACCTCAGCAAGACATCGATACGCGACTAGCAAAAACATGGACAGCTATCGATAGGTTATTGGTCATATAGAAGTCACAC
This sequence comes from Sepioteuthis lessoniana, assembly GCA_963585895.1. NCBI lineage: Eukaryota > Metazoa > Mollusca > Cephalopoda > Myopsida > Loliginidae > Sepioteuthis > Sepioteuthis lessoniana. The sequence goes on along the minus strand of OY757921.1, from coordinate 14,863,890 downwards.
CTGACTGATAAAATGAAACGTGGTTTCTTCCAAGCAGTGGTCATGTTGACACTGCTATATGGATGCACTACATGGACGCTGACTAAATGGATGGAGAAAAAGCTTGACGGCAACTACACAAGAATGCTGCGAGCAATTTTGAACAGGTCCTAGAGGCAACACCCCACAAAGCAACAGCTGTGCGGCCACCTACCTCCCATCATGAAAACTATCAAAGGTAGACGAATCAGACATGCAGGACACTGCTGGAGAAGGGACGAGCTCATAAGTGATGCTCTCCTATGGACCCCCTCGCATGGCCAAACAAGGGCAGGGAGACCAACTCGAACCTACATATAGCAGCTCTGTGAGGATACAGGATGTAGCCCAGAGGATCTGCCAGAAGCGATGAATAATAGGGAGGTATGGCGAGAGAGGGTCAGGAATATCCGTGCTGGCGGCACGGCATGATGATGATGAATGATGATGTATAATTCACTTTGTTTGTTTGTGTGCTGATTATCTATGGATTCCTAAGTTCATGAGCCAATCTGAATGAAACCCAGCATGTGAACCCCTTTCAACTCAAGGCTTAAAATTCACCAGGAAGGTCTAATACCTTGAACGAACAAATAAAACTGGCATCAGCAGGAGTGCTTCTCCTCAATTGCATCAGGGGTTATCAGAATTTTTGGAAGGAAATTATTTAGAAAAGAGTCTTTTAATCAACAAACACTTTGGATAATGGTTTCCAGACAAATTCAGCTTAAAATTGAACAGGAAGGTCTAATTTGTCAAATAAAATTGTGATGAACTGAAGTGCCCTCATACTCACAGGGAAGCAGGCACACTTTGGAAGAAAATTAATGAACCAGGACTTATTCACAGAGAAAGCAAATAGAATTTATTTTTGTTTAACAAAATATACTTTAGTATATAATTTTTATCTCGGGCAACATTAGGTTTTCCTGCTAGTAATAAATATATATAAGTCACATTATATATATATAAAACAATAAAAATCAGCCAGGTCAATTTTCTGTCACACCTTTAAGAAGACTTTGCTGGCCTGCTCACTTGTCTGCCTTGAAGGAAACTCCAAAAGAAAATTTATGACCTAGGAAACTTACTATGATCATCTCATCTGCTGAGCCATGTGAGTAAATTCCTGATTTAATGAGTGTTGGTAGTCAAGTGCATACTGTGTTCTTATCAAAAACTTTAATTTGTGCATGTCTGTATACTGATGTACAAAGGATTGACAATGCCATAAAATTTGAACCCCTATAATTGCTAGCTCTTTCTTTCCGTCTACTACGTAAGAAATTGCTTGTCTCTCATAAGGCCTACTGATCACCAAGTGGGCCGGCACCATATGTTAAATTTCTTCCCAAATATTTATCTACAAAGTCAAGCTATATGGAGGTGGCAGGTAAAGCACCTAGATAAGGTAGTAATGTTTTGTCCAATATAGAAATTTAGTAGTTGTTTAAGATAGGAGAGACATTCTCATGAAGTGTGATTAGAAATTGTATTGGTACTCAAAAATAGAATATATCAAATTCTTGTTGAAAATGCCCAGATACAATAAAAGACCAACAGTAAAAAAATAAATAAATAAAATAAAATTTAAAAAAAAACAAACAAATATTTGAAATACTTGAAGCCTTAACTCTAAAAGCTAAAATTCCAACTCTCGATAAGGTGTTCCTTGGACACAAAGACAAGGAGTTCTAAATGAGTTCAACAATCAAAATTCCACTAGTTCTCATAACTGTTGTGTAATGTCATTTGCTGCCTCAGTGGCCCACACCATTTCCATTTCAGTAGTATAAAAATAAATATATAAAATAGCAGTTCACATCATTTTTTAAAGGGTTTCAGACAATGAAAATTAGCCTTGTTTAAATCTTTAATTGTGGAGACAGAGGAAATTACTTGAAACTTAATCTTTTAAACAATTCACATTCACTTCTTTTTTTAACCAAATAGACATATTCATATATATATATATATATATAGATAGATATGAATATATATGTGTGTGTGTGTATACACACACACACACATATATATATATATAGATAGCGATTTAAGTTAATTCTATAATTGGCTCCATTGTTTTATGTTGAGCACTTTAGTAATAGTAGCATTGCAGAATTCACAGAGGGTTTTTTGGTTTTCTTTTGGCCACTGACTAAGTACCCCTTGATTTTTTTCAAGGAGTCGGACGAGGTTGGTCTTTTCTTTCTTTTTTACCCAAAAAACTTTTTTCTTTTTCCTCTGGACTGTGATTCGAGATATTTTTTTCTCTTGTTCCTGGCCAGGGTTTTTTTGTTTTTTTCTGGTACCGTGAATACTGGTAGATATTTGATTAGTAAATATATATATATATATATATATATATACAAGGGTCAGGTGAATTTTTTGCCAAAGGAGTTGAAAAAAAGAAGCCCTGTATACAATTGAACCTTTTTTAAGGAAATCAATATTAATAGGTCCATTCATGTTCTAGATGACAGTTAACATGACATTCTTGATTGACCACTGCACCCAGAATTTTTCCTTAACTGAACAATAGGTATGTTTTCACTTCATTGATTGTCTTTTTGACTCAGACTCTTAATAGCAAACCCAGATTTTGCATTTTTGTAAAGTTTTCTTTTTTTTTTTAACCAGCACATACTTCTCCATACACATTTCACATTCTTTTGTAAACGTCACAATTTGCCCATCTCAGCTTGCAAAAAATTTGATTACAGACCTCTATTCACACTTGGAGCACTTTGATTTCCTGCCATTTTGAATAAAATCAAAACAAATATTTTTGTAAGATTAAAATAATTTTTGCTATAAACCATTCCCAAACAATACAGAATCTACATCTAAAAAAAAATTTCTGAAGAAACAATTTATTTTCTTTTTTCAAAACAATTCCCCTCATGTATTGAATGATCCCTATATAAGAGCAAAAATAAAAAGATAAAGGATCAAATATATACAAAAGCTATAACTAAAAGTATTAGCTGCAAAAGGTAATCTAAAATGTGTGTACACATGAATATATTATTTATTTATTTACTTGCTGTTACAAATTAACTGTTGTCATTATCGTATAACTTCATGACAACACATTTTAGTGGTAAACATGTTCCACCTTCAAGGTAACAACAACTTTGTATGGTAGCTTTTTACTGCGTAGATTTTTATCAAAACTATTCAATAAAACACAATAGTCACAAGGCATATTCTATAAAAACATAGATATCTTTATATTTCAGTATATGTACTGCCAAAGCAAGTACAGCTGTCTTTATGAGCATGCATCAATATAAATTTGTGTTGTGTTGCATTTTTATATCTAAACAAATGAATGAATACCTTTGTTGTGAGTACAAAACTTCAAAATGCCATTTAATCATCTTTGGTTTGGTTTCTTAGTTTAATGACATATCAATCTTCAAGGGTTATTTCATGCCAAAATCATTCTTACAGAAAAACAGTAGCGGTACTACTCAACCTACAACTAGGAGTGGGGATACATTTCTTGAAAGTATTAATCTGAATTAATGTAATAATGTGATTGAACCTTGAACTCACTAACTCCAAGGTTGAAGACGAACACATTAGCCCCTACACTATGGGGACACCACTTCCTCCACTATTTGATTTGGTTGGTTTTTTTTATGGCATATCAACTGTTTTAGGTTATTTAATACCAAATCCTGTTTATACACACACACACACATATATATATATATATATATATATATATATATATATATGATCTGTAAATGAATAGTTTGTAGTTAACATTTTAAGCCAGCCAGAGCTCATTTGTTTGCCCATAGTTGAATAGTTTCAAGTATTGCTATCTATTATTCAATTTAATATCAATAATTTTTTTTTTGCACATAGTTAAATGGTTTCAAAAATTGCTGTCTAACACTACTATTTTTATTTGTGCATAGTTAAATGGTTTCAAGTACTGCTATGGAAGACTAACAATTCAATTTAAAATCAGTCATTTGTTTGCACTGAGTGAAATGGTTAAACAGTTCTATTTGATCCATAGATTGGACCATAACAGGTACTACCCTTCCCAGTCAGAGTAGACCAGGGAGTAATGGTAATTAAGGGGTACTCTGCATTCCTCAAAGCTCCAGCATTACTGGAGCCTTATCATCAGATGCGGTTTAGTGCCATATGCAAGACTCTCATTGAAGGTGGGTTTTACCCCAGTGCAGAGGCATATTCTACAGCCCCAACCAACTGGGCTGGTTTGATTTGGATATTCTTTACATCAAAAATGACAGAACACTGATTATTCTCATGATTTGATTGCTATCAATTTTAAATAGTCTGCTTCACAATGGAGCATTGTTCAATGATGAATCTATAGCAGAAAACTTAGCAAATTGGTTTTGACACATCTGATTATTCACATTACCTTCTCCATAAACTGTACACGTCTTTGTCTTTGATTGGTTTGGTTTGGTTTGGTTTGATGGCATATCAACCATTGTTGGTTATTTAATGCCAAATTCTATTTTTACTTATATATTAAATATGTGATTTTTAAACACATTTTGTAGATACACAGAGTTAAATAATCAGTTCAATTTCTAACAACTCAGTTTAGCATAAGTCAATAAAGTTAAATGGTTCCAAGTATTGTTATGTATGACTAAAAATTTAATTAGATATCAATCATTTGTTTACACAGAGTTAAATGATCAAACAGTTCTATTACAAACAATTCAATTTAGCATAAGTCATTTGTTTGCACTCAGTTTAAATGTCAAACAGTTCTCTCTGACACATAGATGAGACCCTATCAAGTGCTAGCACTCTGGGTCAATGGCAATAAAGGGGTACCCCACGTTCCCCAAAGCTCCAGCATTACTGGAGCCTCACCCTTATATGGTTTACTGTCATATCCAGGACAATCATGGGGGGATCTTACCCCTCCACAGAAATATAGTAGGTGTATTCTACAGTCCCAGTGGATTAGGCTATTTGTGTTTGAGTAGCATTTTTACATATGCCAAAAATATTGTTTTTTTGTCCTATATCTTCTATGTTAAAATCATTAAACAAAAATAAGCAAATTCTTAAAAAAGAATAAAAATCTGCCACAATACAACCAAAACTTTTTTTTAATGAAACTAAAACTAAAACACCTATAATGAAATCTAACAACAAAAACAGAACAAACTTTTAGACTAAGCTAATATGAGTTCATTATTGCCGAACTAATAAATATGAGATAGAAACTTTAAATACATAATAATACAAGCTGAGATCTTTTTGCTGTTAAGCCTGTATGTTACTCCTAAGCTAACCTCATCTAGTTTCACATTGTGTAATAGAGTGGATGTATCTCATTATGATTGTTGATAAATGTCACTTTTTATGCAGATTAAATTATTTATCATCTCCAGTCGACTAAATTCATTTGTTAAATATTTAATTCAGAAAACTCACAAATAAGAAATTGATTAAAAGAGGAAAGATAAAAATATCAAAAATATAACCAGAAATGTAGATTAGTTTCCAGTTGAATCAACAATACACAAAGATAAACACACAAATTTATATACATGAATTCAGTTGATTATATATGAGAATAGACTGAAAAGTTCAAATGATAACCTCATATCTGCTGTTGATGACGTTTTTGACCAATGAGATCCAAGTACTGCAATAAAAAAGTGTATGAACTGTAAGTGGGGTGGCTATGTTGAAAAATAAACCTTATTTGGTCACATTCCATGAGAGTATCTTAGTCAACTCATGAACTCTTCAGCTGATCATTATATATATATATATATATATATATAATTATAATGTTTGTATTCAAATATAATGCATGAATATATGAGTTCATAATATTCTTAAGATAAGCTCATATAAAAATCACACACACACACACACCCTATCACTTCTCATCTTCTCCTTTCAGCTCCTTCTCTCTATTTATGAGGGGTTGTTGATCAAGGAGAGAATGACCTAGAACTAGTTTTTTTTAACCCTTTAAGAACAATTCAATCAATATATCATACACCTGCCCACACACAACCCATTGTTATACATACATTGAGCAGGTGTATGTTATATTGACTGAGCTGTTCTTAAAGGGTTAAAGAAACTAGAGTTCTTGGTCATTATGTTCTTTGTCAAGGCTGTGAACATTTTGGCATGTGTGTAAATACACACACACACACACACAGAAATGTTCTCAACCTGACCAAGAAGATAATGACCTAAAACTCTAACTTCTTTAACCCTATAAGAACAATTCAATCAATATATCATATACCTGTCATTGTTATGCATATACTTGAGATATAACTGTGGCTATATATATATATCTCCACACATACATTAAATGTTCACTAAAATGTTCTCAGTCAAAAAGCAAATGACCAAGAACTATGGAATATAAATAATATTCCACATATTTAATCTGAAGTTTAACAAACATGACACATTGTTTCTCAAGTTTCATTAATCCTTCAAAACAAAGCAAAAAAGTAATTTTCTTGTTGATTGTACCGAGAACTTTCCAGTATCCATGCATATATTCCGGACACAGACTTTAATCTTTTATACTTAGTGGGGCATCTAGATTATATATATATATATATATATATATATATATATAGTCTAACCTCCATGTTTTCAGAGCCTGGCCAGATTTATCATTTGGTTTGTTGGAATATCAGATGTCATAGGTCACCAGGTTAAATGATGTAGCAATTCATTATATGAGTAGAATTCAACATAAACTTGAATAGATGTAGTCTATTTTATGTTTAGTGACACTAATAACATTTGAATTTCTTTTAGGCCTTTTGTAATTAACAGGGAAAGTTCAACAAAATAGGCCAAAATTTTTATTAAAATATCAGCATGAAATGAGAACAGCTAAAATAAAAATTCCAATTGTTGTTCCTGTAAATGCAATATAATCTATGTCACTCAAAAGTTTAATCTTCTGGAACAAATTTTGGTTGTATTAAATTTATGTTAAATTACTCCACTTGCATTTGTAGATACTGATAAAATCACTGCATAAAGAACAACAACTGCGGTATAGCAATATAATACAAGCAATAAATAACTAATACATAAGTAAGGAACATCAATTCAAAAAATATCGCTACCTAAAAAACTAATTGTGCAAAAACAGAATCAAATTCATTTACCAGCCCAGTCAGCTGGGCTGTAGAATATACCGACTGCATCTGTGCAGAAGGGTAAGACCCCTACAACAAGGGTCCTCAATATGACGTTAAACAATCAGATGGTGGGACTCCAGTTATGCTGGAGCTTTGGGGAATGCAGAGTACCCATTTACTGCCATTGCTCCCACTTCCACTCTGACCCAGAATGGTAGCAACACTTGATAGGGTCTTATCTATGGGTCAAATAGAAGTTTTTGACATTTAAACTAAGTCCAAACAAATGACTTATGCCAAAATGAATTATTTGAAATAAGAAATGTTTGATCATTTAACTGTGCATGATTGAATGACTGATGTTTAATTGAGTCATTAGTGATACATAGCAAAACTTGGAACCATTTAACTTTGTTGACTTATGCTAAATTGGATTGATAGAAATAGAACTATTTGATCTTTTAACTGTGTGCATCTATAAAATGTGCTTACAAATCATATATCTAATATACATATGTAAAAACAGGATTTAGCATTAAATAACCTGCAAAGGTTGATATGCCAAAATGCCAAACCATACTAAATTCATTTACATTTTGTCTTTTTTATGCAAATCTGTTGAAAAAAAAACCTGCTGTAAAGAACTAAAATTTGTGATCCTGATATCATCAATAACAGAGATTCCCTTGTTTCACTCTGACTATCTGTCCCTATTGGCTTTTACTCTTGGCAAGTTCTCTAGATGGTCTTATGTCCGAAGAGAGCTGGTTAATGTAAGCCTTTGCTGGTTGGCCAGTTACTTACTTTATATATATAAATATATATATATATATATATATATATGTGAAAATGAATAAAGGATTGTAATCCGACAATATGTTGAAAAATTGATCACAAGGTAATCCAAGTGGAAGGAGAGATTTATCAAGAAGTCAAAACAATAGCGTTTCGGTTCTACTGAACCATCATCAGGACCATGAGGGGTGATATTAGTTAATATCGCTAATAAATCTCTCCTTCCACTTGGATTACATTGTGATCAATTTATATATATATATATATATATATATATATATATATAAATAAAAATCTGTACATCATTTGTGATGGGGGTGTAAATATATATATATATATATATATAAATAAAAATCTGTACATCATTTGTGATGGGGGTGTAAATATATATATATATATATATATATAAATAAAAATCTGTACATCATTTGTGATGGGGGTGTAAATATATATATATATATATATATATAAGTAAGTAAAATTGGCGACTTTGGCTGAGAGCAACCTGAAGGCTCCCTTTTCAATAGCTACTACAACAAGATGTAGGGGAGGGTGCAGCAACTCCTTTCCCTGGATTGCTCCACTTTACCATTAATTTGTACCTTATAATACTGAGTGTTAAGCAAGGAGGCATCAAGTACCATTTTTTGAGTCTTTGGTATGATTCGACCTGGGATTGAATCCCGGTCTCCCGGGCCATTGGCAAACACTCTAACCATCATGGCAATGTCCGGTAAGTATATAAAGTCATTTGATAATATTGTAGATTATAAAAAACCTTGTTTATTCCATCTGTTTTTCCAAAGATTAGAAAGAAAAAGAGAGACTGAAATAATTTTATCATTAAATTCCATTTTTTTTAAATGATAAAATAATAAAAAATAAGAATTAGAATATCAAGAAAACCCAAATTGTTGATTTTCTAGTGAAAATTACTGAACCAATCAAATCAGTAGATTATTTGTATAATCAACCGAAGCCATGTACTAAAGACTTTCAAACAAGAAAGTTTCTGAATAAAGTGGATTCTAACTTTACATAGTGCACCTTACTTCAAAAATTGTTATTATTTAAGAAATTTATACTTACTATGGAGGGAGAAGCCATAAAGATATCACCAACATCTAAACCAAAGTAACTGTATATCTTACCTATAAAATACAAAGAAAAAATAATTTTTAAAAACAATATGATATTGTAAAATTCATCTGAATTCAATTTTTCTGTAAACAGTAAAAATAATTACAAAGACAATTCATTCATGAACATTAAACTTCTGTGTAAATCATAATAGATTTGATATTTTAACCAGAAAAAGGCAGAAAATCTCTTAGTATAAATGGCTGAATGTATTTCCCCACAAAGATAGTGTTTAACTAACTAACAACAACAATTGGAGGTACCCGTGGTGTAATGGTTATCTTCGTAGGAAATGGACACGGCGACACGAGTTCAAATCCTGGCAGAGACTAATTGCATTTCACATAGCAGTAATATGAATCCAATTATTCTCCCTCCACCTATGGGTAAATAGTAGGGCAGACTAGGTTCTTCAGCCTTGGTAAGGCAACTAGTCTAGGAGAAGGAAAACTCTGAATTCAAACCTGTTAAACTTTGATTAGAAAGTGACCTTGTGTCATATCCTGCCCGAGTGGAGGGGTTGAGTAAATATGAACAATTGTTCTAAGTTTCTTAACCTTTTTGGAGAGGAGAGCAACTTGAGTCACTAAAATATATTTAATGCATGAAGGCAAAATTCAACTTAACCTTAAATTAAAAAGGTCAACATTCTTGTGTGATATATTCCAGCACTTAAATTTTTTTAAAAATACTTTATTAATTTTAAACCTTGAGTAAAACAGTTGTTTTTAGAAGAATCAGTAAATGAAAAATTCTTATAAAAATATTTGTGTGAGATACCCTCTATTACACTTTTTCCCTTCAAAAGTTTAATCGCTTTTCAAAATGTATTAGAATATTGTAATAGGGAAACTCCAATTATTTTTTTACTAGCAAGATTTTTTATTTCATGATCAAAAGTGCATTCCAGCTAATAAACTTTTTGCCAGATCCATTGCATCAAAAGGGTTAAAACTAAAGAACTTTAACACTTCTATATATAGAGATGGCAAGATTTTGCAACCTAATTTAATCTAGGACTTGATTGGTTCACCAATTACAAAATACTAATCAAAAGAGACACTAAATGAGATTACGTACAACATAGATGTACAAATTTTGTGTGAATTTTTTTTTCAAACACCAAGACCTAAGAGTACACAGCTAAAAAGTTGTAAAAAAAAAATACAAGGAAATTTCTCTTAATAAACTACATAGGATAAATATTTAAACTTTTATGTAGAAAACATTTTGTAATCAAACATAATGTAAATTACGATAGATCAATCACGTGTTAATTATTGACTCATCAGAAATTGTTTTTTTATAAAACTTTTTTTAGCTTTTGATGACTACAATATTTGGCATACATCCCCCCACTGTCCTTATTGAACTCATTGTCTTCATTAGCCATTTCAATTTGTTAACAAACATTTTTGTTCCTTTCAAAATGAGTCTTGTCTTTATTTTTGTTAGATTATTGTGTCTTCTAGGTATAAGTCATAAACAAATTCCCGTCTGAAATGAATAACCATTGACATTGCATTTTGGGAAAAATTAATCTTCTAATCACTATAAAAAAAAACCTAACTCAAGCCGTTTAAACAATGTCTCCTGTAAGGAAAGAACATCTTGCAAATGTGGGATTTAATTATTTGAAACTTGACATTTTCTTGATTTATCACTAAACTGGATTGTATAATTTTTATTGACTTGGAACTTGATATCAATTATTTGTAAGTCAACTGAAAACAAAACCCCTTTTCACAAAGTATTACATTGTTTAATAATTTTATAAGTTCAGAACAAATTATATATATAAATCCTGCATTTCCCTTTAAAATTTACACGATTTGAGCATTATTATAAGTTCTGAAAAAAATTTGTTAGAATAAGTTAAATTTGGTTAGATTCATACAGTACATAATGAGAAGTGAATTTATGTGCTATGGTTTGAGAGAATATCACACGAAATTGGATTGAAATGAAGATACTTTGGCCTAGACTACCTAGTTGCAAGAGAAACCCAACACAGACCCAGTTCACCTAGTTGTTGGAGTAAGCCAACACAGGCCCAGTTCACCTAGTTGTTGGAGTAAGCCAACACAGGCCCAGTTCACCTAGTTGTTGGAGTAAGCCAACGCAAGCCCAGTTCACCTAGTTGTTGGAGTAAGCCATTGCAGGCCCAGTTCACCTAGTTGTTGGAGTAAGCCAATGCAGGCCCAGTTCACCTAGTTGTTGGGGTAAGCCAACACAGGCCCAGTTCACCTAGTTGTTGGAGTAAGCCAATGCAGGCCCAGTTTACCTAGTTGATGGAGTAAGCCAACACAGGCCCAGTCCACCTAATTATTAGAGTGGGCCAACACTGGATTAATTTCTTGAGTACTTGGGGCAGACCAATCTTACTCGGAAGTTCAAATTAAATAAGTCAATTAATTCAAAGTCAAACCAATATTTTTTTCAGTTCAGAAAGTAAATTCTTATTTTGTTTCACACTTAAGGATCAAACTAGCAATGAACATATTTCACATGATAATGAATATGTGGATTTAACATGTATGAAGGGATAGTTCTGACCTGAGTTCATGAATAAGTGATAATCAATTGAATTCAGAATGTCATCTATATACATATGTACATACTCACATACAAGTGTGTACATAAAAATTTTGTTCGCATTGATTTTTGTTATTACAGGCATTTAGACAAGTAATACTTTGATTTTTAATAACTTGCATCATTTAATTCACAAAAATGTATGTGTATATCAAAGATATGCAATTAAAAATATAATCATAAATTGAGTATATATTTTAAGGTACTCCTTACATAGATGGAGAATTCACACATACATTTACTCATATAGAAGTTTACATATATTTAGATGAGGGAGAAAGGATTCATGCCTTTGCATTTCACTTCACTCAAATGCTCTAGACAAAAAGTCTCATCCAGGATCTGAAATTGATTCATCAACTCCATTTTTCTTTTCAACAATAACCATGTAAGAGAGAACCCACACCTTAAAATTGACCTTGTGTCACATCCTGCTCTTGGTGGAATAAGTCAATTCAAACTATCATGAGACAGAGGGAGTATAATTTTGGCCTCTGTAAAACTCTCAAGTACAGCTGTATGATCATACTAGCTATGTTTATTATAAATGTCTGGTAATATATATATATATATATATATATATATATATATATATATATATATATAGAGAGAGAGAGAGAGAGAGAGAGAGATAGAGAGAGATATTTTTAAAGAATCAAAAGTGAATACACATTTCCCATGACTCATTAAGTCAGTAAATGCCAGGTAAATTGATCAATACAGATAGAGATATTACATAAATATGGGAAAACTGCAACTGTAAAGAAATTTAAAAATGTTTATATATATATATATATATAAACACAGATTTATATTTGACCACTTGTATCTGTATATTCTAATACACCCACACATAGATATCTGTGTACCTAAATATAAATGAATGCAAATATACATATAACATTTACTTTCCTCTTCTGTACAAATTAATCAAAAGGGATCATGATGAATAGGAAACATTCTTTTTTATGTTCTTATTAAATCTTTCCAATTGGAGAAATGTTAGTCAATGACGTTTTTGGTTCTAATTTAGTTGCAGAGATTTATTTTAGATTAGAAACAAACTTTTCCAAATGAAAGCATTTCAAACAGGATATGAGAAATGGGTTCATCAGAAATACTTTGATATTTCATGTTCAAATATCTGTTACATCTCAGTCTATGTTTGCACATGTGCATCTTAAAGTGAAGATGTATGCACAAGCACATGCACTCAAGCTCAACTGTATATACATATACAGATAAGCATAAACATTGATGTACAAAATAAAAAATTCTTATATATATATATATATATATATATATATATATGTGTGTGTGTGTGTGTGTGTGTGTTAGGAAAAAATGGGAATAAATCTGGCAGTATGTAAATAATAAAGTCAAAATATTCAGTGGATGTATTTTTGATGAGATTTGCCAGTGTTTTGGTTTTTAGTCATCATCAGGGCAGTGTTAATGATGTTTTTCTGATACATCAATTACACTGCTCTGAAAATGGTTGTTAAAAACCAAAACATAGTAAATCTCATAAAAAAAATCCACCCTCTGAATGTTGTTTTTTTTTTAAATATTGTATATAAATATGTATGTATGTATGTATGTACAAACAAAATGATTAAGAAAGTTCAACTCTAGAAGTTTTCTTCACGATGGACTTTTTGATTATGACACTTCAACATGATTGTCATCATTATTGAGACATTTTAAAACTGCTGTAAAACTTTGTGAACACCTCTGTGTGTTTGTGTATATATATATATATATATATATATATATATATATATATATATATACACACACACACGGGGTATCTCAATATTCATGGGACCCATTTGACTACTAAGAACTCTACTAATAATAATCATGTTGTGTTCTTTTTTGTTTCAGATTTGTCAATAGTATAGTATATAAACTATTAATCCTCAAACACAATGCCTTGGACAAGAAAGGAAAAAATATTTTGCATCAATACTTATTTGGAGACAAAATCGTTTAAAACTGTCTGAAAATAAATGCAACCCATTAATATGATAATGATTTATTACTGAGACAGGAAACTCAAAAAAAGATTGCATGTCCTGGAAGCTAATATAACAATTTTAAAAAAACATTGATTTGATATCTCTAGCTCAAAGGATGCATTTTTTACAGGACATGTTCCAAATGACCAGCATTGCACTTGTCTCAATAATAAAGCTTTATCATATTAATGGGTTGCATCTATTTTGAGACCCTATGTGTATGTGTGTGTGTATATATATATATATATACACACACACAGAGTTGTATGCATATGTATATTATTCATTATATTTGTGTATGAAAAGACAATTATCAGAGAAGGGATCAATATATTGATACTGTTGTAATCATCTACTCACCTTTGTCTTCAGGATTAGGCATAGATCATACTAAGAAGTGGTGGTAAGAGAACAGACTAATCTAAATGCCTCCCCACCCCCATATGCATGCACATGTTTTTACTACATGAATCAGTATATGAAGTGGGTCACAAAATTAATTCTTGGCACACCAGCTCTCCCCCATGATGACTTGCCTCAACACCAGTCCCAACCAACAGCTCTCCACCTCAGTCTCACTTTCATTAAAATGTTACAATATTGCTGGAATTGTAACTGACAAATGCTTTTTTTTATTCAATAAAATTTAGCTATATTCAAAAGGCAGACATAAATATATCAAATGTATGTGGGTCTTGTTTTGGTGTGTATGCATGTGGGTGAACTCTAAACGCATGAAACTTGGAGTAATGGGCAATGATTGATATTGTAAATTATTTAACATTTTATGTCTCATATTGACTCTGTTTTAATAAAAGCATTGGGCACTTTATAAAAATATTTCATATTTTAGGGTAAACTTTTACGACACACACACACACACATATATATATATATATATATATATATATATATATATATATATATATTCCCTCAATCTCCATCAGATATATGTATATATCTACCAACCCCTCCGCATGTAACACAATGCTAATTTTCTAAGTGGAATTTAACAGGTTTGAATTCAGAGTTTTATTTCTCCTAGACCAGTTGTCATACCAGAGTTAAAGAGCCCAGTCCACCCTATTATTTACTCGTAGCTGGAGGGAGAAGAGTTGGATTCATACCTTTCTCAAGGGTATTATTGCTATGTGAAATGCAAACTGCCTCGTCCAGGATTTGAACTCAAGTTACCATGTCCATTTTCTATGATGATAACCCTCACACCACAAGTGTCTCAACCAAATTATATATATAGTTTGCTATATTCATAAATAAAGAGAGATTAATATCAGTGGTAGAGCATATACATCTAAGTTAGAGAAAACAACAGTCACCAAGTACTGTTGACTGTGTCAATGCTATCCTAACTATATATATATATATATATATATATATATATATCACAGTATGCACTGCTGATGAGATCTAATAAGGTCAAAACAGCTGTCCAGTGTTCAGTTTGTCACATGGAAGTGCTTGCTGGATTTTCTAGTCATGGTAATTCAATTAATATAATACAATTCCTCAATTCAAATGTAAAATCTATTTCCTACCTACGAGGTTAAGCCTATGTGGATGCATAACGCTAAGTTGGGAAGACGTGGCCCTGGAGGTGACCATGTCCTCTGTAGGGATCAAACGTACCTTCAAGATACTTCAAGTTAAGTGGTCACACATTTACCATGACTGGTTAATTTGGCATCGCTTGTGTGCGATGTAAACCAGTGACTCAGTGGTAGATTTTTGGCTCTGCTTTCTGTGGTTGCTGGTTCAATCTCCAGTGGTGGAGATCATGGTATGCACTGCTGATGAGACTTAATAAGGTTGAAACAGCTGTCCAGGGTTCCATATGTTGCATGGAAGTGCTTGCTGGATTTTCTAGTCACGGTAATTCAATTAGATATAAGTACATACAAATTAAATTGTGAAATATCTATTAGTTTAGCTAGTTCAAGAGGAAAAAGTAATAATTCTTTAAATCTTATTTTACACAGCTTGTAAATTTCAGTTAAAATTCTTCAATGCTATTTTTACTCGAGAAATGAACAAAAAAAGAGGATAACAGACCAAAAGAATACTAGATACAAACTTATCAAATAATCACAAAGAGCAACAGGACAGAATATTTTAAGATTGAATTGGAGGAATTCAGAAATAAGGGTAAGAAAAAGAAATTAAGAGGGCATTTTAGTGAACTGTTAGATAAACTATTTAAAAGAATTTGATTTGCATGGAGATATTGTATTAATATTGTAAATGTTCCCTTCTTTTTTGTTTAGTTATTTTGAAGCAGACAATATCTTGCAGAAACTATCACAGATGCTGACTACACAGATGATCCAGTGCGTCTTGCAAATACACCAAACCAAGCTGAATCCCTACTGCATAGTCTAAAGCAAGCAGCAAGGAGCATTCGCCTTGACGTGAATGCAAATAAAACTTTAAATATCAAAAAGATGCCAACATATGTCAAGCGAAAACGTGGAACGCTACCAACAGGTTTTATCCAATAAAATAAAACTGGATTTCTTCCAAGCTGTGGCTGTGTCCATATGACTATATGGATGCACCACATCAATGCTAACAAAACAGGCGCCTCTGGTGGTGTAATGGTTAGCAAACCTACACAAGTGAGTTCGAGTCTCATTGGGTGCCCCTTTCATATGGCCTTGTGCTACATCTAAGCAAAAAGCTTAGTAAATTACTACACGAGAAAAAATCCTGGAAGGAACACCTGTCAAAACAGAAGTTGTACAGCCACTTGCTTCTCATCTCACAAACCATACAAAAAAGACAAGCGGGGCAATGTTGGGGAAGTAAGAAAGAACTCATAAGCAACATTCTGGACTCCAGCACATGGACATGGTAGTGTTGGTTGAGCAGTAAGGACTAATATCAGCTCTGGGCAGCCTAGAAGACCTGCCAGGAGCAAGAGAGAATCAGGGAACTCCGTGCTGTCAGTGTAACTTGATGACAATATGTTCTGTAATTTTTAAACAAATAATCTAATTGGGCTCAAATTTTGACACATGCCATTTGAAGGTTAGTACTTTAAAAAATCATGGATTTTTATATTAGTGGCACCATCTATATGTCAGGCCTGGGACTTATTGAATAATGTGTTAAGTATACTTTGTGTAACAGTAATCAGCATAGGAAATGGAACTGATGACCAAAGTTCAAATCCTGAGCAAGGCTATTTGCATTTACCTTTTTTGCTAACACTCTTGGGAAAGGCAGGGATCCATCTGTTCTCCATCAATGTAGACTGGGTTCCTTAGCCTTGAAGGAAAATACTGAATCTAACCAAGCTTTATTCAGCATAAAAACTAACCTTCAGTCACATTCTGCCTGTGGTGGAGGGGTTGGGTAAATATGAACATGAGGTGTTATTATCTATTAACATTTTGTTGTTTTTCCCCCCCTCCTATGCATGAATATATATATATATATATATATATGTATATTTTCCCCCCTCCTATGCATGAATATATATATATATATATATATATATATATATATATATGTAAAGCTCTTTGTAAGATGTAAGTTTCAGTGCTGGATGATAAGGAACTCTTCTGCTATTCTAACATGGTTTTTGTATTTGTATCATTATTAATTTTAGGCTTAATTTTTTTCAATTTGAAATTGTGTGAGTATGATAAAATAATATAATTCATTCTATCACTTTGGATTTTATATTTTAAAGTTTTTCAAAACATCACAGGATTTCCACGAGTACAGATACTACACCAGTTATAGGTACAAATCCTGAGGAACAACATTTTGATTTTAGGCAGTTGCACAGATACTACACTCTGATCCTAGGCAGAAGTAACCTTCTATAAGTAAAAAATACCATCAGAAATTACAGAAAATATACTAGTGTGTGTATATATATATATATATATATATATATATATATATATATATTACCTAATTATGTTGAAATTTACCATATAAATTCCCTTGACTTGGAGAAGAGTTATAGAGGGCTCAATCTACTCTGTTCCAAGAAATACTCAGAACATAAAACAAATAAAACTGCAATCTGTAGGAGCACCAATCCTTCAACTCAGAGTTAGTGGGTACTGGACATTTTTCTTTTTTAACGAGAAAGTTAAAAAGACAGTATTCATTCATAGAGAAAGCACATTGATTGGATTTTTGTTTAACAAAATGTGCTTCAGCATATTACTTTTATCCTGGGTAACACCAAGTTCTTCTGTAAATGTTTGTGCGTATACATACATATTATTTTTTTCTTAAACTAAGAAGCAGCTAGAAAAAAAAAACAGCCTGTGTATTTGATAGCGTCAAAATTTTTTTTGTGTTTCATATTTCAAAAAGAAAAGAAACCAAACTATATATTTAAATTAAATGTTTTACTTAGGTGTCCGTATTGTTTCAAATTGCAAAATAATTAAACTTGATCAAACTGAGAATAAAAAGGAAATTTTGATTTATTTAAAATTATAACAATAATTCATTTGTTTTTCATTCCGATTCTAAAAACCCTCTTCTTACTCTCAGTAAGACTTTATTTCTCTACCCACCACTAAGTTCTACACAAAATGTTCATATTGAATGAAGTATAGTTACCAACAACTAAATCATTTTGAATTGATTTAACTTGATTTTTGCCCCAGTTGAAAAGAAAAAATTCCAGATAAACATTTTTTTTTGCTTTTGAGTTTACACATTTCATAATAAGGCAATTCAAATCAAAAAGACAAATTCATTATTTAATATAGACAAAAAAGTTTTCAACAATTAAAGGAGAATTTATCAATGGATACTTCTACCATGAATGAATGCTCCAATCAAGATGAATTGAGATAGGTGTCTAAATATGGGTTTTAAAGATTTTACAAGTATGCGCAAATATACTGACTGAAAGATAATATCATATTGTGTGAATTTTCCCAAAAAGGATGGAGTGCTTAACTTGAAAATTAGCATTTCAAACTTTGGCCATCACCTTACTAAAAAAAAAAAAAAAATACTAGAATTGTTACAATTCCAGACACCAATTAGGCTTAAAACAATTGGGAAGCTGACATGAATATGCTTGCAAAGTTTACAGGTATTCACTAAATTTTGTCTGACACAAGGCTAGAACAAATAGGTAACTGGTAAAGACTGAAAACACTGGCAATAACCTGCAAGATTAGCTTACTAATCATCAGTCTCTATACAGCAGTTATAAAGGTCATAGTATTATCTTTCTTTTTTATTATTTTATTTAATTTGATTTTCTTCTAAAATACTTAATAATGAACGTAAAGACATTTGTTATGTTTTTAGTTTGTGTAAAAGTTTTTCTTTTCTTTTTTTCCTGATTCAATTTTTTTCTTTTCCTGTCAGCTTCTACAAGTAGAAAGATGAGTTTTAAATAACATTAATTGCAGCAGCTGTGAAACAACAAAAGGCTGGATGGGTGGATAGCTGTGGCTTTTACAAAAAGGGGCCACACACACACACACATATATATATATATATATATATATATATATATATATATATATATATATATACAACAATGAAAAGAAAAGTAGGAAAATGAAAATAATTCCCTTCTTTTTATCTTAACAGAAATGCTACACAGTAACTTGAAAATGAAGCATTGTTGTGATGGGCAAAAACTAAGAGAATAAAGAAATCAATAAATAATACAGAGGTAATAAAAAGTAATATTAGTTGAAGACAGTGTTAAATAACTGGAGTGTTAGGTAGTATTAAATAGTTGCCTCAAATATAAACAATCAGATGAAAAAAAAAACACTATAAAAATGATTATAGAAATAAAGATCTATAAGTATGCTGAAGTAATTGAATATGATTAATTGATTTTAATGGCATATCAACCCATCTAGGGTTATTTTATACATAAAGGTTAGGGAATCACATTCATTGCATGTTTATATTTACACTTTTGGATAATTGTTTAAGAGGCTGGGGTTTTTTTTTGCTGCACATAGTATTGTGATATCAAGTATTCTTACCTAATACAAATAATTTGCAAACAGTAGTATGCTTTCAAGTATTCCTATCTAATACAAATAATTTGCACATATTTGTATACTTTCAAGTATTCCTATCTAATACAAATAATTTGCAAACAGTAGTATGCTTTCAAGTATTCCTATCTAATACAAATAATTTGCACATATTTGTATGCTTTCAAGTATTCCTATCTAATACAAATAATTTGCAAACAGTAGTATGCTTTCAAGTATTCCTATCTAATACAAATAATTTGCACATATTTGTATACTTTCAAGTATTCCTATCTAATACAAATAATTTGCAAACAGTAGTATGCTTTCAAGTATTCCTATCTAATACAAATAATTTGCACATATTTGTATGCTTTCAAGTATTCCTATCTAATACAAATAATTTGCACATATTTGTTTGCTTTCAAGTATTCCTATTTAATATAATAATCATATGGTTCTAAGTCATTATTTTTCTTTGATGATAAATATTTGTTACACAAGTTTTATATGGTTTTAACTAACTAATAATAATCATTAGTAAACAATTATAGCTTCAAGTACCTATTCCTAATACAAATAATTTACACTTCTATGTCATCAAGTATTCCTATCAAATACAAATAATTCTTAAACAAGTCTGTTTAACTCATAGATGTGACCCTAATATATACTATCACTGAAGGTCACAGTGAACCTTGGAGTAATAGCAATAAAGGGATACTCCACATGCCCCAAATCTCCAAAATAGAAGCCACATGATCAGATGCAGTTTAGTGTCATATCCAAGATACTGCCTTTTTTGGGGAACTCTCAGCTCTCCACAAGGGACATATTTTTTATACTTTAAGCTCCACCAACATGAAGTATTTGCATATAATACACACACAAGTATTGTATGGCATTTTTATGAGGGGAAAATATATCATTTGGAATTGAGTGCTTTATATAACTTTGACTAGTAATAAAAGTAAGAGAGTTTTAAAAAATAAATCCATAGTTTGATCAAAATAATCACAAGGTTGGTGTGTTTGCTTTCGTTTTTTTTATTTTATTTTTATTCATGAATTCCTAATTTGCCACCTGAACATTTTATCATGAGTATTTTTTTATACAAACACTTTTACTGAAAATAACAGATCAAATTTGGAAGGGAAAAAGTACGAGGATCATTAAATAAGTTTCCAGACATTTTTCGTACGGGCACTTTTATTGATAGTACACACATGAAACTCTAGTCCCCTTTGAAGTAATCTCCTCCAGCTGCAATGCACTTGTACCGTTCCAACAACTTCAGGAAGGCCCCATGTAAGTCCTCTTGTGTGAGCTTGTCAATGACCTTCGTCACAGCCTCTTTCATTTCCTCAATTGTCTCATAAAGACAGCCTCTGAGCTGAGGGAATAACCAAAAGTCACAGGGAGCAAGGTCTGGACTATAGGGAGGGTGAGGAACTGTCTTGATGCCCATCTTGGTCAAATAGTCTGTGACAAGGATGGAGTTGTAGACTGGTGCATTGTCCTGGTGGAAATGCCACTGACCCAATTTGAAAAGTGATGGCCTCTTCTGATGGAATCTCTTCCTGAACTCCCTTAAAACCTCAACATAGTAATCCTAACCCTAACCCTTTGGCCTATCAACTCTAGTGTATTGACTTCCTTACTCCTCTCATCATCCCTCACAGACTCCCTGCCTTTTTTGAATCTCTTATTCCCCTCAAAAACTGATGCTCGATTCATGCAAGATGGTCGAAAAGCAGTCTGAAGCATTCCATACGTTTCTGCAGCATTTTTTCCAAGTTTAAAACAGAATGTTATTGCATATCGTTCTTCTAAAGTGTCAGATTGCATTTTTGAAATTCACCAGCTGTGACAATCAAGCTTCATTAGGGTGTATTCCAATTGCTGCTATAGCTGTTCATTTGAAGCTGGAATCATAAAAATTGGTCAGTCATCTCATAAGATGTATAGCAATAACATAGTGAATTTTCAAGAGTCTACGACAATTTTAAATACCTGTACAAAAAAAGTCTGGAAACTAATTGAAGACACCACATAATATCTATTTAAAGTTTTAAGTACCTTTTTATAAAACTAGTCACTGTTCTATCCTTCTAATTTCAGTTTTTTAAATTTAGAATTTTTTTTTAATGATATGAATCCAGCAATAAAATATCTAAAAATACTCAGATATTTGTATACATAGGATTTTATCAGAATAGAATAAAGTGTACTGTCATTTGATAATAACACAATTCATCATTTTTAAAATGGCTTTCAATATAAGATAAGTCTGCCAAGCCAATTTAGAAAAAATTTAAGATTTAATTATACATGAACATTATTTCATAAAATGCACCATGTAAAATTTTTATAATTAATTTTATTACTCAACAAATTTCCTAATATAGAAAAGCTGTACATTTAACATGAAAAAGATTTTGCAATAATAAAATGATTAATATGAGGGTGTGTCAAAAGTTTTACAATATTTTGGTTTGTGGTGCATATATCATGACTGAAGCAGTTAAAATTGTAGAAGGTTGTCACTGTGGCTGGTAGTATCATGGTAGTTGGTGTGCTGACATGTCGTGCATAGCTTCATTCCATGCAGCATAGATAAATGTGCAGCAACCAAGTCTAATTTGGGAATTTATGCTTTACGAGATTGAACTAAGCTATAACACTGCAGAAGCAATCAAAAACATTTGTATAAAAAGATGAAGGTACATTTGATCCCAGTACAGTAACCAGAAGGTTCAAGAAATTTTATCAGGGTTACAAGAACTTTAACAATCAAGCAAGGTCAGGTAGGTCTAAGGCCACAGATTCCAAGACTATGCTCCAATCCATCGAGGCAAATCTGATGAGTAGCACTGGAAGAGTATCAGGTGAGTTCAACATCTCACAGCCCAGTGGGAATTGTCACTTTGATGACCTTGACAAAAGCATCTGGAGTTGCCAAATTGTACCTCATGTTGTCAAAATATTGCAAAACTTTCGACTCACCATAGTACTTGTGCTTTAACATTTATATATTTTCTTCAAGATAGCTTTCTTTTCAAAGTAAGTTTCTAGCATAATTCAACAATTATCAAGTAGGCTAGTGCAACCAGGTTTTACCCTTGTTGTAAGATTTATGCCAAATCTTCATTCAGGTCTGTACCTGTTTCCCCAACAGATCGATATTGTGTAAGTGTTGATGACAGTTTGAATATCATCTTCACAGTTATAACATCACTTGTGTAGCTCACTCTCTCTTCTTCCAAGGACAAAGATATTTAAGACTTGCTTGGTGAATAATTGGGCTGAGCAACAAAAAAAAAAAAAAAAAAAAAAGAAATGGAAAAAAATCCAGGGAAAAAAAAAAAGAAAATCAAACCATCAGTAAAATCAATACCTGCCAAGAGGTCTAAGCAAAAATAACTTCTTTCTCTTCTCTTTTATTATAGGATTGACTTTCTTAGCAACAAACAGCGGCAGAAGGTAGAAAAATTTACTTTCTAAAATGGACCAGATTAGATGAACAATATCATGGTGCAATAAACTGACTTCACAGTGACAATAATAAAAAAAATATTGAAATTTTGACTTTATAAATGATTATTAGCACAAAATATTCTTTATGTAAGCACAATATTTTCAAATATTTTATGGTAAGATTGAATATATTAAAGAAAATGTCTGAAGGACACCTAGATTTATTTAGAAATATAACTTTATATTTTTTGTATCAATGTCCAAAGAAAT
Organism: Sepioteuthis lessoniana; assembly: GCA_963585895.1. Classification (NCBI taxonomy): domain Eukaryota; kingdom Metazoa; phylum Mollusca; class Cephalopoda; order Myopsida; family Loliginidae; genus Sepioteuthis; species Sepioteuthis lessoniana. The sequence goes on along the minus strand of OY757921.1, from coordinate 14,840,427 downwards.
TATAGGAAAATATTTTGAATTCAATTCAACACTCTAAAAAAAATTTATCTTATAGTCTTATTGAACACACATCAAAAATCAAATATTGGATAGATTTGGTTTATTCATTTAAAGGCATGTCAACCCCTCATGGGTTATTTAATGCCAAATTTTAATTAATTTGCAAATGTTTGATCATAATCATAATCATAACAATATTTTAAATTTTCTATCTTACTACTTTTTTATTTGTCTATAATCATTTGATTGCACAGTTATATAATATCAAGTATAACTCTCCAATACAAATAATTTGCAAGCATTTTTATGCTTTCAAGTATTTTTATTTAATACTAATAATTTATACACAATTAGTTTCAAGTAACTATCCTTACCTTATAATGATAATCAATTGTTCAGATACAATTATATGGTTTTAAGTATTCCAGTCCAATTCTAATAATTTTCAAACAAAAAATATTCTATTAGTATACAAATGTTTGTAGATATATTAATTTGGGATAGAGGTAGTTTTAATTGTTATCAGAGTCAACAATGGACATGGTAATTTAAGTTTAAATTCTGGCTAAAGCTATTTGTTTTAATGAAAAGGCATGAATCCATTCACTCTCTGTCAGCTATCTAAAAATAGTTTCTTCTTCTTTGTTTAATGGTATAGCAACCTTTGCAGATTATTTAATGCCAAAACCATCCTAATAGAAGAACAGTAGTGATACTGTTTAACTCATAGCTGAGGGATGTTCATAACTTTCGTAAGGGCATTAGTCTGAATGTGAATGTAATAGCATGACTGGAGTTTGAACTTGTTTACTACAGGGTTGCAGTCCAACACATTAACCACTATGCCACAGGGACTTCTCTTACAAAATAATAACTCAGGCTGGATTCTCTAGCCTTAATGGGTAACCAGTCTAAGAAGTGGACAATTCTAAATTTAAAATCAGGAGCTAGAATGAAAAACTCTACCAACATTGGTTCTAAGATTGAAGAAAGGAAAGAGAAGAGTTGTTCATAGAGTAGAGATAACATGACCATAAAAGGAAAAGACTAATGTAATGATAACAGAAAAGACTGTCCAAACAAACAATCATAATACAAATAGATTCTGAATCATAAACACAATGATGATGATGATGATGATGATGTAGAAATTATACTCACACCTTTCTTATCTATATTCTAAAATACTAAATCATATTAAAAAAAAATACAATTTGATATCACTAATGTGTAGAATTTTCAATTAAAAGATGTACAAAATGAACTTTTAAACATTAATTTGAATTCACGAGGAATTTAATGGAAGCAATATTCAAGAATATCTTTTTTTAATTTCTGATGTTTAGAATTCATTTAGCTGTACAAATTAATAATAGTATGGAATTTTAATGCAATATGATGACACTAAATCAGAAACACGGCAAAAATGTCCATAATGTACAATAGTTAATAGCTCTGATTGCACATTAATCAATTTGAATGACATAATTGTGTGATGTGTATTTTAGATTTATTGATACTGCATCAATTACACTGACTGTAGAAATGTTGCATATATTTATTACAGAATTTGTTGTCTTTTATAATCAAGTGTACATTCCTTCTCAAACAATCACATGCAATGAATTATCACTTTTTATATTAAAAGTTTGTATTGTATAGAAGCAATTTCATAATTTGCTATGAAGAAGCTCTTTTTTACACTCATTTCCTAATATATGCAAACTATGAAAATAAGTTTTGCTTTCATTGCATATCAACCTTCAAAGCCATTATTGTAGAAGAACAGAAGTGTAGCTATTTAACCCATAACTTTGTGGGGGGGGTAAGTGAGTTCCAAAGGGCATTAGTCTGAAAGTGAGTGTAATAGCACTAGTGGAGTTTGAACATGCTGACTACAATGTCACAGTCCATTACATTAGCCACCATATCATGGAAACTTACCCACAGAATATGAAAATAGTTTGCAACATTATTTGTCATTCTTTTGACAAATGGTAGATATATGAAACTTATATGGAAAAACATATAATGAAGATTATATATCTCATTTAATTCATCTTGAGTAAATAAACATTTTGGAAAATGAATTTCAAGTCATTTATTAACTAAAAATCATATTATTAATCAAAATAAAAATCAATATTATTGAATCAAAATAAAAGTCAAACAAAAACAAATTACTATCATATATTTTGGATTTTTATATTTTTTTGTAATTGTTCTCCCATTTGATGATCAATTAAATGATTTACTGGAACAATTAATGATTAATTTTACCTATCATGAACAAGGGGAGATAACAACTGAAATTAATATAAATCTATTAAGACACATTTTTGTTTATCCTGTTCTATATAAAGGTGCCTGTACCCATTGACATACATGTCTAATAACACTTTCAAAAAATATTTCAGTATTTTATCAAATACAAAGAGGAATATATAAGTAAAGAGCAGCATTTTACACAGATCATAGCATGAAGTTTTACTGTTAATACTTAGTCTAATATGTATATCCTTTAAAGGAAAGATATTTATTAGTTACTTGGATTTTAGTTTAAAGGCATCACACCTACTGAGTAAACAGAAACTTTATTAATATTCAAGATATTTATTTAGATACCACCACAATGTGATACTAAAATTACAATGGACTTTAAAAGTTTTTCTATTACTCAACATATTGGATTTTCTTTTAGTATTGATGTTATGATGTGTATATATATATATGTATTATATTAATAATGTAATTTGATATATTTATGAATAAAGAGTACTCAGTACTGGTGATGTAGTATATACATCTAAGTTATAATTGCATAGCGAAGAGACTGACAGTATCTATAGTTATTTGTTGTTGCCTCCTACCAGACAGGGCCTGACACAAGGTCAATGATTATAGTGGGGATTTAGGGGAGGAGAAGGTCGGGCACAAGCCAAGGCTCGAACCCTGCTGGTCTATGCTGGTCATCGACCCACCTTGTGCAATGTGGGCCTGATGAGTCTAGCTGGTCTTGGACCCAAATCTGGGTCCAGGCACGTACGCCTGCTTATAACTTAAACTGGACAGCAAGGTCCAGTGCTATACAAGAGGGACAAAGGTGTCAGTGTTGCAGTTCGCCCACCTGAAGGTGGCCCAGCCAAAGCTGAGGGCCTTTCGACCTCGACTCTGCCATTGATTTCAATACCCCATCCGGCACAAATGCCAGATGGCCCAGCTAAGGCCAGGTAAGTATCACCAAGTACCTATCACGGTTACGCCATGTGTCCTGTTGGATGCATAATGGTTATAGGTTTTGGTTCCCTAAGTTTCTAAGAGACAATCATCTGGAGGTTGCAGGTTCAGTTCTGACTGCAGGCAAGTAACAATACAGGAATACTAAACACTTGTACCTAGTTATCCTATTTACCAACCCCTCCGCTCGGGCAGGATATGACACAAGGTCAATTTTTAAGCAGAGTTTAACAGGTTTAAATTCAGAGTTTTCCTTCTCCTAGACCAGCTACCTCACCAAGGCTAAAGAACCTAGTCTGCCCTACTATTTACCCATAGCTGGGGGGAGAATAATTGGATTCATACCTTTCCCAAGGGTATTAGTCCTATGTGAAATGCAATCAGTCTCGTCCAGGATTTGAACTTGTGTCACCATGTCTATTTCCTATGACAATAACCATTACACCACGGGCACCTCCAAACTTGTACCTAGTTATGGTTAATGCAACCCCTGTGGATTAAATAAAGGATGTGATTCAAAGTTCTGTATAGGCTCCCGAGTTCAACAAGAAACATCTGAAGAAGGCTAGAGGACATATCGGCCAAACCATTGTAAATATAACAATAAAGATAAAGATAATAGTCCAAAAACCCTGAATGATAAAAATTCAAATATCATAAAACATAGTTTTTTTTTAGAGAACGGACAGAAGAAAGATCAATGTATAACGTATACATGCCTAAATAATACCATCAGTTTTGAAGGGTATTATGCTTATCTTACTATAATTTACTAAATATTTTTTGTTAATCATCACATAGCTCAAAGAGGCTTATAAATATATTTGGCTGTCAAATTTTCTGTGGTTTCTAATAGGATATCCCAGTTACGGTCGGTATTAGGGTCTCATACCCACCGCCAAAATTTGGATACACCCCCACACGCACACTCTACTACATGTCAATTTTCATAACATTGTATTCATAGAAAATATATGAAACCTGCCAAACCAATGCACCAAAACAGACTGACCCCTCCCTTTAGTTGGTGAGTTTGGAGCTAGTATGCATCAACTTTGATAAGAACGTATTTCTGAAAATGTCAAAACTTTAAAAGTATCTAAACAATGAATGGAATTTAGAAAGTAAAATTCTTAACTGGACCCTTACATTATATCTACTAGGTTAGCTAAACCAAATCTTTATCTTCTCGTTTAATTTTATAAAGTAAACATCTAACTGAAAAATGTCTATCGAGAAACCAAAGTTATATCTTCCACTGGGAAATGAATTCTTCAAAAAATGTGTCGTGTTTAAATATGTTGTATAAACAATATCCACCAGGAGTCCATAAACATTAACTTCTTTATGAAATTTATTAACTTTTAAGTCATAAAAATGTAATCCTGCAATATGCCAGGGTTTATTATTGCCATAAAAAGTAGAATGTATAAATCTATGATCAGCTTCCTGCAAAAGTATGATTCAATTAATGTATAATTGAAATCTATGATCTCCTTTTGGAACCAAAGGCACCGCTGAAACCTTACAAATGGGCTTCCTAAATTATATACAAGACTCATGAATGAAACTATTTGAATTTTAATTTACACTCATGCTCTTGCAGGACTTTATTTCTTGCTTAAAAGAATCCAGACAAAAAATAAAAATGTTTAAATCAGTAAATCTCATTTATCTGCCAGTTTTGTATAACTTGACAAATAGAAAAAAATATTTCATTTACAAATGACTATATAATAGTACTGCAAACTAAAAAAAATATTTTTTATAAATTTTTACTTTGCAGTATTATTACATAATTAATTGTAAATGAACCAATTATTCTTTGATGGAAAGATTTTTATAAATTAATTCTCAAAGTCTAAGAAAATTATAACCTATTTTTAGTAAATTTTAATTTCTGTCATAAGTTATTAAATCTCAACTATCAAAAAAATCACTTTGACACTAGGGAGTTAGGGATTATTTTGAACTAGCAGAAAAAAAACACCCTATAGTTTCAAGTTAACTAAATCCTACTTGGCTGGGGCTATAGAACATGCCGACTGCATCTCTGCAGAAGGCAAGACCACTCCTCACCAGTGTCCTAGATATGACACTAAACTGCTTATGATGGTGAGGCTCTGATCGTAAAAATTTGGGGAATATCGTGTATCCCTTCATTTTCATTACTCCCAGGTCCACTCTTACCCCAAGTGGTAATACCTGTGAGAGTCCCAACTATTGGACAAATAGAACTGTTTAATCATTTACTATATTAGAAACCATTTAACTTTGGCAAATGGAACTATTAGTGTTAGATAGCAAAACTTAAAACCATTTACCTGTGTCCAAACAAATGAGCACTGACTCGTGTAAAATTTCTTACCTAAAAACTATTCATTTACAAATCCTATATATTTAATATATATCTATAATCAGGATTTGGTATTAAAAACCTACAAGGGTTAATATGCCATAAAACAGAACCAATCAAAATCAAGTTAACTAATTTCTTTTATGTATTTAACCAATCACGCTACTACAAGCAAGATGCAAAACAAGGTCAATTTTTAACAAGTTTAACTGGTTGCCATACCAAGGCTAAAGAGCCCACACTGCTCTAATATTTATCCATAGCTTAGAGGTATAACAGATGGATTCATGCCTTTTCCAAGAGCATGAGTGTAAAGTAAAATACAATCAACTACATTTAGGAGTCTTGTATATAATTAAAGATTTCCCAGATTTATGAATTAATTCATTTTCAAAATGGAAAGTGCATATTATATAGTATATATATTCACATAAAGATTCAATTTTGAAGACAATTTTCAAAGAGAAAAAAAAAAATCTATACATGATTAATAATTTTGTAAGGTTAAAATTCATAATGATTTGGTTTATTTGATAGCATATCATCCCTTTTCGGCTATTTAAAGCTGAAATTTTATTCATTGGTAAATATTTGATTTTAAAAATAAATTCATATTTCTAATGTTTGATTGCATTTTTAAAAATTACCCTTTTTTATTTGTTTTTAATAATCATTTATTTGCACTGTTATATAGTATAAAGTATTCCTATCCAATACTAATAATTTTCCAACAGATCTATTTGAACCATAGATGCAACCTTAACAGGTACTACTACTTTGAAGTAATGGCAATTAAGAGATAGTCAATTCTCTTCAGATCTCCAGAACTGGAGATTGACCACAAGATGCAACTTTCAACTCATATTTGTAGTGCTAAACTGATGTTTAGCCCATTTTTAGATATTTCTTGATTAAAACATGCTTCTACATACATATAACATATTTTTCTGTAAATTTCATATGGTTTGCATTTCTCAGCCATCAAAAATTTGATGACAGACCTCTGTGCAAGCCTGGATCCCTCAGTTTGAGTAGCCTCAAAACAAATATTTTTGTGAGACTCAAATAATTTTTGCTATAAACAAATTTCAAATAATGCAAAGTTTACATTCTTGAAAAAAAAAAAAAAATTCTCTTGCTATTTCAAAAAAAATTCCCTTTATTTATTAAATAAACCTTCATATGAATAAAGTTTAAATTGCATTCTAGAGATCCACTGAGAAAATGGGAAAGAAATTAAAAAAAAAAAAATGAAATCCAGAATAAAATCCTAAAATATGGTACAGCTGAAAGGAGTTTTTATTTTGCTGGTGAATAATTATTTGTTTATGAGCAACTAATTTGGATCAGTTGGGCACCAAGAAAATAATGAACAGATATTTATCTTTGAAGACATGTTACAAATCAACCATTTGCATCTTTTTCATCCATTAAAAATCAAGGAATCAAAAAAGAGGAGAGATTCAATTATATTAGCATGTCAGTAAAAACTGCACTTGACTCAGTGATTTTTTATATGAATATCCACTTTACAATCTACTATTTCTTATTGTTCACATTTGAATGGCACCCAACATGATTATATTACACAAATCATAACATTTCCAGACAATGCTTAAACAAAGACTTGAATTACATACTCTTTGGATATTGTCAAAGAATTATTGTTACCAGACAATTCTTTTTTTTATGGTTTTCCATTCAGAATTTTTTCTATATAGAACATTTTTGCACATAGCAACAGTGTGTGTGTGTGTGTGTGTGTTATTTGATGGTTTCAAATCTAAAATATATTTTATGTATATAAGGCATGGCCAAAAACTATTCAAACTGAAACTGTATTTACCAAGATAGAAATTAACAATGAATGAAACATTAATTTTCCTCCTTATAATATTGTAGTGGAAGGGAAAATTCATATTTTGGTTTGGCGTGCAAATTTAATTCGACACTTAATTTCACCCAATCAGGATGACCTATCCTATTCAGCCCAGACCTTTCATTTCCGGCCAGAAAATCTTGTAAGCTGCCAAACACACTCTCTTTGGCTTGAGAATGCCGCCCAGTGCAACTCTAGAATAGCAGCAGCAGCAGCAACATGGACACACGAGGGAACCCATCTAATTTATGGATTCCTTACAAGGAATCCCAGTTGAATATAAATTAGATACATTCAACAAGCCTCGCACAGGCGCAACTTTATGTCACCCCCAAAATTAGCTATGTCGATCTGACGCGTAATCCCACTCTCGACACCTCGCTCTCAACTCACCTCTGGGCCACCTTAATGGAGACAACGCATGCCTCTCCACCAGATGGACAAAAACCATGGTGACTCTAAAGTTCAATTCCTACAATTGCAACATGCCTTTCGTCAAAATGCAACGAACACTATCCCTCACACGTCCGACGACACACGCTGCCATTTCAACCTTCTCAACATCTCATAACTCAATTTCGTCTCAATACTCACAAGCTTAAACACCACGAGTCTTGCAGCACCAAAGGCAAACCCAATATTCCATGCTGCAAATAAAAACCTATTCATAAAAATATATTTTGAACTTTGGCATCTTATCTTCTTCATCCTCCTCCTTTTATTCCTAATAACTATTAGCGAGGGAATTACAAACTTAGCAAGGAAACAAGACAGCGTAAACACACATACGTTACACCATCTTCCTTGCTAAACACAAACAACACTTCCCTCTCACTAACAACTAAAATCATCCACTAATATCACTCCTACAAAAAACTACGGCTAAAATATACTTATTCCAGCAAAATATCCATTGGTTGAAGCATCTCTGCAACTCCCTTCTTGATATATTAGGAATCTTTGCCATCAGATTTCTTTTAATGACACATTTAGAGATCTTATTTTTGAGATGAAGTTTCACTTTAAGAAACAAGAAAATGTTGCATAGATCTGGGAGCACCCCCCCCCAAAAAAAGATTGAGATTCAAATTGGTACTGACAAGATATCTGGAAATTTTGACAACATCCCTTTATTGAATAAGTTGCTGAGCTGTGTATCCATCTTTATTTTGAATTTAAAACTTTACTCTCAATATTTTTTATCACATCTTATGTACAAAGAAATATCCCAAAATAGATACCATTATTTTTACTCAGATTTAACATTTACTAAATATAGACATATTCAAATTTAGACAATTTCTCTGAGAATTCAAGAGAGATCTATAAAAATGATTAAATATCAACACTTGCTCTTCAGAATTAAAGATAAAAAAGAAACGAATGAAGCACATATGATTTATGTTATCAACATCTTCCACTTTTTCATCATTAATTTATCTATCCCTAATGATGCAGCAATTTTTCTAACACTTACTTCTAACCCTTTCAACCTATAAACCTGATACTAGACTAATGCCCTTTTGGGAAAGTTATGAACCCCTAATCCCCCCCCAACTGTGGATTAAATAGTATCATAACTGTTTTTTACAAGGATGGTTTGGGCATTAAATAACCCTTGAAGGTTGATATACTATTAAACAAAGAAACTTTAAGGCTAGTGCTTTTTTACTATATATACAAGCTTAGGTCATAGTTGTATCCAACCATTCTCACTCCAGCTATGAGTAAATAGTAGGGCAGACTGGACTCTTTAACCTAGTTATGGCAACCAATCTAGAAGAAGAAAAACCTCTGAATTCCAACTTGTCTCATATCTTGCTCATGCAGAAGAATTGCTAAATATACATAAACCAAGTTCTTAAAAGGCATCAGAGCAAATAGTAAATAAACTTTTATTTTCTCAACTTCCACCAAATTCTTTTATGACAAATCAAATATTATTTTATAAATCCAAATCCCAAGGAATATAATTCTTTAAGCTATTCAAATTTTACTTTTAATTTTAAAATGTTTGGATTGACACATTAATTGATTAAACCTGAGTAGTAAATTCATTCAAATGGCTGACTTTTAAGTTCAAAAGAAAATGAGAAAGATTTTCTTATGTAATGGAAAACCAAAAAAAAAAAGTGTTTTGTCATTAGATAGCATTAAGAGTATTCAATTTTTAATAATGTCATTCACAAATATCAGTTTTATTTTGTGACAACTCACATATCAGTGTGCATTAAAGAAATTGTCAAAATCACTGTATTCATGCTTATTGATTCTAATATTAGAAATAAACTACACTTTCAACATATTATTCCTATTTATTTTAAGAAAGGTAAAAATTCAGTCAAATGCAAAACAGATTTGTACTGTTTATAGAAAAGGTACTGGGAATTATCAAAGAGATAAGAGTTTTGAAGAGATTTTTGTTGAATGATATGACATGATCAGGTAGAAAAATTCAATAATAATTAAATCAAGATAGTACTAGAGAATAATCAATGCCATACGATATAAAAAGCACTTAACATGAAATATTCAAATCAAAGCACTGAAACCAGTTTGATTATTATTAGATGATTTGATGTATGGAAGCTACCCATTAAAACAATCGGCAAATGAAAAAAAGAATGGACTTGATCATATTAAAATGGTTTAGTTTCTTTCTTCTTTTTTTTTAACAAATCAGCATAGGCAACAGACAGTTGATATTTCTCAACAACATGGAGTTCAAGAAATATTAGAAAAATTGAAATAAACTCCCACTAACTTAGCCAAAGAAAGTGAAATTGTAAATAGAGTGGAATTGAAAGAGAACCCTTGATTTTGAACAAGTACTGTTCTCAAGTTGATCAACTGAAGGGATAAATTAATGAAAATCATACTTTTAGGATTAATTAAAAGAAAGAGTATAATATCTCATTAGGATAATCAGAGACTATGAGGAATAGGAAAAGTTTGTTACAGCTTGGTTGTTAGATTTTCACTCATCCATTGTAGTCATCAAATATTGCACCTCTGGGTGAATATTTATCCTGTTTTTTGTTGTTTCTTTTTTTATTTAGAAATCTCTAAATAAAAGAGAATAAAATAACAAACTTGCAATTGCCTCCAAGACTACAAAAAGACAACTAATACGTCTGTTTACTAAGAAAAAGAAAAAGAAAAATTTTAAGGAGGATGGTAGTATGAAGTTGCATAAAAATGTTGGAAGATAGAAAAAAAAAATAGTAAAAATGTTGTACACTGTTAATTACGTTTTTAATGGATTATCTCTTGCTTAAAACAAATAAGATTTTTGGACAATCCAATAAAAACTAAATTAAAAATCAACATAGGTAGTTTATCATACAAAGAAAGATCATTTGGAGGTCATTTTAGTGCACTAAGAAAATGAAATCTCTCAAGCAATATCTTAACTAAAATGAACATTCATTAATACTCTCTCTGAAGTTTTTTATGCTTCTATTCACTTTACAAATTTTTCTCCAAAAGATCATTTACTTCATAAAAATCATTTAATCAAATATTCAAAAATAAAATGAAACGATCAAGAAAAAGAATTCATTGTTTCATTTACTGAGAACAAAATTAATCAATTGTTTAATAGTTAATTGATATGTAATGATAAAAGTTTAATCAAAATTTGAAAATCCATACAAATAGAGGCTTTACATTATATATATATATATATATATATACACACATGCACACACACATTATTATATACATTACAAATCATTCACCGGCTTTACACCGGCTCATTGACCAAGTGGGTAAAGTGTTTGCCAAAGATCCGGGAGACCTGGGTTCAATCCCAGGTCACGTCATACCAAAGACTTTAAAAATGGTACTTGATGCCTCCTTGCTTCACACTCAATAATATAAGGTACGTATCGAGGGTAAAGTAGAGCAATCCAGGGAATGGCGTAGTGCCCTCTCCTACACCTTCGTGTGGGAGCTTTTGGGTCACCCTCGACTACGGTCGCCAACTTTTTTACAAATCATCACTTCAAGCAGCAAATCATAATAAATCAATAATCAAGACTAAAATTTCTTATATGAAAAAAAAAAATCAGTAACTATTTATTCAAATTTGTCAAGTTTGTTATTAACATTCATAATTCTAAAATGAATCACTTAGAAGGGAAATGAATAAATTCTGAGTATTGAATCAGACATTAAAACTTGCAAGACAAATATTAAAGCCTCGTCAATAGAAAAATTCTTTGCATGCAATTATTACGCTAAGTTAAAACTTGTTATGATTCATGACTTTTGTTATAGTTAAAAAAAAATAGGATGGAATGGGACCACACAAGACCCTGGCTGAAAACTTGCTGTGCAGATGTGGTGGTGGACAGGTTAGATGACCTATTTTAGCCAATTGTGAAGGGGTGACAATCAGCCCCTCAAAAGCATACAAACATACTGAAATTCCCTCCCCCCCTCTCTCTCTTTTATCCAGCAAACTTGAGCTAGCAACAACAGATGGCTAGACTTCTGGGCTAGCCACACAGCAAGATCCTACCCTCTTCTAGTGTTGTCTACAAGTTCCCATAATAGATGCTCAACAAAGGCACATATAATATCCTTTACTTCCAGACCACAAACATATATGGTGGACACTTGATTTAGCTATTTACAAAACCTTTCAAACAGCACTGCCAGCTAATACACATGGCCATTCTCCTCAACTTTGCAGCTTATTCATGGATAGATGGTGTAGGATGTTTGTATAATGTTGCTATATTATGATAATGGTGTAGGATGTTTGTATAATGTTTGTATAATGTTGCTATATTATTTGCACTCAAGACTTTTGTGGTTTAAATGGAGCCATTTAAACCACAAAAGTCTTGAGTGCAAATAATATAGCAACATTATACAAACATCCTACACCATTATCAATGTGACCCATAGAGGCCTTCCAAATGATCATATCTATATCACTCACAGGCAGTATATCAAGCCCCCAGCCAGCTTTTACAAGTCACATGAACATGATGCAACCTGTATTGAGATCTCACATACATGCCTTTTTCATTGTAGACATGAGCCTTGAAAAAGACTTACATAATTGTCATATTCACTTCACACATGTACAACATATTATGGCTCTATTTACAACCAGCCAACAAACAATGCGCAACTACTCCAAAAATCATAATTTCACAAATAAGAACAACTATAAGCTGAACACTAACCTTCCCTTTTCCTCTACCACAACAAACAAAAAAAAAAACAAGTATCTATTTGCTCAACCCCTCCGTCAGAGGCAAGACCAATTTTTAAGTGGAATACAGCTGGTTTGAATTCAGAGTTTTCCTTCTCCAAGACTGGTTGCCATACCAAGGCAACGAATCCAGTCTACCCTATTATTACTTCATAACTGAATACAAGTAATTTCTTTTCTTTTTAACAACAATGGTCTTCCCACTTTTAAGGGCTTCTGAACAAAAAAAACATTCTAATCACTTAGAATATTCAGAATATTGCCAACATTGTTTCATTCACAACATTTCAGCCAATGTGCCCTTCAGCCTTCTTCAGGTATTTCATGTTGAACTTAAGAGCACACATAGAACTTCAAACTGAACCCTTTATTTAAAACATTTTGCTGAACAGATATTTAAACAACAAAATTGCTTTGTACATTCCTCATAAAATAAATCCTTCCTTGTTTATCAACCTATTTGCCAGTAATTTCTTTCTACCACTCTGCTGAAATGGCAAATGATACAATGTTGTCTTTATTAGAATACTCTTCTCTTTTTCTTCTCTACTGCATTACTTTACATGAATAAAACACAATCAAAAAGTACTAGGATAACAAAGCACAGACAACTTTTATTGCGTATATATTCAACTACACTTAACAAAGACTGGCACAAGACAAATACTGAGGCACTCCAAATTAAACTCATTAAGTATAACTTGCTGAACTAACTTTATGACTAATTTTTCAATAACATCATTTCTGTGCAAATATTCAGGTTTAGAGCCATGGTTTTGTATAACTAATATGTGACACAATAGACTTGTCTGTGGGTGTGAGCAGACATGCAGGTAAATCATTATAAGAAAACTGACAATTTATTTATCAACTACAAAAAATGGCTAAGAAAATTAGGTTATAGACCAACAATTTCACAATATTTTGGTGGGGAGAAGTAGGATAGAATATTATGACAATTTTCTTTTTAATTATACAACTATCCATGAGTTGGGTGAAATATAATTAATGAGTACAGCTTCAGAGAGTTTTCCCTCATGCAGCACCTGGTCCTTTGTCTAAAAGAGGGTAAGTCAAGGATTTTTGGCCCAACATCTGAGGAACCCGAAAAGGGAAATGCTAACAGAGTTGAGTTATTTTTGACACCATTGAAAACTGCATATTTATATGCATGAGTACTTTTGCTTAAAACTTGACCTTGTGTCACATTCTGCTTTAGCAGAGGAGCATGATAAATAAATAATTATAGGTAATCCCTCTTTTTATGTGTATGCTTTCATTCAGATAATATATCTTACCTGCATGTACAAAAAGGTAACACAAATTAAAAGAAACTTATGTTCGATGTTATATTATAACTACCTACTGATATGGAGATAATACTGCATTATACACTAAGTTTGAAAAAAATCCCAAAGATCTCTTAAAATGGAAAAAAGAGTATGTTATTAATAAAGACCTACTGTCATTAAACGCAATTTTTATTTTCTTTCTCTTAAGCAGTAATCAAGTGTTTATAACCAGAAAGAAAGAGGTATGTGGGTAAAATGGAGAAATATCAGGCAAACAAAGGAGGAGAGAAGGAATAAAGAGTTGGTGGGGTGAGGAACACTTACACTAAAAACAACATAGAAGTGGTAAAGAGAGGTAAAATACAAAAAAAAAAAAAAAAAAAAAAAGAGAGAATGGAAAAAAAAGACAGTAGGTAGAATGAAAACACTCACACAAAAAAAAAGTAAGCAGAGAAATCAAGATAAATAATGCTGCCAACCTTGAAGTGTGTAATCACAAGGTAGGGATATCAACAAACACTGAAGACAATGTAATAATAGCAGCAAGGTCATAAACAAAGTTTTACATGCAATTTCTGTGTTGTCCATTCTATTCCATCTTTAGAATTTTCTTTTTCTTTCTCAGTGTGTTGCACATTTTTAGGAATTTTTTTTTGTCTTCTTTAGCCTCACTATTAATGACTGGTCCAACTTTCTATTGATAACAACATAGAATAGAACAACTTGTGTATTTGTTTAGATTTCCTGGAGACATAACAGTCTGCACTCATTCATACAGCTTCTTTTATCTCAGTCGCATACACACAACCAGAATATATATATATATATATATATATATATATATATATATACTGCTCTCTTAATGTAGAAAATACCTTGCTTTAATGAGTATATGTACCTTTAATAAAATGTTACATAAGGTGTTATAGTTCCTTATGATACCTATTTTACTTGGAACCATACCAACAACCACCCTTGAGTAGTCCAAGTGTTATCTTTTGGCTAAACATGCTAGAATCTCAAGTCAAAATTTCCAGTTTACAATTTGAATCAATTGTTTTTTTAAATTTTATCCTAAAAACTTATTGTTTTAAATGGCTTATCAACCCATCTAGGGTTATTTTCTGTTTAGAGGTTAGGGAATCATGTTCATTGTACATTTATAGTTAAAATTTTTTGTTTTGTTATTTCTTAAACGTTTTTTACAGAAATATTTGTTAAACAGATTTATTTGACCAATAGATGGTACTTTTGGTACTGCAACTCCAAGTCAGAGAAAACTTAGGAGTAACAGTAATGAAAAAGGTGACTCCACACTCCCTAAATCTCCAGAATTGAAGCCTTACCTTCAGATACAGGACACCTTTTTTTTTTTGTGGTGGTGTGGGGGCTTACCCTTCTACAAGGGATAGTCAGCATATTCTAAGCTCTGTTGGTAGGGTAATAAAAATTTATGGAACTATTTGTAGAGTTAAAGAACTGGAGTTGGTTATCGTTTTTATGATGCTGATGAATCTTAAATAATATTATTACCTTCTCAGAAAAAAAGCATTTTAGATGTTCAGGGTGAGATTTTGATTTTTACAATATTCTTCATTCCACTTCCTTGTAGAGACTTATTAATGTCTGCCTATAAACAATATACAACATTGAGTCCCTGGCAGCTTTTTGAACCAGAAGCTGTTGGGAGAGGGAGGCTATCTATATGGTCACAACATCATGGAAAATATTAAGGTTTTACACATTGTTCCATGAGAACTTGAAAATAATAGTAACCTACACAAGATATCATTGTAGAGGCAAATGAGTTGTACAACAGAGAATAACAATAGAAATGAATATTAAAAAAATGAAATGAAAAAAAGGACCAACCACTAAAAGAAGAAATATTCTTTTGTGATTTCTTTTACAAATGATTATATCAAAATAGTTTTGGGGGTGGTGAACAGATTTTTTATTATATCATCATTAAGTCATGCTGACAATATGGATTCCCTTGACACTATCTTGCCATCCATCCCTATTGGTCATCACTCCTGACAGTTCCTCTAGATGGCATCAGTGTCTACACAGCTGATGAATATAAGTCTTTGCTGGTCATCCAATACTGGTGTATTCATATATAGGAGTCTTTAGAATTTTTTCAACTTCGAGTCTGATATGATTGAGAAGCAGGGCATTATGCAGCGATAACAGTAGGGATTATGCCACTGTAATTCTTAGGGATTCTGAGGTCATCTTTCTTACCTTCTCTCTATCTATATATATATATATGCAAATTTCATTGAACATAATAGACATTTTATGCCTACATATTTTCTTTTGGATCCGTTCGAATTCCCGTATTACTTTTATCGTATTCGGGGAGAATTGATTTAGGTATTGTCCATAGTTGTATGTATCCCTAGTACTTTCTGCCCTGTAGAGGAAGTAAGACTTTCCTGCTATAAATGTATGATTGTTCTGTGCATAATAAGAGTTAACAAATAATAAATGCCAGCATTTGTATCAAGAAGAGCATATGGGTATAAAATCTATTTGATCAATATTTAAAGGTAACCATGTTGCAAAAGAAAATTTCTAAACTATATCAATAACTGGGAAGAGTATGTTCGTCTTTCCTCAACAGACAGTCAAACAGTTTCATGCAAAGTTACCAAAATTTTGTATGCATTCTTATTGTTTCTTACAGGGAAAATGATGCTCTCATCCAAAGGAGTTTCTAAAATCCTATTTACCCAACCCCTCCGCTCGGGCAGGATATGACACAAGGTCAATTTTTAAGCAGAGTTTAACAGGTTTTAATTCAGAGTTTTCCTTCTCCTAGACTAGTAGCCTCACCAAGGCTGAAGAACCTAGTCTGTCCTACTATTTACCCATAGCTGGAGGGAGAATAATTGGATTCATACCTTTCCCAAGGGTATTAGTGCTATGTGAAATGCAATCAGTCTCGTCTAAAGGAGTTTCTAAAATAATCAGCAGGAAACCATATTGCTGCAAGACATAACTAATCAAAAAGAATTTTGATTTCCAAACTCCAAAAGAAAAAAAATATTAATAAATAATTTGTCCTACTAAAATAATTATTCGTATTTAATTAAAATATAACAATATACATTATTAGCAGTTATTCAAGCTGAAAATATAAAATAATTACATCATATCAATGCTTAGGTAGGACTAACAATCAGGACAAAAAACAAAAATGTTCAAATTGATAAATTTCAAATACCACTCACTTAAATAAATAAAATATTCTTGACAAATCTCTGAAGTTTTTCATGGAAAAATATCAATTTCAAAATATTCTATAAATGTAACTAGTAAAATTATTTTCTGCTATGGATGAAGGAATTTTTTGTTGTAAATTAATATAACTGTTCAGTGGAAACTTTTAATTGATAAAAAAAAGATTGTAAAATAATTAGCTTCAATAAAAGTTTTCACTACTTATTCCAATGTAGATGGGTATATCAGCTAGTTGCTAATATTTGTTCAACTTTTAAATTTTGTAAAGAAGAAATTAATTATGGAAACAGAAATTAAAGATGAAAATTGAATAGTGTAAAAATCTGTTTATAGTTAACAAAAAATATTGATTGATTATCAAGCATCAATTTATCACAGGATAAATTGATACTTGTTATTTCTTATTTTTCTAACTTTTCTCAGAATATATAGTGAAGGAGAGACTTGTCTAATATTCAGATATTGTTTTAAAAGCTGAAACACATAATGTGCCTTTAAAAAAAATCAAATATTTACTCCACTGTCAATAGCCAATATTACTTTTAGTGAAAGATGTTTCGAGAGTTTAGAATGACATACAAAAACAAAGGCACAAATGCCATTGCACAATCCTTTTTCTAACCATTTCCATCCATTGTTGGATGCTGCCCATCCCGCTTTTTATTCTTCAGGTCACTAATGGAATACGAATTCCAAAACTTTTCTGCTTTGAAAAAAAAAAAAACCCCAAAAAACACATGCCTGCTTGCCAGTGACTGTCATTTGGACATGGACCATACTTGTAACTTCTTTTTATACAATCCACACTTACATTCTATGACAGAAGTAAACTTCTAAAGTTTATATTTTTTTCTGTTTAGTCATTGTTTATCTATTTCAGCAATATTAACTTGTAAGATGTTCAACTTGAAGCCATATCCTAACACACCTGAAAGAATTGCAATACAATAATAGGAACATTTCTCCATTTCAGAGAAAAAAGAAAAAAACATGGTATCAAAATACAAACAAATCAATATGTAAACTTTTCAAAAACCTTTTATAGATTTTGGCAAGTTCTTTTCCCAAAATGAGTTGAGAAAGAAGTCAATAAACAATGTCATCAAAAAAAAAAAAACTAAAAAGAAAAAAACAAAAAAATGACTGAATTTTCAAATAAAGTTGCTTTTCTTTCATTTGTGAAACTGATATTGTAAATATTTACACAAAAGTTTGAAGTCTTCCTTTCTTCATTTATTTTAATGATTCTTTTTAATGTTTCTTATTGATTCATTTGATTTTTATAATTTCTCTTATTTAATGGAATCAGTTTTAGAGTCAAATTGAATTTTATAATTGATTTTCTATGGATTTTTTTAGTTTATAAATTAACACTTTTTTTTTTATTTGTTTTTAGTTAATGAACTATTTCAAATTGATTTAATATCAAAATATCGTATCAAATCCAAAATGTATGGATTATTATCTCAAGACTTAATGCACTTGACTAAAATCAATTAGAAAACAAATATAACAATATAAAAATTCAAAGAAATACTAAATGTGAGAAAGCTACTCAGACATGGAGTTCACCTCAAAAAAATTCATTATTTTATTTGATTTTATTAATTTATCTATATTTGTTATCAAAGAGAAATACGAAAATCCGGCTTTTTAGTCTCAATTTATTTCTGCTTTGGTATAAGGGAAAAGAATCAAAGACCATCAACAAGAATCAGGACTGACAATTAAAATCTTAGGGAAAAAAAGATTTTCAAAAAAGTTTTATATGAATCTGTCAATCATTATTGATAATTATGATTAGTATTATCCATCATCTTCCTAATTTGAGTTAATTTTTATCACAACACAAACAGATTATCATGAAAACATATAAAAGAAAGTCTTCAACTGAAATTTGCTTGGTACATGAAGAAAATTTTAAAGTAAGATATTTTTTAAACATAGATCAGTTGTTTAGCTCTGTATGAATTTCATTTTAGTTTAATATTTTCAGAAAGTATTGAACATAAACAAGAAAATTAAAACAAAGTTTTTAATATTTTATAAGTACAATGTCATAACAAAATTATCTGTATAATGGAGATATTTAATGACATATGAATGATAATGTAAATATTTAATGATATATGTATGATAATCTATATATTTAATGATATATGTATAATAATCTAGATATTTAATGATATACATATGATAATCTAGATATTTAATGACATATGTATGATAATATAAATATTTAATGACATATATATGATAATGTAAATATTTAATGACATATATATGATAATGTAAATATTTAATGACATATGTATGATAATATAATAAATGATGAACTCAATTTGATATTTACAAAGGGAATGCCATGATTTTCTAAAGAAAGGATGCAAATTGGATTTAAATTGTTTTATTCCCTAATTTCATTTTAGTACTAACAAAATCTCCCTAAAATTTGCCATTTTTGCTGTATGGCAGTAACTTACATACTAAAGTCATATTGTCATATAGCTTCATCTCTCTCTCTCTCTATATATATATATACATTAACAGAGAGAGGAGGAAAGCAGAAATATACATATGTAACTATATGTACTCACACAAAATTTAATAATCACACACACACACACACACACACACACACACACACACACACACACACACACACACACACACACACACACACACATATATATATATATATACCTTTGCACTTCAGCACATATATATATATATATATATATATATATATATATATATATATATATATATATATATACCAGCCCAATGGTTTGAGTGTTTGTTAATGGCCCTGGAGACGACGGGTTCAATCCTTGGTCAAGTCATACCAAAGACTCAAAAAATGCCTGCTCGCTTAACACTCAGCATGAGGTACAGATCAAAGGTAAGTGTGGCAATCCAGGGAAAGGAGTAGTACCTTCCCCCTACACCTTGGTGTAGTTGCTATTGAAAAGGGAGCCTTTGGGTTACCTGCATCTAAAGTTGGCCAACTTACTAACTTATATATATGTGTATATATAAATGGAGATAAAATACTAGTAAGAAAAGTTGTATATAAAAGTGTTCAATGCTCAGAGCAATTTTAAAATGTAAAATAATACAATTATTTTTGTGTTGGTTGGTTGGGTTTTATGGCATATCAACCTTTGTAGGTTATTTAACACCAAATCCATTCTAATGTAAATAATTCAGTTTAGCATAAGCACACAGTTTAAATGTAAGTACAGTTTAATTGTGAAAAACATTTCTATTTCAAGCTATTCAGTTTATCCAAGCAGTTCTAATTTAGCTAATTCAGTTTAGTATAAGTACAGATTTTGTTTACACACAGTTCTATGTTAAACAGTTCAGTTTAATGTAAATACAGTTTCAATGTAAAAAAACAGTTCTATTTCAAATAATTCAGTTTAGCATAAGTACACAGTTTAAATGTAAGTATGGTTTAATTGTCAAAAACATTTCTATTTCAATTTAGTCAAACAGTTCAGTTTAGCATGAGCATGCCGTTAGTCCTATTTAACCCATTTAGATAGGGCCCTATCAGGTGCTACCACGCTGAGCCAGAGTGAACCTGGGAGCGATAGCAATGAAGGGGTACTCCGCATTTCCCAAATCTCCAACATTACCGGAATCTCACCATCAGATTGTGGGAGTGGGGTCTTACCCCTCTGCAGAGAAGCAGTCAGTGTATTCTACAGCCCAAGCCGACTGGGCAATTTCCTGTTGAATTTGTTACTTAGAGTTTCATGTAAAGCGCAGAATTTTCATATAGTTGAATATAGGTAACTGCCTAGAAATTGTGAAATGCCAGAGAAATTGCAAACTAGCTTATTGATAAGAAACTAGTTAAAAATACTTTGAGATAATAATAAAACAATATCAACCAATTAATAAGACTTTAATAAGAGCAAATAATAGTGAAACGTTTCTTTAAAAAAGTACCAAAAGATTCATTTATTATTTTAATACTCATTACGTCCATTTAAGTCAGTAATAACATTTAAAATATATTTCTATTTAAATAATCAAAGTATATCTGTAATGATTTGAATATTTACACATTAAAATTGGCATTATTTACTGAAAATAACAACAAAAAATACATCAAATTTAATTAAATGTGTCTTTTAATATATCAGTCATGATGATAAAACAAATAGAGATGGTCATTTAGAATTTTTTAGGAACAACATTAAATAGATATAACCTATTAAGATATTAAATCTGTTTATTGATATCATTTTAAGAAGCAGAAGATACCCCGAAAAAACAATTACCGATGCCGACGACATAGCGATACTGGCAAATACACCCAACCAAGCTGAAACACTACTGCATAGTTTGGAACGAGCAGCCGCAGGCATAGGCCTCCATGTCAATGCACACAAAACGGAATATATGTGCTATAATCAAACAGGTGACATCTCCACACTAGACGGAACCCCTCTTAAACTAGTAGACAAATTCACTTACCTAGGAAGCAGTGTCTCATCAACCGAAAAGGACATCGACACGCGGCTAATGAAGGCATGGACAGCTATCAATAGGCTATCGATCATATGGAAATTAGACCTAACTGATAAAATAAAACGCAGTTTCTTCCAGGCAGCTTTCATATCGATACTGCTGTATGGATGCACTACATGGACTCTAACAAAACGGCTGGAAAAGAAGTTAGACGGCAATTACACAAGAATGCTGCGAGCAATCTTGAACAAGTCCTGGCAGCAACACCCCACAAAGCATCAACTATACGGCCACCTGCCTCCTATCATGAAAACTATCCAAGTTAGAGAAACCAGACATGCAGAACACTGCTGGAGAAGCAGGGACGAGCTCATAAGTGATGTACTCCTATGGACCCCCACATATGGCCCGGGCAAAAGCAGGACGAGCAGCACGAACATACATTCAGCAGCTATGTGAGGATATGGGATGTAGCCATGAAGACCTGCCAGAGGAGATGAACGAAAGGGAAAAGTGGCGAGGGAGGGTCAGGGATATCCACGCTAGTGGCACATGATGATGATGATGATGATTGTTATCATACACGTACATAGGACTCCAAATCATAACTTTTTTTTCCATATCTTAACTTACTTCTATAGTTTAGAAAAACAATTTTACACATTTGATCACATCAAAAGAAAATAAATTTCTTTATGAAAAAACAAAACAAAATAAAAAAAACTATCATTTTTGTTAATTTTGATTACTCAAGAGCATTTTTAGGGGTATCTTTATTCCTTTTAAGTAAAAAATAACAATTTTGAGATATTTCTATTAAAATTTAAAAAATTTTTTTTGATTTAGGTTGGTTTGGTTTTATGGCATATCAACCATTGTAGGTTATTTAATGCCAAATTCTCTTTATACATATATATTGAATATATATGATTTGTGAAAACATTTTTGAATGAGTCTGAGCTCTTTTTTTGCACACAGTTAAATGGTTTCAAGTCAGAATTTAACATCAGTCATTTTTTTGCACACACAGTTTGTAGGTAATTTTATTTTTAAATGAGTTAGAAGTAATTTGTTTGTACTGCTATTGTTTCTACAGTTAAATGGTTTCCATTATTGCTCTCTAATGCTTATAATTCTATTTGATATTCATCATTTGTTTGCACACAGTGAAGTGGTTCCAAGTATTGCCATGTATCTCTAAAAGTTCAATTAAACATGAGTAATTTGTTTACACACAATTAAATGATCAAACAGTTCTATTTCTATCAGTTTAATTTAGCATCAGTCATTTGTTTGTACTCTGTCAAACAATTCTATTTGACCCATAGATAGGACCCTATTAGGTGCTACCACTCCAGGTCAGAGTAGACCTGGGAGTGATGGCATTCCTCAAAGCTCCAGTCTTACTGGAGCCTCACTATCAGATTGTTTAGTGTCACATTCAGGACACTTGTTGGGGTGGGGGAGTGTCTTACCCCTTCGCAGAGATGCAGTTGGTGTATTCTACAGCCTCAGCTGAGTAAGCTGTTTTATTTAAGTAATAAAAATCACAACATGACTCGTTAACCAGTGGGTTTCCATTTGTAACACTCATTCCATGATGATATTAATGCTTCTATTTAGGAAGGAGTTAAAGATTTTAATTATCATTTTATAATTATCTCCACTATATCGAGATTTTAGATGATTAAAAAATAATGTTCAGCATGAATACAGACCCCCCCCCCCGGAAAATTAGACTGAAAATTGTTTTATTTTCTTAGAACATTTGAAATGATAAAAATGTTACTATGATGTGCCAATTTTGCTGTGTTATATTTATATACATACATGATGGCTGCCACCTTGAATTTAAATACAGCCATCACATGGCATTATTTTGTAACAATCCCATTATATCAAGCAATATCTTTGCCTGAAGCTTTTTACAATGAAGACAGTACACAGAGTCAATTCCTATTCACTAAACCTCAATAATATGTATCCAAAAAGAAGAGCCAGCTTATATCAGTGGATGTTATTGAAGTCACAGGTTTTGCATCAGTGTCCTTCCAGACAGATGCTTTAACAAAAGTTACAAGTCCATCATGCCAAGTTTTATATCAGAACATCTTACTATGAGATAAATTCTTTTGATTTCTTTGTTTAATGATATATCAACCTTCATGGATTATTTAATGCCAAAGCCATCCTTGTAGAAAAACAGTAATGATACGATTTAACCTATAGCCGGGCAGCGGGTGGGGGAATAAGAGTATTCATACTTTTCCAAAAGTGAATGTAATAACACAAGCAGAAATTCAAAATCACTAACTACAATGTTGTAGTCCAGCATTTTAGTAGTCAGAGGCATAATTTATCAAAATATTGGCATCCATCAGAGGATGAATATGCCATGACAGCTGTTAACCCTAAAAAGAGAGTTTCTTTGCACTTTAATTTTAATGTCATATTTTTCATGCTACCAAGTCAAGACAACAAGTAAATTTAATTTCTGATCACTTAAATGGCAGAAAATACAGGGTTACATGGTACCAGTAGCATTCTCTGATTTGGTTTGAGTATTTTGTTTAATGGCATATCAACTGTCATGGGTTATTTAATGCCAAAGCCATCCTTTAGAAGAACAGCAGTGATGATATTTAACCCATAGCTGGGATAATAAAGAGGTTCAATACATTTCCCAAGGGTATTAACCCAAAAGGCTTGCATGGAGTTTGAACCTTCTTACATCAAGGTTACAATCCAACCCTGGAGCTATTACACCAGGGTGACTTCCTCCAGAATTCTCTGAGTGACCTGACCATAATATATATTTACTATAAAAAAAAAAAGAAAAAATTTCAATTCTTTGGTGTAAATAAATTTCTTTTAGGTCTTTGATGACCTTTTTCAGATGGTGAAAGAAAATTATGTTTAGTATTTGAATATTATTTACGTATGTTTATATTGCTTCTGGTGAGAAGACAATTTTAAAAATTTTTTAAAATTTTTCAATTTAAAATTTTTTTTGTTTTTTAATTAAAAAAAAATTTCAACGGTGGAAATATTATTATATATTATTATCAGATATAATGTTTATACATTCCTCTTTTAAAAAAACAAAAAAAAAAAAGATCCGTTATCCCTAATTTAGATATTACTGAAATTTAAAAAAACTGCAAATATTGAAAATTTAATGGTGATTTGTGACTCAATTAAAATAATAAATAAAATTTGAATTCAAAATTTCATTGAAATTATTATGTATTATAAATATTAAATAATATAATCAATGGTGTCAAAAATAATAGATCAATGATAATATTAATTAACAAAAATTCTAATTATGAAACATCACAAAAGTTCCTTGTCATTTATATTAGGGAGAATTAGCGAATAGATTGTTAAGTTAACCGTAACAAGTAAAGGGTTAATATGTTATAGATATTTTATTAATGTAACTAATAATTACTAACTTCTGATATAATTATTGAATTAAATAGTAGTTTCTTAAATATTTGTTTACATATACAAAAATGTTATAGAACGTAGAATAGTTCCTTCAATTTTTAGGGTTATATTAATAAGTTTGAAATTTTTTATCAAATATATATTATTTTATGATCCTTTTATAAAAAAGGAAGTATATTTATACTTTATCTTTTAAATTTAGATGTATCTTTTATTGGAAAAAAATATCTAAAAATCATTTTATTATTTAATCAATTTTTAAATTATGGATCAATATTTCAATATTTAGAATTAAGATGTAATTCACCTAATTAATTGTAGTTAAATATAGTTAATATAATTAATATGTCGAGTGAGCACACAAATTGGATACTCCAACCCCTTGGATTTCCTCCTCAGATTATATAATAAATGATTGTATGGATTAAATCAGAGTCATGGTAATCTTTTGGTGGCTGTTTTTTGGGTTTTTTTTTCATCAATAGCTGCCATCCTTATAGATTTGTAGCAATAATTTCCTGACTGAACTATTTGATCCTGGCAATTGACTGATGAGGTTCTCTGCTCAGCACCATTGAAGAACACCATTCACCTGAGTTCCCTTGGAGTTAATAATGTTAAGAGACATATGGTCCAGAGCTTCAAAACAGATTTCTTGTTTGAGGTCAACCAGTGGGTTGACCTTCATTAAAAGAAGGTCACAGGGTCTGGACAAAACTTTAGATTTGTCTCTGGGGAACCTGTAATTGATATTGTGGTCTGATGAAAGGCACATAGTAAGAACTGGAGAGCTCAAAAGGGCTAATAGAGGAATTCAGTTTGGCACTGCTACCCATAAGAGACATGTGAAAAATGCCCCAGGTGGAAAAGAATCAACATGGCCAACTCGCCTGCCTTGAACAACCACCTTAGTTTTCCAATGAAGAAATCAGGAGGAAAAAAGGCAAAGGAAAAATACATCCTGAAATAACTAAATCAATGTTGCTAATAAGCACAGAACAATGACCCTTAAAAAGATGAAACCAAAAAGAACCCTCCTCTGACCAATTCAAACAAAAAAGTGAAAAGAAAAAGAGAGGGGGAAGAGAAGAGAAAAGAAAGATATTAATGAAATCTCTAATGAGATAAGTCAAAGATTATAACTCCTTTGCTCTAATGATATTATTGTCACATTATACATACATACTGCATGCAGTTTTCCAAGAATATGAATGTTTAAATTGTTTGTAATATACATGTTTAATCGTCTTTATCCTCCCATTTTCATTTGGGCAAAATAAATTTCTTGTTAGATAAGTTTGTTAAATTTTTTTCAGCTAATATTCTTTGAAGAATTCCTACCTTATTTTTATTTTGTCACAGATGATTCAATGGATTGTTGAAAGAATATTTATATGCATTTATTTCCCCCACACATGGCCGAGCAAAGGCAGGACGACCAGCACGAACATACATTCAGCAACTATGTGAGGATACGGGATGTTGTCCTGAAGACCTGCCTGGGGCGATGAACGATAGGGAAAAGTGGCGAGAGAGGGTCAGGGATATCCGTGCTCCCAGCACGACATGATGATGATGATGAAACATTACAGACCCATTGGAGCAGTATTTATGATTACAAGCAGTGTCCATGATAAGAAGTTGTAAAATAATTGGGAACCTTGTGCTAAGACTGGAATTTTATCAACATTTTTGCATTAAGTATTGTTCCCCCATTCTTACAACTTTCTTGTCTGTAACAATTGTAGTTAGGCAAAATGAGATAACATAAAAAAAGCATCCTAACTTAATAAAAGAAAACCAACAAAGCCCATTGCACAAAAACCTAAGAAAAACTAAAGAGAACTAACTAGAACATACTTTAAAGGAAAACTAGTATACACCCAAGGTCAAATCAATAAAATCCAAAATTACATAGGAAATGATCACAATTAGCATGGCAGACAGTAAATGAACTGAGCAGAAGAAAGAGCACCTCCAGAGCAAAACTAAAAGCTGCCAACCAAGAAAAAAGACTTCAGAAGTGGACAGAATATTTCAAGAATCTGCTTGGAAACCCACATGAAATCCCTGATAAACCTACCAAAAAAATTATTAATAGCCAACATCAAACTCAGAAAGTTTACAGAGGCAGAACTTGATGCAGTACTGAAAAAATTAAAAGCAGAAAAACTGCAGTCTTGACAAAATATCTCCTGAAGTATGGAAGACAAGAAAAGTTGATGACAGATTTCTTCAATGATGCAATGCTGTGTATAAATAAAACACAATAGAGAAATAGATGAAAGGCTGCAGGTGACCTACTTCTCATTCGTAACTGACTTAAAGTTGAGAAATTTCTTTGGAAAAACCAGAATGGCATTCAAGGAAATAGATCTACAATGTTACATATTCTGACTATCCATAGAATGATCTAAAGAGTTTATGCAAAAAATCTCAAGACAACACTATTGTTTGCAGATTTCTCTAAAACTTAGGGTGGGTTGTGCTTTACCTGAGAGTGCACACCAAACTTTTAATGACTTTTTATATCATGATTGATAAAAATACTTCAATTACATATTACTTGATAGAACATAGTAATCGTATTTGATAAGATGAAAGAGAAGGTTTTTTAATTTTTCTATCTGCATTACTCAAACTTGTATTTGTAGAATCTTCACAACAATGTTTGGTTCATAGAAAAGAGACTGAGCTTTGCAAAAAGCACTCATACTCATAGCACCAGGAACATTCCATTATTGTACAAGGGAAGATCTTATTCCTTGGCTTTTGATTGGCCAGTGGTTTTGGTGTGTATATTTTTATCCATATATACTGAACACTTTGACCATGTCCAGTAGTTGCTACAGAATGTATTCGGTTATACTCTGTCTTTTTTGTTTGGTGACTGGACACAAGTCACAGCCTTCCTGTGAAGGTAAGTATGATGTTCAATCTACCCCACCCATTCATGGGTGTAATGGCATTTGAGGGGAAATTAGTTCCTTTTGAACCGGCTGATTACGTGGGTGGGGAGCAATCTGGACAAGGCCCAGGGGATTTTTGTAGGCATTGGCTTAGGGGGCAGAGTGACACTCAGTGAGGCTGTTTCACTGGGTAATGACATTACAATTCCTTTGGTTTATGGGGCATCTTCAAATGTTGGTTTAGGGAGTTGCTCAACAACAGTTTGTTATTCAGTGAAAATTCTACATGGCTCTGCAAGCAGGACAAACACTTACAGCATCAGGAATGTTTCATTATTGCACAAGGGAAAATCTTATTCCTTGACTTTTGATTGGCTGATGGTTTTTTTTGTTTTATGGTATATCAATATTTTTGGGTTATTTAATGCCAAATCCATTTTTATACAAATAATCAGTTCTATTTCAAACAATTCAGTTTAACATGAGTACACAGTTTAATTGTCAAAAACATTTCTCTTTCAAGCTATTCAGTTTAGTATAAGTATATGTTTTGTCCACACAGAGTTAAATGTCAAAACAGTTCTATTTCAAGCAATTCAGTTTAGTATAAGTACGTAGTTTAAATATCAAAACAGTTTTATTTCAAGTAATTCAATTTAGAATAAGTATCCATAGATAGGCCCCTAACAGGTGCTACCACTCTGGGACAGAGTGGATCTGGGAGTGATGGTGATGAAGGAGTACACCACATTTCCCAGAGCTCCAACATTACTGGAACCTCACCATCAGATTGTTTAGTGTCATATCCAGGATACTTGTTGGAGGGGTCTTACCCTTCTGCAGAGGTGCAGTTAGAGTATTCTACAGGTCCAGCTGACTGGGCAATATACAGCGTTAAATGTAAAAACAGTTTTATTTCAGATAATTCAGTTTAGCATAAGTACACAGTTTAGATGTCAAAACAGTTCTATTTCAAGCAATTCAGTTTAGCATAAGTGTGCAGTTTAAATGTCAAAACAGGTCTATTTTAAACAATTCAGTTTAACATAAATATACAGTTTAAATGCAAAAAACAGTAAATTCTCGAAACCACGGTTTTAGTTCTATTTGAACAATAGATAGGACCCTATCAGGTGGTACCACTCTGAGCCAGAGTGGACCTGGGAGCAATGGCAATGAAGGGGTACTCCACATTCCCTAGAGCTCCAGATTTACTAGATTGTTTAATATCATATACAAGGACACTCATGGGGTGGATTCAACCCCTCTGCAGAGAAGCAGTTGGTGTATTCTACAGCCCCATCTGACTGGGCAAGGTGGTTTTTGAGTATATATATATATATATATGTGTATATATATCCATTTATACTGAACATTTTGACTATGTCCAGTAATTGCTACAGAGTGTATTTAGTTACACTCTGTCTTTTTTTTTTGTCTCATGACTGGACACTAGTCACAGCCTTCCTGTGAAAGTAAGTATAATGTCCAATCTACAGTATTAATAAAAGACTACCATATTGATGAGCTCACAGATTTTTAATTTATAAGTTTGAATTTATTTCAATAATTTTAGCTCTCTTTGAAATGTGTGATTTCAAAGTTTTCGTTCAATATGCCTCTCAAAAATCAGGCATACTTTTAATAAATATCTTTCAAAGCTTTCATAGAATAAACTTTCATTTATGAGAAATTGTCATTTAGGATATCATTTTTATCCTGGGGAATGTGAGGTAATTCTTCCATACACACACAATGAGAATTTTTGTAATGTATAGATTATAGCAGAAAAGTAGGAAGAATTATATTACCTTTCAGTCATGGGACACATTATATCAGACAATATAAATTCAAAGATCTAAGGCTGAATTTTATAAAAAATAGAATGAGTGCTATAGAAAATGGGATGGGAGTTTAAAACTGGAAATCTTTGGGAATGTAGATTTAGCTTCAAAAAGACTTGCTGCCAACATGGAACAACCACCTTGCATTAATAAAGAAAGAAATGATAATCTTTGATTGTTGAGAAAATCTAAGGTAAGAATCTAAATATTCAATAAAGCTGCTGAGTCGACATCAACAAGAGCAACTACTACAATGCACACAACAGCCACAGGTACAGTTATTAGAGTAGCAGCAACTGACAACTTGCATTGATCTCTATCCTCAGGTATGGTAGACAATCATGCAACAATGGTATCTTTTTTCAAAGTCTCTCTCACTCAAAGTCATATTAATTCTGTTTTTTTCAACTTTTTTCTTTGTTATTGAGAATTCACATATTTCTTTAGTGCAATTTTAAATGAGTACATACAAAACATTTTACTAGTTGAACGGGAGGCTCACATGATATAATGATTAAAGAGTTAGCCTAACAGATCATTTTTAGTGAGTTTAATTCTTACTGAGTGCCCCATAATTCTTGACTTGTGTAACATTATCCAAGACTTAGTAAATGAAAACTTATTTAATTGAATGAAAATTAAGAATTTAAATGATTTACCAATTGCACTTTGTTTTATTATGTTTTTTAAATTTTTCTTATTTAAGTATTTTTTTTTTAAAAATCCCTTATTTCTAAATTCTGTATTGATTTACTTATTTTATTCTTTACTTTTGGAAATCTGATATTCACACAAATAGCATCTTTGATCTGAACTTTAACAATAAAGTTTATCTCTCAACTTAATCAGATAGAATTCTTCTGTTTGACTTGTGGCAAAATCTGTTTCTAATAAATTACTGGATTTTATAAAATTTTAATACACTTTTTATGTGTTTACATGAAAATCTACATAGCAATATAGGTATTTGCTTCATATACTTATTTAGATGTATATATAGATATATATCAGTTCATCTAGATATGATGTATCGTAGATACTTATTGGTGCAAGTTAAAAAGAGTGGAGGTGTGAATTGAAGAGGGAAAATATAGATATTCTAAAATATATAAAATTTATTTTATTAAGCATAAAATTCTGACACAACTTACATAAGCATAAAAACTATCTTAAAATTTCACAATGCTGTTTGCATTTTATATAGTGCTAATGCTCTTGAGAAAGGTATAACTCCAACTATTTTCTCTTTAGCTATAGTTAAATAGTAGGGCAGACTAGGCTCTTTAACCTAGGTATGACAACTAATATAGGAAAAGGAAAACTCTGAATTCAGGTCAGTTATAGACTTATAGAATTATATCTTCATAAGAGATGCTATACAAGTAATGTTCCCATGACCAAAACCAGGTTAAGGGATAAGTCTTCTTAAAAGAATATCAGAAGACAAAACTAAACAAGTCTCCAAAATTGTATATAATCAACACTTGACGGATTATAAATTGCAGTAATTTTGTTAATATTATAAATTTTATAAACACAAACCTCAGCCTGACAAAATACAAAGAAATTTGTAAATCTTTTCTTGTTTGTTAATACAGAATAATTAAAAGTTTATAACTTTTACTTATATACATCTTTATATTGTCTAATAATTTTTAAGAGGAAGTAGACACAACCTTCAAAATTGGATAAATATTAATAACTTTATAAGATTATTCTATGATGAAATAAAAATTGTCATCAATACAAAATAACAATTATTTCACAAATCCTTGTCGAAATTTGTGGTTTTTTTATTTACAAGTTGAAATATTGCAAAAGAAAATATGAAAAACAATGAACTCAGACGATACAGAGTTGGATACAATTTGAAGATTTATTCTTTATTTCTTATCTGTACTCTTTACTAACAATTATAGAATGTAAGTCTGAGAATTTATGATAAAAAGCAACTAAAATTAAGATGAAAGTAAATAATAATTGATAATACTTCATATTATAATAAATAAATAAGATATTACAGCCGATATTACAAGTATATATAAGAAAATATTAAAAATGCTATTGAACTGGGAATTCAGGGGAAAAAGAGTATTAAAGTTATGTGGTTAGATTTGAGCTTCTGCAGGCAATAGTCCAAGTAGCTAAATTGATAAGACAGCTCTTATGTGAATAGACTTCTGGGAAAAAAAGTGGTGTGAACTTTACCAGAGACATATTCTTTATATCTGACCAGCACTGTTTATTAACAGAGTAGATATTTGCAATAAAAAACAAACTGAAATTAAGGTAAAAGATATACTAATAAAAATTAACAATACTTGAATATACTTCATCTAATAATAAAAATTGATGTTTTTTGGGGGGGATATTAAGAGGTCAGAAGATCCTAACAATAAATGGAGGTCAAGCTACTGAATGACCCTTATAGACAACATCTGGTAATAACAAATTATTGACAGCAAACTTCTTCAATGATTATTCCCCAGGTAATAATTTATAGAAATAGAGTCTAAAACCAATCCAACCAAGAGATAAACAAACAAGCAGATTGTTAAAGATAAATGTATAAAACCATTAAGAGAAATGATTTGTATTAATGTCTTTCTCTTAAAATCAATTAGATATGGTAGCTCATCATTTCAGTACTAAGTTGATTATAGCCCATTCCTATTACTTTGTGCCACAGAATAAAATTATACAGCCAATAATGAACAGTTAATGGACACACACACACACACTATATATATATATATATATATATATATATATATATATATATATATATATATATATATATATATATACACACACACAAGTGCAGACACACACACTAAATAGACAAATACAAGTATGAGAGTATATACAATTATATTTAATGAACCTGTGTGGATTCATGAAGAAGTATTCAAAAATGTAGTCATATCAATATATAAATGTTTTTTACCCTTATCACTATGATTATATATCTACTCATATATATATATATATATATATATATAAGCATAGATCTGGTACTCCCATACTGTGATGTAAAAGAAACAAGGCTTGGTGTTATTGTGAGGTAGTATTGGGGCACCCTAGATTAATGGTATTGATGCTTCAATCCAAAAACCATTCATGATCCCAACATCATCATCTGATAAATGATTCTTGGTAGGCATTGCCGCTGTTGTGGTAGTTGGTTGGTTGGTTAGTCGGACTTTATGGAATATCAACCTTTGTAGGATATTTAACGCCAACTCCATTTTCATGCAAATCGTTTTATTTCAAACAATTCAGTTTAGCATGAGTACACAGTTTAATTGTCAAAAACATTTCTATTTCAAACAATTCACTTTAGTATAAGTATGCAGTTAGTTCTATTTAACCCATAGATAGGACCCTATCAGGTGGAACCATTTCAGGCCAGAGTGGAGTTGGGAGCAATGGCAATGAAGGGGTGCTCCATGTTCCCCAAAGCTCCAGCATCACTGGAACCTCACCATGAGATTGTTTAGTGTCATATCCAGGACACTCATGGTGGGGGGGTCACCCTTCTGCAGAGAAGCAGTCAGTGTATTCTACAGCCCCAGCCGACTGGGCAATACACAGAGTTAAGGTCAAAACAGTTTTATTTCAGATAATTCAGTTTAACATAAGTACATGGTTTAGATGTCAAAACATTTCTATTTCAAACAATTCAGTTTAGCATAAATATGCAGTTTAAATGCAAAAAACAGTTAACTCAAACCACAGTTTATTTCTTTTTAACCCATAGATAGGAACCTTATCAGGTGCTACCACTCTGGGTCAGAGTGGACCTGGGAGCAATGACAATAAAAGGGTACTCTGAATTCTCCAAAGCTCCAGCATTACTGGAACCTCACCATCAGATTATTTAGTGTCATATACCAGGACATTCGTTGGTGGGGTTCTTACCCCTCTGCAGAGAAGCTGTCAGTGTATTCTATAGCCCCAGCCAGCTGGGCAAAGTGGTAGTTGGAATTTATATATATATATATATATGTATATATATTATACACATGCGCAATTGAGTATATGGGTATAACTATAATTTATTTAAACATAAGTATTTATTCATGTCTTTTACCAAAAAAACATTTATCAGAATAAAAAGAACAAATAATAAGGAAGTAATGTCCCCTAATATTATACACACGTTTGATTTTTTTTTTACTTGTAACAAAGTAACAACACTGTACGGTGATCCAACTCTTTTGAATTTATCTTCATAAACAACCAACGTATTGATACGAAAAAAACCTGAAAATGAAATGCAATATTACCAAGACTCTAAGGAAGCAAAACTTGAAAAATAAAGTTTTTAAAATAATGTTTTTTGCTTTTTGTTGTTTTTTTTTTGTAAATTATAAAATGAAAATAAAATATATTCAATTCATTGGGGTTTGCATCATACAGAAATACAGCAAATGATAAAATGTCATCAGAGTTTATATATATATATATATATATATATATATATATATATATATATATATAAATGTATATAAATAAATAAATATATATATATACATACACGAGGATCATAAAATAAGTTTCCAGACTTTTTTTGTATGGGCACTTTTATTGATAGTACACACATGAAACTCTAGTCCCTTTGGAAATAATCTCCTCCAGCTGCAATGCACTTGTTGTACCGTTCCAACAACTTCAGGAAGGCCCCATGGAAGTCCTCTTGTGTGAGCATGTCAATGACCTTCGTCACAGCCTCTTTCATCTCCTTAATTGTCTCATAACGACAGCCTCTGAGCTTAGGGAATAACCAAAAGTCCCAGGGAGCAAGGTCTGGACTATAGGCAGGGTGAGGAACTGTCTTGATGCCCATCTTGGTCAAATAGTCTGTGACAAGGACGGAGTTGCAGACTGGTGCATTGTCCTCGTGGAAATACCACTGACCCGATTTGAAGAGAGCTGACCTCTTCCGATGGAATCTCTTCCTGAACTCCCTTAAAACCTCAATATAGTAATCCTAACCCTTTGGCCAATCAACTCTGATGTATTGACTTCCTTACTCCTGCCACACCTCTCATCATCCCTCACAGACTCCCTGCTTTCCTTGAATCTTTTATGCCACTCAAAAACTGATGCTCAATTCATGCAAGATGGTCAACAAGCAGTCTGAAGTATTCCATACATTTCTGTGGCATTTTTTCCAAGTTTAAAACAGAATTTTATTGTATATCATTCTTCTAAAGTGTCAGATTGCATTTTTGAAATTCACCAGCTGTGACAATCAGGTTTTAGTAGGGTGTATTCGAATTTCTGCTGTAGCTGTTCATTTGAAGCTGAAATCATAAAATTTGGTCAGTCATCTCATAAGATGTATAGCAATAACATAATGAATTTTCAAGAGTCTACGACAATTTTAAATGCCAGTACAAAATAGTCTGGAAACTTATTGGATGCATCACATATACATGTGTGTGTGTGTGTGTTTCACTCATAAAGAATAAGATTTAAAGTTAATAGACAAAGCAAGGAATTATCAGCTGTTGAAACTACAACAGGTATGTGGATCCTAAAAAAGAAAAAGAATATTACTTCTATCCCATAATAGTTGTTACATGTGCACATAAACTTCATACACTAAACTAACAACTATCATGTGACAAATTTTTCAATACAACTAATTTCCATTTGGATTTATATGAGAATTTTTGTTGTAGTATTATTTTTTAAACTGGTGGACAAGTTCACCTATCTAGGAAGCAGTGTTTCATAAACTGAGAATGACATCAACACGTGACTAACAAAGGCATGAACAGCTATTGATAGGCTATTGGTCATATGGAAGTCAAACCTGACTGATAAAATAAAACACAGTTTTTTCCAAGCAGCAGTCATGTTGATACTACTATATGGATGCACCACATAGACACTAACTAATCATATGGGGAAAAAGCTTGACAGTAATTACACAAGAATGCTGCGAGCTGTATTGAACAAGTCCTGGAGGCAACACTCCAGAAAACAGCAGCTGTATAACCACCTACCACCCATCACGAAAACAATCAAAGTTAGACGAA
Source organism: Sepioteuthis lessoniana (assembly GCA_963585895.1). Classification (NCBI taxonomy): domain Eukaryota; kingdom Metazoa; phylum Mollusca; class Cephalopoda; order Myopsida; family Loliginidae; genus Sepioteuthis; species Sepioteuthis lessoniana. The sequence continues at coordinate 14,804,443 of OY757921.1, read as the reverse complement.
CCAGACACGTGGGACACAGCTGGAGAAGCAATGATGAACTCGTAAACAATATACTCCTGTGGACCCCTTCACATGGATGACCACAGGTAGGACAACCAGCTAGAACCTATACACAACAGCTCTATGCCGATACAGGAAGTAGCTTGGAAGACCTCCCAGGAGTGATGGACAATAGAGATGGGTGGTGAGAGACGTTCAGGGAGATCCATGCTAGCAGTGTGACATGATGATGATTATTGGTAGTTGCTGCTGCTACTGCAACAGCAGCAATAGCAGTGGTAATAAATGATATTAGTTGGGGGTAGGGTCTAACATTCTTGTTTTAGTTATTTTCTTCACCAAATTTTAAACAATACACTTTTCGGCTGACCCCAAATTGAAGAAACTTTCCATTTCATCTAGTGAAGAATGTTGTCCTCATCTTTTAACCCATCCAGCATTCATATTCTTGAGAATTTAAACTTATAAGTCTTCCATTTTGTGCTTATATTAAACTATATTCAGAAGGGTTTGGAAACTGAAAAATTTATATGATGACATATCTGTTATCGACTTTTTTTTACCAATGGGGTCCAAGCACTGCAACATTAATGAAAGAAGTGGGTGGACTGCAAAGTAGACTATGTTGAAAAATAAATCTCATTTGGTCACTTTTCATGAGAATATCTTGGTCAGACTTTTCAGCACCTCCTTGTACACTAACTAGCTAGGGAGTTGAACTAAAAACTGAGAATAAAGCAAATCTAACAACATTAACAGATATTTACAGATTTATAGGCAGAAGCAAAATGGCACGAAAAGAGAAAAGTTTTAAGTTCAATTCTTTAGGAAGGCTCCCAAGTGTAACAAAAGCAAATAATGAAAATATAGAATATCTTAATATAAAGTGAAGATTTTTGTTGAAAAAATCCTAAAAGTTATAAGAATACTCTTGAGAAAAGTTGAAGGGTTGGAAGTACTCAACTTGGAATGTGATAAAACAACAAAGATAAGGTTCTTAATCTAAAAAAAAAAAAAAGGATTGACTAACAACAATACAACTATTAGAATATTTACATCAAATAAGACATTTCACTAATTCAATGAAAAAATGTATAATAAAATCAAAAAGAAGCTTTAATAATGATTTAAGCAATGATTTATAAGATATTCATTAATATCTTTGTACAATTTATATTTGTTTTTTTTTGTTGGTTTTTTGCTAAGAAAAATCCACTGCTGCACTTGGATTTATTAGAATTAAGGAAACATAAATAAAAATGTCCTATAATGTTGGTCTGTTTATAACTCCAATCATGTTATTGTATTTGCTTTCAGATTAATACCCTTGGGAAAAGTATGAAGTCCTTTATAGCCACAGCAATCGGTTAAATAGTACTACAACTGTCCTTCTATGAAAGTGGCTTTAGCATTAAAAAACTCACAAAAGGTTGATATGTCATTGAACAAAGAAACAAAATTAAAACAAATAAAAAAGTCTACATATTTCTACTTTATAAGTAGAGGAATTAATACGGTGAATTGAATGACCATGACCAGAAAATCCGCCAAACACCTACGCACAATATATGGGAACATTGGACAGCTGTTTCGAACTTATTAGGTCTCATCAGCAGTGTATACTGTAATCTCCACGACTGGAGATCGAACCAGCAATCGCAGACTGCAGTGCCGAAACTCTACAACTGAGCCACCAGTTCATATTGCACTCAAGTGACACCAAATCAACTAGTCATGGTAATTGCGCAGCCAAATAACCTAAATGTTTCTTGCAAGTTACATCCGTACTCTTTCCAGAGGACATGGTCACCCCCCAGGGCCACGTCTTCCCAAGAAGCTTAGAAAAATTCACAAACAAAAAAGTGCAAAGAATTTTTACAATCATGGTTATTTATATCAATAGATTTTAAGAACCAACCTAGAGGTAAGTAAAATAAGATTCAACCTGGTATTCCATATATTTATCACTTTTCTAATTAAACAAGAACAGCAGTAATTCCAAACACACATAAAGGTTTGGACAATTCCAGGATAATCACAGATCATGAGCTACATTCAGTTTTTTGATATCTAATATACAGCCCAGAGAAATGAATTCATTTTTGAAAAGAGTTGTTTTTTTTAAACAATTGTGGAAATTATTATTTTGATTTAATTCATCAAAAACCTATTTTATTTTCTGAAATCTCTATGAAATATCATTAGGATACTTAAAAATATTTACTTTTCTATAAAGATATTTCTTAGGAGAGTGCAAATCAGTTAACGTTTATTTGAAACTTCAATCGAAGATGTAGAAAAAAAATCTGAAAGATTTCTATGGCTCTCTCTTTGATTACATTCACTTGAAAAATTAACTTCTTGTGATGTATGCCTGCCCTGAATGTCCAAAAGAAAGAAGTGCATGAACTAATTGAGTTGATGATGGAAAAAAAGTCTCCTCACATCAAGTTTCAAAGAAATATTTCAACCGGCTAAGTTAATTCTAACCATAGCAAGCAACACTGCTTCAGCAGAACACATTTTCTGCTTTGAAAGGAATAAATACTTGCTTCTGTGGATCACAAAGCCAGGAAAGAATAAGTAGTCTTGCTTTACTCTCCAATGGAAAAAAAAAAAAAGAAAAGGAAAATGTTTAGTGACGTAACTGAAGCAATGACATTCATTGTCTGATGAGATTTTTGAAGAGTTTACACCTCAAGAAAGAAGAATATGATCAACTCATAAGTGAAATAAAATAAAATTATCTGATGCTTTTATTCTTAAATTTATACATACTATAAAATCTATTTTTTTATCTATGACAATTCACTTTTAAACAATACTTATTCCAAAACAGTTGGTTGACAGATTGATTTTAACTGCATGACAACTCATCGGGGATTATCTTATGCCAAGGGGTTAGGGAATTGTGGTCATTGGACCCCTTCCCATGGACGAGTAAAGGCAGTACAACCAGCTAGAACCTATATACAACAGCTCTGTGCAGATACAGGATATAACTTTGAAAACCTGCCGGGAGTGATGGATGATGGAGACGGGTGGCGAGAGAGGGTCAAGGAGATCCGTGCTGTCAGTGTGACATGATGATGATGATGATGATGGTCATTGTACTTTTATATTTTTATTGTTTTTGTGTAGTTGTTTTTGGCACACAGCCCAATCAAATACAAATAATGTTTAAACAGATCTATTTGACCCATAGATGGGATGACAATCAGTACAACCACTCCAGGTCAGAGTAAACCTGGGAGCAATGACAAAGAAGTCCAATAAATAAACTGATAAAAATTAGTGAGAAATTTGTATTTATGTCATGAATACAGTAGGAAGAAAATCAAGATACTTATATAAGAAATATTGAAATAAGGTCTTGATATGCAAATCAGGCTGATAGCTATGAAGATATTGTGTTTACAGTGAGAGAATAGCACATATCAATAAGCCTCAAAAATCAGCTCATGTTGATTGAACTGTCAACCAACTATACAACAAACACAGTCAGAAAGCAACACCAAAATTGGTTAAATGCTTTTAAAACCATTCAAGTCTCTTGGGGGACACACACACATATATATATATATATATATTTACCAACTCATCCACACTAGCAGGATGCAACACAAAGTCAATTTTTAAGTGGAGTTTAACAGGTTTGAATTCAGAGTTTTCTTTCACCTTGACTGGTTGCCATACCAAGGTGAAAAAGTCCAGTCTGCCCAACTATTTTACCGGGAGGGAGAATAGCTGGATTCATATGTTTCCCAAGGGTATTAGCATTATGTGAAATGCAAACAGCCTTGTCCAGGAGTTGAATTCTGGTCAGTGTGTCCTTTTCCTATGACAATATTCATTACACCATGAGCGCCTCTTTATATATATATATATATATATATATATATATATATAAAATGCAACTTCCTGCGACATAAATTTTAGCCCAATACTAGCGGGTTGCACTATATGTAAGATACAAACTTTGTGTGTGTGTAAATAGTAGGCTAAGGCAAGGCCTAGGCCAACTGGTACATCTACAATTTCCGAAGGTCTCTAGTTAGGTCTCAGAAAGTTTCATTATATATATATATAGTATATAAATAAATAAATGTTCTTTGTACTTCATATCAGTCTCATGACAATAGGTTTCATATATTTGTAAAAGAAAAAAGAATATAATCATCAGATAAAACATGCAATTTTATATTTTTTAGAGAGTAATTTCTCTGCATTTCTTCCATCCTAATGAGGTTAATATTTGGATTTTAACAAAAATAAAGAAGTGCTTAAACAAATAAATGCTAATTATTCAGAGATTTTTATAGGGAAATAAACAAATCAGAATATAATATTTTTTCTTAAATCAGAAAAGTGCTCAAATACTGCTCAGCAAGATAAAATCTAAGATAAATGTTTCCTCACAAACAAAATTACATATATTTTTGTAATTAAGATACAATCAGCTGATGAGACACATCTGTTTTTTTAGGTAGTAATTAAATTGCATTCCATCCATTATTATGAGGTTAATATTTTGATTTAACAAAATGTTTAACATTCAAACATATGATCATTTTTTGAAGTTTTAAATAGTTGAATGAACAAATCCTTAAAAAAAATGCTTAAATACTGGCCAGTCAAAAAGTAGAAAACTTAAAATAAATAGTTTCTTTCTTTTTTTTTTTTTTTTTTTTTTAAATACATGAAACTATTAAACTGACATGACAAGATAAAATGTTGTCTTCTATTTTGGGCCTCTTCAGGTGGTCTTGGGTTTATCTTGGTCTCCCTGTCGAATAGCAAAGACTGTTTGATTTTCAATGTCTTTATTCACCTAAATTCCCATGTCAACTATTTGGCTGGAGAAATAGCCATTTTAGGTGTCTGTTGATTGGACAATTCTCTTTACTCTACTAAAGTGACCCATTCTCACAACAAAACCAACCAATCAGACAACTGCAAAAAAAGGTCAGTCAGGAGTTAAGTCTTGTCTATCATATCCCAGGTTATTTTCCATGACTCTTCTAAAGAATTACCAATTAATTTTTAAATTCATATATTTTGAATTCTACATTTATTTGACTAAATCAATAGCCAACCTATTTATCATATAACAAAAACCTTCATTTATATCGGGTTTCATTCGGCTCTACTGGTCAGTATTTGAGCAGTTTTCTGATTTAAGAGAAAACGTTTTTATAACAATATGTTTTAATATATGCGTGCGAGCACACACACACACACACACTAAGAAATGGTAGATTTTAGTAAATCTGACAAGATGAGAAAAATGAGTGGAAAAGTGGATTGACCAGACATTGAAAATGGATTTAGTAATGATATTTCGTCTTTATTTAAAATGATTCAGGGGAAGTATTTTTTAAATAAAGACAAAATATCATTATCAATGTCTGATTTATCCACTTTTCCACTTATTTTTTATATATATATATATATATATATAATAGGTTTATGGTTCTTACTAGCTCACTTAGTGAGTTAATGGAGGACCAAATGTTGCAGTATTGTTAAATAGTGTTCAATATCAATGATAGAGCATTTAGATAAAGAAATATATGTATATGATTCGTCTGACGAATGCAAAATGCATGAAACTCAGGGTCACAGGCACTACCATGTCTTTTTATATATATATATTATTCCAGGTTTTCTGTGACAAATTTTATATATATATATATATATATATATATATATATATATATATCCCATAGATTTTTTTAGAAATCTACAGGAACATATGTATCACAAAATTTAAAGTCAATGAAATTTTTCTTTCAACACTACAAATAATAATATCAAGCAACCCATGAAGAAATTAGTTTGCTTTGCATGGTAGAACAGTAAAGATGTGGAAATGAAATTATCAACTAATTCCATCTTTTTCAACCTAAGACTGAATAAATTGTCAGTAACCATTTTTTTATCATTAAGATTCACTTTAAACAAGACAAAAGCTGACCAATACCCAACTGAAATGTTTTGATGATATGCTGATAAGGTGTGGTAAAGGAACAGGGAGAATGATTGGTTAGTGGGTGATGAGTGATGATTAGATGATGAATGTATACATGGACAGGGAATGACTCAGACAGCTAAGGACCAATAAGATATTGACCTTGCACTGAAGGTCATATGTTGTTGGAAAAGGGGCTAGGAGATGGTCTACATTTCAGCTGTTCTTCAGAATTAGTTATTTATAAGAGATATTAAGGAAGCATGCAGGAGATTTGAGACTTGATTGATTTTGACAGGATGCCAAATCTAAAGTGATTTTATGCCCAGAGGTTAGAGAATTGCCTTCATAGTATTTTCCATAGTTCATTGTTTCATGTAGTTGTTTATTAGGATTTTTTTTTTGCACACAGTTTTATGATATTAAGTGATCCTATTTAAAACAACTAATTTACACCAAAAAAACAACAGCGATATTATTCAACACATTGCTGGGGGAACAAGGAATTCAACACATAGCTGAGGGATAAGGAATTCAACTCATAGCTGAGGGACAAGAAATTCAACTCATAGCTGGGGGAACAAGGAATTCAACTCATAGCTGAGGGACAAGAAATTCAACTCATAGCTGAGGGACAAGAAATTCAACTCATAGCTGAGGGACAAGAAATTCAACACATAGCTGGGGGACAAGGAATTTAGCACATAGCTGGGGGACAAGGAATTCATACCCTTCTCAAAAGTATTAGTTGTCCGAAAGTAAACATAATGGCATGACTGGAAATGGAACTCACTCACTTTGAGGCTGCAGTCGAGTATTTTAGCAATTAAGCCATGGAGATTCATCCCCCCCCAGTATAGTTTTAAGTATTTCTGTCTAATAGGATTAATTATATGATTTCAAGTAATTATTTCTACTTGTTAATAAGCATTTGTTTGCATAAAGTTATATGGTTTCAAGTAATAAATTATAATCTTTAGTAAACAATTATAACTTCAAATAACTATTCTTAATTCAAATACTTTACATAGTTTAGTATAAAGTATTCTTACTTAATCCAAATCCTTGGTAAACAGAATAATGGTACCCACTAGTACTGATAGGTCTAAGATTGTTACTTGAAAGTGTATAAAGTAGAAAAGTAAAAAAATAACTTAATTTTATGTTTCATTTCAAAATCTTTAATAGTTTTCACTCAGGAGACATTTTTAATGAGATCATATCATATTATTTCAAGTTATTTTTGTTATATATCCTCAGTCATAAAAAGTTCAACTTAATATTGAAGTTTTGAAAGGAATCTGTGAATCATGCAGGGGTAAGTGGCAAAGGTTTTGTGTTCAGTCAAGGCACTGAGATACATTTTAGATTTGTAATGAAAATATGAAATATGAGCCATAAAAAAGCATGTAAATAAAAGCAATAGTAGCAATTTCTCCAACCAAACTAACTGATCATATTACTATTCAAATATACTCTTCTGAATGGACCTATCCAGAACGGTAACACTCTATAGGGGTAATACAATATCAAATCTCTTACCAAAAGGCATTCAATTAGGATAAGAGTGAAATTAGATTATTTTGTATTTTAATTCAGAAATTGAAGTCAATGTTCTCAAGCAATAATACATTTTTGAGGCGAATATGAAACAACAAGATTGAAGCTAACATTCAACTTGGGAGCCCAGTTGCAGAAATAAGATATCAGATGTCTATCTCCAATATTCAGTCAATGAGGAATATTATGTGTAAAATTTAAGAATTTATCATTATCATCATCAAGCCGTGCTGACATCGCGGATTCCTTAGATTCACTCTCTCGCACCATCTCTTTCTATGGGCTATCGCTCTTGCTAGGTCTTCTAGACGGCATCCGAGGTCCACGCAGAGCTGGTTAATGTAAGTTTAGCTGGTCGGCCAACAGTGGCGTGTCCATGTGTAAAAGCCCACAGAAGAATGTCATTTTTGAAGTCGTCCTTACCTCTCCAATAATGTACTGCATATCTTACTTGGATAGTTTGTAAGATAGGAGGTAAGTGGCCCTACAACTGCTGTTTTGTAGGGTGCCGTTTCCAGGATTTATTCAAAACAATATACAGCATCCTTATATCTAGCTTTTTCTTCAGCCATTTTGTCAAAGTCATACAGATGTACTGATATGACAAGCTTGGAAGAAACCCTATTTTATTTCATCAGAGATCAGATTTCCATATGGTCGATAACCTGTTATTAGTTGTCCATACTTTATCTATTTGTATGTTTCCATTGTTTTAGTAGATGAGATATTGCTACCTAGGTATATGAACTGGTCTACTAATTTCAGAGGCTTGCCATCTAATGAAGAGCATACATTAAAAATGTCTTTTCTTTCAAGTTGGCTGCCATGTATTGTAAAATCTATGATATCAAATTCATTTAGATAATGGCTATTTGATATATAATTAAACAAAAAATCAGGTACCATCAAATCAATTAAAAAATGCTAAAATCTTAAAATACAAGAATTCATATTAAGATACTGCTTACCTTCAGTAACTTTGGTGAATATCAAATAAAGTTTGCAATACAAAGAAAAGCTAAAACTAAGTTTTTTGAAAAACTAAGATCTATAAGATCACCATCATCATCATCAAATAATCTATGGGCTACCATGAATCAATAAAAAATGCTAAGAAAAATAAGCCATTAACTTTTAGTTAAAGAGCAAAAGCTGTCAAAGATTAAGATGCATAAACTGTGAAAATGCATTTAGCAGGTGGAAAATTATCTTTCTACATTAAGCAATTTAAAGATGTCCAGTGGACTATGAATGGCTTGCAAGAGAATTACATTTCAAATCATTTCACCTAAAACTCAGATTGGATCCTATTAAGAGCAGCTCATGAAATCTAAAATCCTTTTTTCCAGGATAAACACAAAATAAAATCTCAGGGAAATGAAAAAATTCTATACAGTATATAACAAATAATCAAAATATTATAATTTTGAGAAATTTGACATATATTATGAACTAAATTATGACCTAGATTATGAGATTTTACAGGGTGATCTATATCTGTGTAGTTGTGAGGCTTAGACCAGCACCTGGTTGGCTTGAGGGATTTTAGGGGGTGATCTATATCTGTGGAGTTGTGAGGCTTAGACCAGCAACTGGTTGGCTTAGGGGATTTTAAAGGGTGATCTATGTCTATGTAGTTGTGAGGCTTAGACCAGCACCTGGTTGGCTTGAGGGATTTTAAAGGGTGATCTATGTCTGTATAGTTGTGAGTCTTAGACCATCACCTGATTGGCTTGGGGGATTTTAGGAGGTGGTCTATGTCTGTGTAGTTGTGAGGCTTAGACCAGCACCTGTTTGGCTTGAGGGATTTTAAAGGGCGGTCTATGTCTGTGTAGTTGTGAGGCTTAGACCAGCACCTGGTTGGCTTGAGGGATTTTAAAGGGTGATCTATGTCTGTGTAGTAGTGAGGCTTAGACCAGCACCTGGTTGGCTTGAGGGATTTTAGGGGCTGGTCTATGTCTGTGTAGTTGTGAGTCTTAGACCAGCACCTGGTTGGCTTAGGGGATTTTAAAGGGTGATCTATGTCTGTGTAGTAGTGAGGCTTAGACCAGCACCTGGTTGGCTTGAGGGATTTTAGAGGGTCATCTATATCTGTGTAGTTGTGAGGCTTAGACCAGCACCTGGTTGGCTTAGGGGATTTTAAAGGGTGATCTATGTCTGTGTAGTAGTGAGGCTTAGACCAGCACCTGGTTGGCTTAGGGGATTTTAAAGGGTGATCTATGTCTGTGTAGTAGTGAGGCTTAGACCAGTACCTGGTTGGCTTGAGGGATTTTAAAGGGTGATCTATGTCTGTGTAGTTGTGAGGCTTAGACCAGCACCTGGTTGGCTTGAGGGATTTTAGGGGCTGGTCTATGTCTGTGTAGTTGTGAGGCTTAGACCAGCACCTGGTTGGCTTAGGGGATTTTAAAGGGTGATCTATGTCTGTGTAGTTGTGAGTCTTAGACCAGTACCTGGTTGGCTTGAGGGATTTTAAAGGGTGATCTATGTCTGTGTAGTTGTGAGTCTTAGACCAGCACCTGGTTGGCTTGACGGATTTTAAAGGGTGGTCTATGTCTGTGTAGTTGTGAGGCTTAGACCAGCACCTGGTTGGCTTGAGGGATTTTAAAGGGTGATCTATGTCTGTGTAGTTGTGAGGCTTAGACCAGCACCTGGTTGGCTTGAGGGATTTTAGGGGCTGGTCTATGTCTGTGTAGTTGTGAGTCTTAGACCAGCACCTGGTTGGCTTAGGGGATTTTAAAGGGTGATCTATGTCTGTGTAGTAGTGAGGCTTAGACCAGCACCTGGTTGGCTTAGGGGATTTTAGAGGGTCATCTATATCTGTGTAGTTGTGAGGCTTAGACCAGCACCTGGTTGGCTTAGGGGATTTTAAAGGGTGATCTATGTCTGTGTAGTTGTGAGGCTTAGACCAGCACCTGGTTGACTTGAGGGATTTTAAAGGGTGATCTATGTCTGTGTAGTTGTGAGGCTTAGACCAGCACCTGGTTGGCTTAACGGGTTTGTAGAGGCTGATCTATGTCTGTGTAGTTGTGAGGCTTAGACCAGCACCTAGTTGGCTTGAGGGATTTTAAAGGGTGACCTATGTCTGTAGAGTTGTAAGGCTTAGACCAGCACCTGGTTGGCTTAGGGGATTTTAAAGGGTGATCTATGTCTATGTAGTTGTGAGTCTTAGACCAGCAACTGGGTGGCTTAGGGGATTTTAAAGGGTGATCTATATCTGTGGAGTTGTGAGGCTTAGACCAGCAACTGGTTGCCTTGAGGGATTTTAAAGGGTGATCTATGTCTGTGGAGTTGTAAGGCTTAGACCAGCACCTGGTTGGCTTAGGGGATTTTAAAGGGTGCTCTATGTCTGTGTAGTTGTGAGGCTTAGACCAGCACCTGGTTGGCTTGAGGGATTTTAAAGGGTGGTCTATGTCTGTGGAGTTGTAAGGCTTAGACCAGCACCTGGTTGGCTTAGGGGATTTTAAAGGGTGATCTATGTCTGTGGAGTTGTGAGTCTTAGACCAGCACCTGGTTGGCTTGAGTGATTTTAAAGGGTGATCTATGTCTGTGTAGTTGTGAGTCTTAGACCAGCACCTGGTTGGCTTGAGGTATTTTAAAGGGTGATCTATGTCTGTGTAGTTGTGAGTCTTAGACCAGCACCTTGTTGGCTTGACGGATTTTAAAGTGTGATCTATGTCTGTGTAGTTGTGAGGCTTAGACCAGCACCTGGTTGGCTTGAGGGATTTTAAAGGGTGATCTATATCTGTGTAGTTGTGAGGCTTAGACCAGCACCTGGTTGGCTTAGGGGATTTTAGAGGGTGATCTATGTCTGTGTAGTTGTGAGGCTTAGACCAGCACCTGGTTGGCTTGAGGGATTTTAAAGGCTGATCTATATCTGTGTAGTTGTGAGTCTTAGACCAGCACCTGGTTGGCTTGAGGGATTTTAGGGGGTGATCTATGTCTGTGGAGTTGTGAGTCTTAGACCAGCACCTGGTTGGCTTAGGGGATTTTAAAGGGTGATCTATGTCTGTGGAGTTGTGAGGCTTAGACCAGCACCTGGTTGGCTTAGGGGATTTTAAAGGGTGCTGGTCTAAGCCTCACAACTCCACAGACATAGATCACCCTTTAAAATCCCCTTTATGTGAAAGATCATGGGTGACAAATTTTAGCAGGTAAAGATTTATTTCCATGACGTGGTGCTTCAAATTAAACAAACTTTGAGTGAGGGAGGCAAATACATCTTAATGCAGGAACTCTGAGCTAGTTAGAATGAACAGTGAAATGGCCAGCCTGAAATCTGCTGCTTGGGGTGAAATAATGAAGTCTGATTAATCTCCCATATAGCTGTTTTAAAAAACAAGAATGCCCACAACAGACTATCACTGATGTTTTAATTTCCATGTTTTCCATTATAATGGGGCAATCAAACTTGGATGTATATAGAAAATATAATAAAAAAAAAATATTGATACAAAGCTCCACCAATCAAAACACTGGATTTGAAGAGACCCCAATTCAATGAAGGGGTAAATAGCACAATAAATGTTTCTTTTATATCTACACTTGGATACCAAATCTGACTTTTTGTTAAGCAAATTGCAATATTTTTCTTTAAGGCATAAATGCAATTATTTTTTTACCTCTTCTGGTGCTTTTTTTTTCTTTATAATTTGCCATTTTATGTCCAGGAATTTGTAAGAGTGATTTTTAACCTTCCAAACAAATTGAAAAAGTAATGTGTTGTTTTTATAATTTTTGTTCAAAAAGCTAAAACAGTGATTGTAGCAATGATTCTTCCAGTTAACCTCCATTGCACTAATACAAGCCATTCTACTTTCAACATCCTGGGCTTTTATTTTGACTGTGGTTTCATGTATCATACTGTTAGCAAAATAGTAAACCAACTAGAAGGCAATTTTGCTACCTTTGACAGTTTGCTCAACATGTTAGACTTATTGAAGTGTTTATTGATCAATAAGAGGAATAATTTTCCCACATTAATGTATTTATGTATTTGATACATTGTGGGTACAAAGACACCTTTTTCCTATAACCACTTTTGTTATTAAATTGTAAATTGGCACTGAGCCAACAATTTTTTCAAGGCTTTTATGGAATTATTCTTAGAGTTATGGAAAATTTTAGTCCTGCTAAAGTTCATAAAAGTCTGTTAGAAATTGACTTGAAAATATGTTTTATTACTGCAGTTGGGTAGTCTAAGCTGTTGATATACACAGGTAGATTGCTGGCATTTTTATGTGTGTTATTTGATTCATCTTCAAAATGTAATGTCATACCAAGAAAATTCACCTTCTTTATATTACACACCATCTCAATGGATAAACCATAATTCTTAACAAATAACTTAATCAATTTTTTTACCCTTGTGATTCTAGAAGACAAAGGACAAATCATCATTGTAAAATCCAGTATTTTGTTTCTCAAATATGTATGCCATTTTCCACAGAAGGAATTATTCCTATTAGATCGAAAAATTCAGCCGCATTAAAAGAACCCACACCAATGTCAAACTTGCAATTTGCTCTTTTTCTTAGCTTCATACTGTATCTCTGTGAGGAAAGAAAAACAACTTTTGGCAGTGTTCAATAATTTTGTCATCTACATCAATGAGCTGTTTAACCAAATTTGCAGCTTTGTCCTAGACGCCTTCAGAGATAGCATTCCCTTACATCAAAATAGACAAAGATATATTCACACTTTCTTCAACCATTTCGTCAGCAGAGCTTAAAACATGCTGACCATCTCTTACAGAGAGGTAATATTCCCCAACTCCCAGGTATGATACTAAACTTCATCTAATGATAAAGTTCTGGAGATCTGGGGAGTGTGGAGTAACACTTAGTTCCCATTACTCCCAAGTCCACTCAAACCAGTAGCAAGACTACCTGTTAGTGTCTCATCTACAGGAAAAATAGATCTGTTTAAAAATCATTTGTATTCAATGGGACTATGTACAAAAAAAATCTTCAGAAACAACTACACAAAAATGTAAATATGAAGATACAATGAATGCAATTCTCTAACTACAAAGTATAAAATAACTCTAGACGGTTTTACATGACATCAAAATCAATCTTCTCCTCAATATTTTTAACCAGCAAGAGCAAATAAAATGTTTTTACCACTGATAGATTTGAAGAGTTTCAAGCAGACCATATAAAATCTTATCCAAAATTATTACCAATATGCTTTTTAGTAGTTCAAACCTAAATGAACATTACTTAAACCAACCAAACAACAGATTTTCGGTTATTAGTATATGGAACATTTTAGAGATCATTCAAAGCTTCTATGGGTCAACAGAGAATACCTACCCAAGAATTTCCTTTAAATTGTCTATAACCCAATATTAAACAACAGATTTTTACTTATTAGTATAGGGAACATTTTAGAGATCATTCAAAGCTTCTATGGGTCTAGAGAGAACACTTACCCAAGAATTTCCTTTAAATTGTCTATAGCCCAATATTAAACAACAGATTTTTGGATATAAGTATAGGGAACATTTTAGAGATCATTCAAAGCTTCTATGGGTCTACAGAGAATACCTACCCAAGAATTTCCTTTAAATTGTCTATAGCCCAATATTAAACAACAGATTTTTGGATATAAGTATAGGGAACATTTTAGAGATCATTCAAAGCTTCTATGGGTCTACAGAGAATACCTACCCAAGAATTTCCTTTAAATTGTCTATAGCCCAATATTAAACAACAGATTTTTGGATATAAGTATAGGGAACATTTTAGAGATCATTCAAAGCTTCTATGGGTCTACAGAGAATACCTACCCAAGAATTTCCTTTAAATTGTCTATAGCCCAATATTAAACAACAGATTTGTGGATATAAGTATAGGGAACATTTTAGAGATCATTCAAAGCTTCTATGGGTCAACAGAGAATACCTACCCAAGAATTTCCTTTAAATTGTCTATAACCCAATATTAAACAACAGATTTTTACTTATTAGTATAGGGAACATTTTAGAGATCATTCAAAGCTTCTATGGGTCTACAGAGAATACCTACCCAAGAATTTCCTTTAAATTGTCTATAGCCCAATATTAAACAACAGATTTTTGGATATAAGTATAGGGAACATTTTAGAGATCATTCAAAGCTTCTATGGGTCTACAGAGAATACCTACCCAAGAATTTCCTTTAAATTGTCTATAGCCCAATATTAAACAACAGATTTTTGGATATAAGTATAGGGAACATTTTAGAGATCATTCAAAGCTTCTATGGGTCTACAGAGAATACCTACCCAAGAATTTCCTTTAAATTGTCTATAGCCCAATATTAAACAACAGATTTTTGGATATAAGTATAGGGAACATTTTAGAGATCATTCAAAGCTTCTATGGGTCTACAGAGAATACCTACCCAAGAATTTCCTTTAAATTGTCTATAGCCCAATATTAAACAACAGATTTTTGGATATAAGTATAGGGAACATTTTAGAGATCATTCAAAGCTTCTATGGGTCTAGAGAGAACACTTACCCAAGAATTTCCTTAGAATTGTCTATAGCCCAATATTAAACAACAGATTTTTGGATATTAGTATAGGGAACATTTTAGAGATCATTCAAAGCTTCTATGGGTCTACAGAGAATACCTACCCAAGAATTTCCTTTAAATTGTCTATAACCCAATATTAAACAACAGATTTTTACTTATTAGTATAGGGAACATTTTAGAGATCATTCAAAGCTTCTATGGGTCTACAGAGAATACCTACCCAAGAATTTCCTTTAAATTGTCTATAGCCCAATATTAAACAACAGATTTTTGGATATAAGTATAGGGAACATTTTAGAGATCATTCAAAGCTTCTATGGGTCTACAGAGAATACCTACCCAAGAATTTCCTTTAAATTGTCTATAGCCCAATATTAAACAACAGATTTTTGGATATAAGTATAGGGAACATTTTAGAGATCATTCAAAGCTTCTATGGGTCTAGAGAGAACACTTACCCAAGAATTTCCTTAGAATTGTCTATAGCCCAATATTAAACAACAGATTTTTGGATATTAGTATAGGGAACATTTTAGAGATCATTCAAAGCTTCTATGGGTCTACAGAGAATACCTACCCAAGAATTTCCTTTAAATTGTCTATAGCCCAATATTAAACAACAGATTTTTGGATATAAGTATAGGGAACATTTTAGAGATCATTCAAAGCTTCTATGGGTCTACAGAGAATACCTACCCAAGAATTTCCTTTAAATTGTCTATAGCCCAATATTAAACAACAGATTTTTGGATATAAGTATAGGGAACATTTTAGAGATCATTCAAAGCTTCTATGGGTCTAGAGAGAACACTTACCCAAGAATTTCCTTAGAATTGTCTATAGCCCAATATTAAACAACAGATTTTTGGATATTAGTATAGGGAACATTTTAGAGATCATTCAAAGCTTCTATGGGTCTACAGAGAATACCTACCCAAGAATTTCCTTTAAATTGTCTATAGCCCAATATTAAACAACAGATTTTTGGATATAAGTATAGGGAAAATTTTAGAGATCATTCAAAGCTTCTATGGGTCTACAGAGAATACCTACCCAAGAATTTCCTTTAAATTGTCTATAGCCCAATATTAAACAACAGATTTTTGGATATAAGTATAGGGAACATTTTAGAGATCATTCAAAGCTTCTATGGGTCTAGAGAGAACACTTACCCAAGAATTTCCTTAGAATTGTCTATAGCCCAATATTAAACAACAGATTTTTGGATATTAGTATAGGGAACATTTTAGAGATCATTCAAAGCTTCTATGGGTCTACAGAGAATACCTACCCAAGAATTTCCTTTAAATTGTCTATAGCCCAATATTAAACAACAGATTTTTGGATATAAGTATAGGGAACATTTTAGAGATCATTCAAAGCTTCTATGGGTCTAGAGAGAACACTTACCCAAGAATTTCCTTAGAATTGTCTATAGCCCAATATTAAACAACAGATTTTTGGATATTAGTATAGGGAACATTTTAGAGATCATTCAAAGCTTCTATGGGTCTACAGAGAATACCTACCCAAGAATTTCCTTTAAATTGTCTATAGCCCAATATTAAACAACAGATTTTTGGATATAAGTATAGGGAACATTTTAGAGATCATTCAAAGCTTCTATGGGTCTAGAGAGAACACTTACCCAAGAATTTCCTTAGAATTGTCTATAGCCCAATATTAAACAACAGATTTTTGGATATTAGTATAGGGAACATTTTAGAGATCATTCAAAGCTTCTATGGGTCTACAGAGAATACCTACCCAAGAATTTCCTTTAAATTGTCTATAGCCCAATATTAAACAACAGATTTTTGGATATAAGTATAGGGAACATTTTAGAGATCATTCAAAGCTTCTATGGGTCTAGAGAGAACACTTACCCAAGAATTTCCTTAGAATTGTCTATAGCCCAATATTAAACAACAGATTTTTGGATATTAGTATAGGGAACATTTTAGAGATCATTCAAAGCTTCTATGGGTCTACAGAGAATACCTACCCAAGAATTTCCTTTAAATTGTCTATAACCCAATATTAAACAACAGATTTTTACTTATTAGTATAGGGAACATTTTAGAGATCATTCAAAGCTTCTATGGGTCTAGAGAGAACACTTACCCAAGAATTTCCTTAGAATTGTCTATAGCCCAATATTAAACAACAGATTTTTGGATATTAGTATAGGGAACATTTTAGAGATCATTCAAAGCTTCTATGGGTCTACAGAGAATACCTACCCAAGAATTTCCTTTAAATTGTCTATAGCCCAATATTAAACAACAGATTTTTGGATATTAGTATAGGGAACATTTTAGAGATCATTCAAAGCTTCTATGGGTCTACAGAGAATACCTACCCAAGAATTTCCTTTAAATTGTCTATAGCCCAATATTAAACAACAGATTTTTACTTATTAGTATAGGGAACATTTTAGAGATCATTCAAAGCTTCTATGGGTCTACAGAGAATACCTACCCAAGAATTTCCTTTAAATTGTCTATAGCCCAATATTAAACAACAGATTTTTACTTATTAGTATAGGGAACATTTTAGAGATCATTCAAAGCTTCTATGGGTCTAGAGAGAACACTTACCCAAGAATTTCCTTAGAATTGTCTATAGCCCAATATTAAACAACAGATTTTTGGATATTAGTATAGGGAACATTTTAGAGATCATTCAAAGCTTCTATGGGTCTACAGAGAATACCTACCCAAGAATTTCCTTTAAATTGTCTATAGCCCAATATTAAACAACAGATTTTTGGATATAAGTATAGGGAACATTTTAGAGATCATTCAAAGCTTCTATGGGTCTACAGAGAATACCTACCCAAGAATTTCCTTTAAATTGTCTATAGCCCAATATTAAACAACAGATTTTTACTTATTAGTATAGGGAACATTTTAGAGATCATTCAAAGCTTCTATGGGTCTACAGAGAATACCTACCCAAGAATTTCCTTTAAATTGTCTATAGCCCAATATTAAACAACAGATTTTTACTTATTAGTATAGGGAACATTTTAGAGATCATTCAAAGCTTCTATGGGTCTAGAGAGAACACTTACCCAAGAATTTCCTTAGAATTGTCTATAGCCCAATATTAAACAACAGATTTTTGGATATTAGTATAGGGAACATTTTAGAGATCATTCAAAGCTTCTATGGGTCTACAGAGAATACCTACCCAAGAATTTCCTTTAAATTGTCTATAGCCCAATATTAAACAACAGATTTTTGGATATTAGTATAGGGAACATTTTAGAGATCATTCAAAGCTTCTATGGGTCTACAGAGAATACCTACCCAAGAATTTCCTTTAAATTGTCTATAGCCCAATATTAAACAACAGATTTTTACTTATTAGTATAGGGAACATTTTAGAGATCATTCAAAGCTTCTATGGGTCTAGAGAGAACACTTACCCAAGAATTTCCTTAGAATTGTCTATAGCCCAATATTAAACAACAGATTTTTGGATATTAGTATAGGGAACATTTTAGAGATCATTCAAAGCTTCTATGGGTCTAGAGAGAACACTTACCCAAGAATTTCCTTAGAATTGTCTATAGCCCAATATTAAACAACAGATTTTTGGATATTAGTATAGGGAACATTTTAGAGATCATTCAAAGCTTCTATGGGTCTACAGAGAATACCTACCCAAGAATTTCCTTTAAATTGTCTATAGCCCAATATTAAACAACAGATTTTTGGATATTAGTATAGGGAACATTTTAGAGATCATTCAAAGCTTCTATGGGTCTACAGAGAATACCTACCCAAGAATTTCCTTTAAATTGTCTATAGCCCAATATTAAACAACAGATTTTTACTTATTAGTATAGGGAACATTTTAGAGATCATTCAAAGCTTCTATGGGTCTACAGAGAATACCTACCCAAGAATTTCCTTTAAATTGTCTATAGCCCAATATTAAACAACAGATTTTTACTTATTAGTATAGGGAACATTTTAGAGATCATTCAAAGCTTCTATGGGTCTAGAGAGAACACTTACCCAAGAATTTCCTTAGAATTGTCTATAGCCCAATATTAAACAACAGATTTTTGGATATTAGTATAGGGAACATTTTAGAGATCATTCAAAGCTTCTATGGGTCTACAGAGAATACCTACCCAAGAATTTCCTTTAAATTGTCTATAGCCCAATATTAAACAACAGATTTTTGGATATAAGTATAGGGAACATTTTAGAGATCATTCAAAGCTTCTATGGGTCTACAGAGAATACCTACCCAAGAATTTCCTTTAAATTGTCTATAGCCCAATATTAAACAACAGATTTTTACTTATTAGTATAGGGAACATTTTAGAGATCATTCAAAGCTTCTATGGGTCTACAGAGAATACCTACCCAAGAATTTCCTTTAAATTGTCTATAGCCCAATATTAAACAACAGATTTTTACTTATTAGTATAGGGAACATTTTAGAGATCATTCAAAGCTTCTATGGGTCTAGAGAGAACACTTACCCAAGAATTTCCTTAGAATTGTCTATAGCCCAATATTAAACAACAGATTTTTGGATATTAGTATAGGGAACATTTTAGAGATCATTCAAAGCTTCTATGGGTCTACAGAGAATACCTACCCAAGAATTTCCTTTAAATTGTCTATAGCCCAATATTAAACAACAGATTTTTGGATATTAGTATAGGGAACATTTTAGAGATCATTCAAAGCTTCTATGGGTCTACAGAGAATACCTACCCAAGAATTTCCTTTAAATTGTCTATAGCCCAATATTAAACAACAGATTTTTACTTATTAGTATAGGGAACATTTTAGAGATCATTCAAAGCTTCTATGGGTCTAGAGAGAACACTTACCCAAGAATTTCCTTAGAATTGTCTATAGCCCAATATTAAACAACAGATTTTTGGATATTAGTATAGGGAACATTTTAGAGATCATTCAAAGCTTCTATGGGTCTAGAGAGAACACTTACCCAAGAATTTCCTTAGAATTGTCTATAGCCCAATATTAAACAACAGATTTTTGGATATTAGTATAGGGAACATTTTAGAGATCATTCAAAGCTTCTATGGGTCTACAGAGAATACCTACCCAAGAATTTCCTTTAAATTGTCTATAACCCAATATTAAACAACAGATTTTTGGATATTAGTATAGGGAACATTTTAGAGATCATTCAAAGCTTCTATGGGTCTACAGAGAATACCTACCCAAGAATTTCCTTTAAATTGTCTATAGCCCAATATTAAACAACAGATTTTTACTTATTAGTATAGGGAACATTTTAGAGATCATTCAAAGCTTCTATGGGTCTAGAGAGAACACTTACCCAAGAATTTCCTTAGAATTGTCTATAGCCCAATATTAAACAACAGATTTTTGGATATTAGTATAGGGAACATTTTAGAGATCATTCAAAGCTTCTATGGGTCTAGAGAGAACACTTACCCAAGAATTTCCTTAGAATTGTCTATAGCCCAATATTAAACAACAGATTTTTACTTATTAGTATAGGGAACATTTTAGAGATCATTCAAAGCTTCTATGGGTCTACAGAGAATACCTACCCAAGAATTTCCTTTAAATTGTCTATAGCCCAATATTAAACAACAGATTTTTGGATATTAGTATAGGGAACATTTTAGAGATCATTCAAAGCTTCTATGGGTCTAGAGAGAACACTTACCCAAGAATTTCCTTAGAATTGTCTATAGCCCAATATTAAACAACAGATTTTTACTTATTAGTATAGGGAACATTTTAGAGATCATTCAAAGCTTCTATGGGTCTAGAGAGAACACTTACCCAAGAATTTCCTTAGAATTGTCTATAGCCCAATATTAAACAACAGATTTTTACTTATTAGTATAGGGAACATTTTAGAGATCATTCAAAGCTTCTATGGGTCTAGAGAGAACACTTACCCAAGAATTTCCTTAGAATTGTCTATAGCCCAATATTAAACAACAGATTTTTACTTATTAGTATAGGGAACATTTTAGAGATCATTCAAAGCTTCTATGGGTCTACAGAGAATACCTACCCAAGAATTTCCTTTAAATTGTCTATAGCCCAATATTAAACAACAGATTTTTGGATATTAGTATAGGGAACATTTTAGAGATCATTCAAAGCTTCTATGGGTCTAGAGAGAACACTTACCCAAGAATTTCCTTAGAATTGTCTATAGCCCAATATTAAACAACAGATTTTTACTTATTAGTATAGGGAACATTTTAGAGATCATTCAAAGCTTCTATGGGTCTAGAGAGAACACTTACCCAAGAATTTCCTTAGAATTGTCTATAGCCCAATATTAAACAACAGATTTTTACTTATTAGTATAGGGAACATTTTAGAGATCATTCAAAGCTTCTATGGGTCTACAGAGAATACCTACCCAAGAATTTCCTTTAAATTGTCTAGAGCCCAATATTAAACAACACATTTTTGGATATTAGTATAGGGAACATTTTAGAGATCATTCAAAGCTTCTATGGGTCTACAGAGAATACCTACCCAAGAATTTCCTTTAAATTGTCTATAGCCCAATATTAAACAACAGATTTTTGGATATTAGTATAGGGAACATTTTAGAGATCATTCAAAGCTTCTATGGGTCTACAGAGAATACCTACCCAAGAATTTCCTTTAAATTGTCTATAGCCCAATATTAAACAACAGATTTTTGGATATAAGTATAGGGAACATTTTAGAGATCATTCAAAGCTTCTATGGGTCTACAGAGAATACCTACCCAAGAATTTCCTTTAAATTGTCTATAGCCCAATATTAAACAACAGATTTTTGGATATTAGTATAGGGAACATTTTAGAGATCATTCAAAGCTTCTATGGGTCTAGAGAGAATACCTACCCAAGAATTTCCTTTAAATTGTCTATAGCCCAATATTAAACAACAGATTTTTGGATATTAGTATAGGGAACATTTTAGAGATCATTCAAAGCTTCTATGGGTCTAGAGAGAACACTTACCCAAGAATTTCCTTAGAATTGTCTATAGCCCAATATTAAACAACAGATTTTTACTTATTAGTATAGGGAACATTTTAGAGATCATTCAAAGCTTCTATGGGTCTAGAGAGAACACTTACCCAAGAATTTCCTTAGAATTGTCTATAGCCCAATATTAAACAACAGATTTTTACTTATTAGTATAGGGAACATTTTAGAGATCATTCAAAGCTTCTATGGGTCTACAGAGAATACCTACCCAAGAATTTCCTTTAAATTGTCTATAGCCCAATATTAAACAACAGATTTTTGGATATTAGTATAGGGAACATTTTAGAGATCATTCAAAGCTTCTATGGGTCTACAGAGAATACCTACCCAAGAATTTCCTTTAAATTGTCTATAGCCCAATATTAAACAACAGATTTTTGGATATAAGTATAGGGAACATTTTAGAGATCATTCAAAGCTTCTATGGGTCTACAGAGAATACCTACCCAAGAATTTCCTTTAAATTGTCTATAGCCCAATATTAAACAACAGATTTTTGGATATTAGTATAGGGAACATTTTAGAGATCATTCAAAGCTTCTATGGGTCTAGAGAGAACACTTACCCAAGAATTTCCTTAGAATTGTCTATAGCCCAATATTAAACAACAGATTTTTACTTATTAGTATAGGGAACATTTTAGAGATCATTCAAAGCTTCTATGGGTCTACAGAGAATACCTACCCAAGAATTTCCTTTAAATTGTCTATAGCCCAATATTAAACAACAGATTTTTGGATATTAGTATAGGGAACATTTTAGAGATCATTCAAAGCTTCTATGGGTCTACAGAGAATACCTACCCAAGAATTTCCTTTAAATTGTCTATAGCCCAATATTAAACAACAGATTTTTGGATATTAGTATAGGGAACATTTTAGAGATCATTCAAAGCTTCTATGGGTCTACAGAGAATACCTACCCAAGAATTTCCTTTAAATTGTCTATAGCCCAATATTAAACAACAGATTTTTGGATATTAGTATAGGGAACATTTTAGAGATCATTCAAAGCTTCTATGGGTCTACAGAGAATACCTACCCAAGAATTTCCTTTAAATTGTCTATAGCCCAATATTAAACAACAGATTTTTGGATATTAGTATAGGGAACATTTTAGAGATCATTCAAAGCTTCTATGGGTCTAGAGAGAACACTTACCCAAGAATTTCCTTAGAATTGTCTATAGCCCAATATTAAACAACAGATTTTTACTTATTAGTATAGGGAACATTTTAGAGATCATTCAAAGCTTCTATGGGTCTACAGAGAATACCTACCCAAGAATTTCCTTTAAATTGTCTATAGCCCAATATTAAACAACAGATTTTTGGATATTAGTATAGGGAACATTTTAGAGATCATTCAAAGCTTCTATGGGTCTACAGAGAATACCTACCCAAGAATTTCCTTTAAATTGTCTATAGCCCAATATTAAACAACAGATTTTTGGATATTAGTATAGGGAACATTTTAGAGATCATTCAAAGCTTCTATGGGTCTAGAGAGAACACTTACCCAAGAATTTCCTTAGAATTGTCTATAGCCCAATATTAAACAACAGATTTTTACTTATTAGTATAGGGAACATTTTAGAGATCATTCAAAGCTTCTATGGGTCTACAGAGAATACCTACCCAAGAATTTCCTTTAAATTGTCTATAGCCCAATATTAAACAACAGATTTTTGGATATTAGTATAGGGAACATTTTAGAGATCATTCAAAGCTTCTATGGGTCTACAGAGAATACCTACCCAAGAATTTCCTTTAAATTGTCTATAGCCCAATATTAAACAACAGATTTTTGGATATTAGTATAGGGAACATTTTAGAGATCATTCAAAGCTTCTATGGGTCTAGAGAGAACACTTACCCAAGAATTTCCTTAGAATTGTCTATAGCCCAATATTAAACAACAGATTTTTACTTATTAGTATAGGGAACATTTTAGAGATCATTCAAAGCTTCTATGGGTCTACAGAGAATACCTACCCAAGAATTTCCTTTAAATTGTCTATAGCCCAATATTAAACAACAGATTTTTGGATATTAGTATAGGGAACATTTTAGAGATCATTCAAAGCTTCTATGGGTCTACAGAGAATACCTACCCAAGAATTTCCTTTAAATTGTCTATAGCCCAATATTAAACAACAGATTTTTGGATATTAGTATAGGGAACATTTTAGAGATCATTCAAAGCTTCTATGGGTCTACAGAGAATACCTACCCAAGAATTTCCTTTAAATTGTCTATAGCCCAATATTAAACAACAGATTTTTGGATATTAGTATAGGGAACATTTTAGAGATCATTCAAAGCTTCTATGGGTCTAGAGAGAACACTTACCCAAGAATTTCCTTAGAATTGTCTATAGCCCAATATTAAACAACAGATTTTTACTTATTAGTATAGGGAACATTTTAGAGATCATTCAAAGCTTCTATGGGTCTACAGAGAATACCTACCCAAGAATTTCCTTTAAATTGTCTATAGCCCAATATTAAACAACAGATTTTTGGATATTAGTATAGGGAACATTTTAGAGATCATTCAAAGCTTCTATGGGTCTAGAGAGAACACTTACCCAAGAATTTCCTTAGAATTGTCTATAGCCCAATATTAAACAACAGATTTTTACTTATTAGTATAGGGAACATTTTAGAGATCATTCAAAGCTTCTATGGGTCTAGAGAGAACACTTACCCAAGAATTTCCTTAGAATTGTCTATAGCCCAATATTAAACAACAGATTTTTGGATATTAGTATAGGGAACATTTTAGAGATCATTCAAAGCTTCTATGGGTCTACAGAGAATACCTACCCAAGAATTTCCTTTAAATTGTCTATAACCCAATATTAAACAACAGATTTTGGATATAAGTATAGGGAACATTTTAGAGATCATTCAAAGCTTCTATGGGTCTACAGAGAATACCTACCCAAGAATTTCCTTTAAATTGTCTATAGCCCAATATTAAACAACAGATTTTTGGATATTAGTATAGGGAACATTTTAGAGATCATTCAAAGCTTCTATGGGTCTACAGAGAATACCTACCCAAGAATTTCCTTTAAATTGTCTATAGCCCAATATTAAACAACAGATTTTTGGATATTAGTATAGGGAACATTTTAGAGATCATTCAAAGCTTCTATGGGTCTACAGAGAATACCTACCCAAGAATTTCCTTTAAATTGTCTATAGCCCAATATTAAACAACAGATTTTTGGATATTAGTATAGGGAACATTTTAGAGATCATTCAAAGCTTCTATGGGTCTAGAGAGAACACTTACCCAAGAATTTCCTTAGAATTGTCTATAGCCCAATATTAAACAACAGATTTTTACTTATTAGTATAGGGAACATTTTAGAGATCATTCAAAGCTTCTATGGGTCTACAGAGAATACCTACCCAAGAATTTCCTTTAAATTGTCTATAGCCCAATATTAAACAACAGATTTTTGGATATTAGTATAGGGAACATTTTAGAGATCATTCAAAGCTTCTATGGGTCTAGAGAGAACACTTACCCAAGAATTTCCTTAGAATTGTCTATAGCCCAATATTAAACAACAGATTTTTACTTATTAGTATAGGGAACATTTTAGAGATCATTCAAAGCTTCTATGGGTCTACAGAGAATACCTACCCAAGAATTTCCTTTAAATTGTCTATAGCCCAATATTAAACAACAGATTTTTGGATATTAGTATAGGGAACATTTTAGAGATCATTCAAAGCTTCTATGGGTCTAGAGAGAACACTTACCCAAGAATTTCCTTAGAATTGTCTATAGCCCAATATTAAACAACAGATTTTTACTTATTAGTATAGGGAACATTTTAGAGATCATTCAAAGCTTCTATGGGTCTACAGAGAATACCTACCCAAGAATTTCCTTTAAATTGTCTATAGCCCAATATTAAACAACAGATTTTTGGATATTAGTATAGGGAACATTTTAGAGATCATTCAAAGCTTCTATGGGTCTACAGAGAATACCTACCCAAGAATTTCCTTTAAATTGTCTATAGCCCAATATTAAACAACAGATTTTTGGATATTAGTATAGGGAACATTTTAGAGATCATTCAAAGCTTCTATGGGTCTAGAGAGAACACTTACCCAAGAATTTCCTTTAAATTGTCTATAGCCCAATATTAAACAACAGATTTTTGGATATTAGTATAGGGAACATTTTAGAGATCATTCAAAGCTTCTATGGGTCTACAGAGAATACCTACCCAAGAATTTCCTTTAAATTGTCTATAGCCCAATATTAAACAACAGATTTTTGGATATTAGTATAGGGAACATTTTAGAGATCATTCAAAGCTTCTATGGGTCTAGAGAGAACACTTACCCAAGAATTTCCTTTAAATTGTCTATAGCCCAATATTAAACAACAGATTTTTGGATATTAGTATAGGGAACATTTTAGAGATCATTCAAAGCTTCTATGGGTCTACAGAGAATACCTACCCAAGAATTTCCTTTAAATTGTCTATAGCCCAATATTAAACAACAGATTTTTGGATATTAGTATAGGGAACATTTTAGAGATCATTCAAAGCTTCTATGGGTCTAGAGAGAACACTTACCCAAGAATTTCCTTTAAATTGTCTATAGCCCAATATTAAACAACAGATTTTTGGATATTAGTATAGGGAACATTTTAGAGATCATTCAAAGCTTCTATGGGTCTAGAGAGAACACTTACCCAAGAATTTCCTTAGAATTGTCTATAGCCCAATATTAAACAACAGATTTTTACTTATTAGTATAGGGAACATTTTAGAGATCATTCAAAGCTTCTATGGGTCTAGAGAGAACACTTACCCAAGAATTTCCTTAGAATTGTCTATAGCCCAATATTAAACAACAGATTTTTACTTATTAGTATAGGGAACATTTTAGAGATCATTCAAAGCTTCTATGGGTCTACAGAGAATACCTACCCAAGAATTTCCTTTAAATTGTCTATAGCCCAATATTAAACAACAGATTTTTGGATATTAGTATAGGGAACATTTTAGAGATCATTCAAAGCTTCTATGGGTCTACAGAGAATACCTACCCAAGAATTTCCTTTAAATTGTCTATAGCCCAATATTAAACAACAGATTTTTGGATATTAGTATAGGGAACATTTTAGAGATCATTCAAAGCTTCTATGGGTCTACAGAGAATACCTACCCAAGAATTTCCTTTAAATTGTCTATAGCCCAATATTAAACAACAGATTTTTGGATATAAGTATAGGGAACATTTTAGAGATCATTCAAAGCTTCTATGGGTCTACAGAGAATACCTACCCAAGAATTTCCTTTAAATTGTCTATAGCCCAATATTAAACAACAGATTTTTGGATATTAGTATAGGGAACATTTTAGAGATCATTCAAAGCTTCTATGGGTCTAGAGAGAACACTTACCCAAGAATTTCCTTAGAATTGTCTATAGCCCAATATTAAACAACAGATTTTTGGATATAAGTATAGGGAACATTTTAGAGATCATTCAAAGCTTCTATGGGTCTAGAGAGAACACTTACCCAAGAATTTCCTTAGAATTGTCTATAGCCCAATATTAAACAACAGATTTTTACTTATTAGTATAGGGAACATTTTAGAGATCATTCAAAGCTTCTATGGGTCTACAGAGAATACCTACCCAAGAATTTCCTTTAAATTGTCTATAGCCCAATATTAAACAACAGATTTTTGGATATTAGTATAGGGAACATTTTAGAGATCATTCAAAGCTTCTATGGGTCTACAGAGAATACCTACCCAAGAATTTCCTTTAAATTGTCTATAGCCCAATATTAAACAACAGATTTTTGGATATTAGTATAGGGAACATTTTAGAGATCATTCAAAGCTTCTATGGGTCTACAGAGAATACCTACCCAAGAATTTCCTTTAAATTGTCTATAGCCCAATATTAAACAACAGATTTTTGGATATAAGTATAGGGAACATTTTAGAGATCATTCAAAGCTTCTATGGGTCTAGAGAGAACACTTACCCAAGAATTTCCTTAGAATTGTCTATAGCCCAATATTAAACAACAGATTTTTACTTATTAGTATAGGGAACATTTTAGAGATCATTCAAAGCTTCTATGGGTCTACAGAGAATACCTACCCAAGAATTTCCTTTAAATTGTCTATAGCCCAATATTAAACAACAGATTTTTGGATATTAGTATAGGGAACATTTTAGAGATCATTCAAAGCTTCTATGGGTCTACAGAGAATACCTACCCAAGAATTTCCTTTAAATTGTCTATAGCCCAATATTAAACAACAGATTTTTGGATATTAGTATAGGGAACATTTTAGAGATCATTCAAAGCTTCTATGGGTCTACAGAGAATACCTACCCAAGAATTTCCTTTAAATTGTCTATAGCCCAATATTAAACAACAGATTTTTGGATATAAGTATAGGGAACATTTTAGAGATCATTCAAAGCTTCTATGGGTCTAGAGAGAACACTTACCCAAGAATTTCCTTAGAATTGTCTATAGCCCAATATTAAACAACAGATTTTTACTTATTAGTATAGGGAACATTTTAGAGATCATTCAAAGCTTCTATGGGTCTACAGAGAATACCTACCCAAGAATTTCCTTTAAATTGTCTATAGCCCAATATTAAACAACAGATTTTTGGATATAAGTATAGGGAACATTTTAGAGATCATTCAAAGCTTCTATGGGTCTAGAGAGAACACTTACCCAAGAATTTCCTTAGAATTGTCTATAGCCCAATATTAAACAACAGATTTTTACTTATTAGTATAGGGAACATTTTAGAGATCATTCAAAGCTTCTATGGGTCTACAGAGAATACCTACCCAAGAATTTCCTTTAAATTGTCTATAGCCCAATATTAAACAACAGATTTTTGGATATAAGTATAGGGAACATTTTGGAGAACATTCAAAGCTTCTATGGGTCTACAGAGAATACCTACCCAAGAATTTCCTTTAAATTGTCTATAACCCAATATTAAACAACAGATTTTTTGGATATTAGTATAGGGAACATTTTAGAGATCATTTCAAGATTCTAGACTAAATGGCAAATATCTCTTGAGAAAAGTATAAATCTATTTTGTAAAAAGAATTTTGCTAAATGTTCACCCATGATTATTTGGATATAAAAACAGAAATCTTTTTATTCAGAATAGATCTTTCATGCCATACAATATTAAAAACTTGAGAATCACTAGCTTTAAAAAGTATGAAGTGACACTCATGGACAAGTCAGTCTCTTGATATGAATTTTATTAAATATGATTCAATCACTTTGGATTGAAAAATCAAATGTTAAAAAAAAAAAACAAAAAAAAAAACATCTAAACTAGATTTTGTGTGATTTCAATGTAGTTTGATCAGATATTTACAACATATCAGATGAATGATATTGATATTTTCAATAGTAAAAAAAAACGACTTTTAAAATTTTTATGGCAAGTCAGATAAATTTGAATAACTTATTTTTATCATGACTGAGTACATAAAAATCTATATTTATCAAGAACTTTTTTAATGTAATTTCTTTCCAATTTCTTTTTTTCTTTTTCTCTAAAACAAAAAAAAACTTCTAAACATATTCAGAAGAAATAAGATGAAACAATGTTGATAAAAGCTGAAAATGAATCAATCTTTAATTTGACCAAATAAACCAATCTCTCATCATTTTACTGTAAGGGTCTTGGCAAATAAATTCAAAAAATACTTTTCTAATTTATGATTCTTCTTTTCTTTAAAAGGATCTTTTAAAGAAAAAGAAAAATATGTAAGTAAATGTGGAGTTAAAGAATAATAACATGTCAAAACAGTAGTCAGTGTCATCATTAGCATCATAATTAATAAGTCTCCACCACAAGATGCTAATTAGATTTCCTGCAGAAAGGTAAGACACCCCCTGTCAAAAGCAAAAACAAAACAAATGGTGTCTTGGGTATGATACTAAACTGCATCTGGTCATGAGGTTTCAGTTTTAGAGCTCTGTAATGTATAGAATCATTCCTTTATTGCCATTACTCCCAGGTCCACTCTGACCCAAAATAGCAGTACCTGTTATGAATCTAAATATGGATTAAATAGGTTTGTTTAAAATGTTCAGTATTAAAAATATTTAAAATCATAATAGTGTGCAGATTATTTGTATTAAGAATAGTCACTTGAAGCTTTAATTGTTTACAAATAACTATTATTAAGAATGGCTTGAAATAGTTGAAATCCTATAATCATATGCAAACTATTAGAATTAGATAAGAATACCTAAAACCATTTAACTATTGGTGCTATGACTGTCACTGTCCTGTTGCATTGGACTTTTTCTTAAACAGTCAAGTTATATCCACCCTATAACCAACCCCCACCTCTCTCCTCCAAGCTTGAGACAAGCATTGTTCTTTGCCTAGACTGATTTCCAACCAAGGCTAGAAAGCCTAATCTGTTTAACTGTTTAACCAATAGCTAGATGGAGAAAAGACAGGTTCATGCCTTTTCAAAGAGCATTAGTATGGAGTGAAAACTCACAGCCACAACCAGAAGTTGAATTCAGCACACTAATTTTATTTTCTGCAAAGATAACCATTACATCTCCTACAGATATGGTCAACATATGAATTAAAATTATGCACAATAACAATTTTTGATTATAGAGATTTTTTTTTATTTCTGTTATCCATAAATAAAAATACAAAATTAATTTTCTCTATTTTAAAGGTATATTGATTTCAAGTTATCATAAATTAATTTTTCTTTTGACAAAATGTAACTAGCAAATATAGGCCATGGGGTGGCAGAAAAAGCACTTGAAATTTTGGTTTGACATACTTTCAGAAGCACATGATTTGTCTGTCGTTAACTACAGTAAAATTGCTTTTTCCAATTTGAAATCATGAATAAGATATAAGTCAACAAGTGAAACAGCAATTTTCATCTTTTGACTCAAGTTGCGACTACAGAAACAGGTACAATTAGATGCACATATGTCATAATAATGCACAACACACTTTTTCATAAAATGTACAGAGTCATTTTTATGATCAGCAATGTATAATGCAAACAATAATTCAAAGCATATTAAACAAAGATAGAGAGATCATTGTTTAGTTCTTACATGATTTATTGGCAATCCAAGCTCTTCTATGGAGTGAACACACATTGGTGAGCCAAAACATGATGACAAGTGATATGTAACAAGAATGACAACTACTGCTTCATAATAAAAATGCATGTTCATAAGCAAATAAACCAACAAGTGCTTAATTTTGATTTGTTGAATGCTACAGTTATGAGCAAGAAGATCTGAGATCAAATCCTTATAGCCAAAAGACGAAGTCAGAACATTTCTAAGATGACATTTAGAACGTTAATGATTAATTGTGCCAAGTACAGATACTCAGAACAACAATAGTGATGGTTGGTTGGATTTTATGGCATATCAACTCTTGTAGATTATTTAATGCCAAATCTTGTTTATACAAATATATATGATTTCTAAATGAATAGTTAGTGAGTAAGATTTTAAACAATCTAAAGCTCATTTGTTTACACACGGTTAAATGGTTTAAAGTATTGCAATTTAACACTAATAGAGAAATGGCAATGAAGGTGTACTCCACATTCCCCAATGCTCCATGACAGATGCCTCAGCATCAGGTGGTTTAGTGTCATATCCAGGAAATTCGTTTGGTGGGGAGGGGGTCTTGCCCCACTGCAGAGAAGCAGTTGGCATATTTACAGCCCAAGCCAACTTGACCCCAAATAGTAATTTGAAGAGAGAAAAAAGTAATCCATTTTTGACAAATTATTGGTCAACCAAAACTTATTGATGTAAGAGGTAAACAGAGGTTTTCTTGCAAAGTGTGAGCCAACAGAAGGCTATTTTTTCAAAATTTTCATATAGTTTTAACCGAGTTGAAGGAAGAAATGTGTCACAAAACACAGTATATTTATCTTTATTGTATAAGAGACTGCATAACTGCATGTCAGTCAGAATACAAATGTCAATCAATATTCATCAGCAATAAGTGTCTTCAGTGGTCATACAAGAATTAGAACTGGATTGTCTATCAAGGGAAGAAGGTCATTTGGTCTGATAAGTCTTGTTTTTTTTTTTAACAAGTTAGATGTGTGTCATTATCCTGGACAGTGATGATATAAGTATACACCAAAGGAAAAATGAGTGGAGTTATTGTAATGGCTTGGGTATCCGTCTGGTGGAATTGATTATTACATTTTATGAGATATATGGATTAGTTTACATTTTATCTTATTTGATAAAAATAAGATGTAAGCAAATCTTCATTTCTCATACAATCTAATAATCAACTAAAGTTATAATATGCAGTTTTGCCAAAAAGTAGGGTCTAGATCATAGGTACAATATTTCTTGTTTACAATTTTATCAATAAAAGTAAAATAACAATGGAATGAAAGTTTTCAAAATCACTTTCAATCAATTCAACTTATTCTATGACTTTTTTTTTTCAGGATCTTTTAGAGGCCAACATAAGATTTTTGGATTTTCTACATGGCTGCTTTATCGTACA
The DNA here is from genome assembly GCA_963585895.1 of Sepioteuthis lessoniana. Lineage (NCBI taxonomy): Eukaryota > Metazoa > Mollusca > Cephalopoda > Myopsida > Loliginidae > Sepioteuthis > Sepioteuthis lessoniana. The sequence continues at coordinate 14,771,770 of OY757921.1, read as the reverse complement.
CTTTAAGCTTTTGCTTTCAAATATTTTACTTGCTTTGTAGAAACCAGTAAAAAAAAAATGCAAATATAAAAAGATGCCAGTAAATAGACAAGAACTTTTTTGTTTGAATACTTTTATGAGATTTGCATTAAAATATTTTGTTTGTTTTTGTTTTTTAAATTAAAAAGAAAGAAAATATAATTGTAGATTTTTTAAAGTGAATATTACTCAAAAATTTTTTTTTATAAAATCTTACTTTAAAAAAATCAAAACTTTTTTTGTTAGTGTTATGGTATTTATGAGAAAACTTAGAGGAGACTAAGAAGAAAGTCTCATCAAAATGTAACTAAAAGGAATTTTTTATAAATTTACATTTTTTTTTTCTTTTATTCAAACCAATGGATTTATTTATTCCTTTTTACTTATATCATTTTATTTATTTTATAAGTAAATCATCCTCCATAAGTTATTTAGCATATTTATTTGTGTTTCTATTGCAGTGAGTAGGTAGACATTTTAATCATGTAAATTGTACTAATGATAGATGAAGTAGAAATAGGATAAATACAAAAAACAACAACATATAAACAGAATTAGAGAGGGGTGCTTTTTTGTTTGTTTCAGGTTTTAGGCTCTAGGAAAAAAAAATTAAACAATATAAAGAAGTTATTTTTTAAAACAGGAAAAGATTCTCAAGTGAATAATTTGCCAGTAAAAGATGGGGAAAAAAAGTCTACACTAATATTTTTTGTACATTGTGAAATTTTAATCAGTAATAGGATTTAAAAATAATTAAAAATTAAAAAAAACAACAAAAAAAAAAAAACAAGAATTAACCTAACAACCAGTTTCAGCAGAACAAACATGAGATTTTTTAAAAAGTAAAAAGATTTTTAAAAAAAAAGGATTTTTTTCCTTTATTTTATATCTAAAAGTTAATCTATAAAATGGAAATGTGGCTTAGCAAGAAAAGAAAAAGTTACAACAGTTGTTGATTAAAAGAATGATAAATTACATTTTAAATTAAAATTCTCTGGATAAGGGTGGTCAAATGAAGAAGAGCTTTTCAGTTCAATAGAAAATGATAGAACATTAAATCCCATTAGCATTAAAGGAAAAGAAATAATGTTTACAAAACATTTTGAGAAAAGACAATTTATTTATCACTTTCCCTTAATGTAATAGAAATAAATGATTGATAAACTAAAATGTATGGCTCATTTGATAATTTCAAAATGGAAGATTAAACAATAATGTCATAACTTCAGAATTACAGTCAATCTTTTATTGAAGTCAATTATATAAAAATAATTGATGACAAACTGGCCAATAAAAATTGAACTTGGGCTGCATCTAATGTTTGTTTTAATAATATAGTTAAGGTTTACATTCATTGTATTGATATATTGATAATATTTTGATTTACTTAAACGTATAGTAATTATGAATATAAACCAAAAAAAAACCTTTGTTGATATTTATCATATTTAATTTTATCCATTTTCCAATTTTTATTTTTTTACATTTTTTTTTGTAGCTGTGTAAATTATTTAATTCTAAAATCAGATAAGTATTATTAATCTATTGAATCTTAACTTACATCTAAAAAAAGTAATTTGTTTTGTTTATTATACCAAAATGCAGATCAGATTTTTTAATTACTTTCATCTTGTTGGTTTACTGTTTTATTTTGTTTACTGAAAAATTTTCCCATCAATTATTCTTACCAATATGTCTCTAATTGTGATAACTCAAAAACTTTAGAATAATACCATTTCTCCATTCTCTCTTTCTCTCTCTCATATATGAAGGTCAGCTGATATAAGTTCATAGGCTGACCAAGATACTGTCATGGAATGTGACCAAGTGAGGTTTATTTTTTAACATAGTCACCCCTGCATTCCACACATTTCTTTCATCGTTGTTGCTGTGCATGGATCCCATTGGTCAAAAAAGTAATCAATAGCAATTATGATGTTATCACATGAACTTTTCAGACCACCTATCATCTACTTATACATGAACCTTCAGTATAGTGTGTCTTATACTCACATAACTAAGCAAAGCTTAGTAAATAATTACACAAACATGCAGTGATATGACATTTGTTCAATCCGAAAAAAAATAAAAGATAGGAAACACTTACCACATAAAATATTTCTTCCTATTTTAAAGGGCTAAAAATACCTTGAATACTTTTTACAGGGTAATAAAAAAATTTTTAAAATTGGTACTTTTAAGAAAAGATGAAAAAAAAGATTCTCTTCTGTTGAGAAATTTTTAAAGTTTAGAAAAGAATTTTAGAGACATTATTTATTTATTTTTACTTTTCTATGAAGGTAATTGTCCTTCTCATGAACATTAAGCATGAAAAGAATAATTAGTAGTAGAGGGAGTGGTCTTTAAGCTTTTACTCAAACTGCCACAGTGCCACTCACACATCCCCAACAACACCTGGAAGTGCAACATTTTGTCTTAATTTTAGACATTTTAAAAATAATTTTCCTCATAAAGCCTCCAAAATCACAGACAATACACACACAGCACTCTATCTTCTGAATTTCTCAAGCTGACATCTGGGTGTTGCTGATCTGAATTCTAAAAGCATCAATGATAACACAGTAATAAAGATTTATTAATGGAATGAAAAGTAATGGTGATAATAATGTTAGCATTCATACTGTCAGTGGCGGAAGAAGTGGTGATAAAGATTAGTAAGATCATAATGTTGAAGAAGGTTATGTTAGTGGAGATAATATGAACTGATAAATATATACATTTTAAATTTTACAATATTTTTATTCTGTTATTATTAGGGAATCTAAAAAGTAAATATGATACAAAGATGGATACCAGCTAATTCATTAAAACTAGCAGCAGTTTACCCATTTTATTTACAGGTTGTAAGATTATCATTAATAAAATTTTTTTTTTTAAATGGATAAATAAATAAAATAAAGAGAGGGTCTAAGTGTATCTTGGGAGTGAGGTAAGTCATCTGCTTCTAGTAATAATTACAAATAGAGAGAGAAAACTCTGTGACCAGACACCTTTTAATAGCGAGTGTGTGTGTGCATGTGGGGGCATATAAGTCAAAAGATCACACCTAAAAACCAGTCTGAACCAGATCTCAAGATAAAGTTTTAAACTATTCCAGCTATAACTAACAATTCCTGAAAGTTTGGTTGCAATCAGGTCAAAAATGGTGTTGTCTTAGCTGTACATTTGGTGAATTAGGAAAAGTTTGTCTTGGCATCTTAACAGGATATGTTTCTCCCTAAAAAAATATAAAAATTATACAAATCTTGTTTCAGTCTTTTAAAACATTGTCACTGAACAATAACAAGTTACCTATGATTCAATTAATAATTTGTATTTATGTGTATAAAAAATTTTTGAATTTGCTTTCTGGATGAAAACTTATAATCTAGTAGGTTAGTTATAAATATTATTTAGTAATATTTTGCAGATTATTTATTTTTGCAATTCTCATTCCTTGGTGAGTTGGGCAGAAGAGTACCTTTTAAAGGAAGTTTACACTCCAGAAAGTGCTTAAATTTTGTACTTTGTTTTTATAACAACCTCGAGGGGATATCAGGAATTACCCTTATCTTATAACAAATCAACAACACTGCTTGGACCATCAACAACTTCACCAGTAGAGCAGTGATGCCTTGTAACTCAGGCCATATTACCCGGCCTACAAACTGCTAGTCTCATGACACTAGTCCACAAGTGAATGACATCACTCGGACCATTGATGACTTTACCAGTAGGGCAGAGATGCCAAGCAACTTAGACCATATTACCTGGTCTATGAACTGCTAATCTTACAACACCAGTCCACAAGTGGATGACATTGATGACTTTACCAGTAGGGCAGAGATGCCAAGCAACTTAGACCATATTACCTGGTCTATGAACTGCTAATCTTACAACACCAGTCCACAAGTGGATGACATTGATGACTTTACCAGTAGGGCAGTGATGCCAAGCAACTTAGTCCATATTAATCAGCCAATGAACTGCTAGCCTCACAATGCCAGACCATGAATAGAAAGCACCTTCTGGACCATCAACGACTTTGTCAACTCACTTGTAGCTGATCCTTTTACACTTTTATTGTATTTCGTGCCAAATAAAAGGTTGGCTTTTAAAATTTACCCACTTGCCTTTGTAATCTTTGCCTTTCCTGTGTCACTTCACTTATTTCTAAAAGTCTACAGGATTGACATATTCATCATTATGTATAAGGCAACAATATATACAAGGCCAGATCAATAAATCTCTAGGAGTTATTAGCTAAATTTTTAACAGATATTTTAATTGTAATTGTGATTGATATTCACTACTGAATCAAGTGCATCTACAAAGAAATGGATTACATAAAAAAAAAATTGCTATTTACAATAAATCTTTGTTTCATCATTTGACCACTGAACTTATGAGAAAGAAATTTATATAAGAATGTATTTTAGGTCTCTACTAATCATGTATATATCTCTACAAGAGACTCCTTTTTATGCATCTTTCATAATAAAGGTAGGTCCTTTTCTGAAACCCAAATCTAATAGCAATATATATGCAAAAATACATATATTTAATGAAGCATTTAACAAATCAGGTCCAAGAAAGCTTAACAGTGAAAATTCAGTAATTTGCTTCCTTTTTTTTCAAATCCCAAAATTACTTCTTTAATTAGCTACAATTCAGTCATCATCCATATTTCTTTAGTTTTCCTCTTCTCCAACCATTTAGGGGTTGGCCAGTATATAATTTTTAGGACTTAACTGTAACTGTTCAGTAAAAAAATCAACCAGATGACAGAAATGTACTCTTGCCTGGATGGTAAATGTAAATATTATATTTATGTATCATTTTTTGTACATTCCAACAGAAATAACAGAAATTTTGATGGTTGGGTTATTTTAGATAAGCACCATCTGTTCCTCATTTATTCAAGACTGCAATCTCTAAATAACCCTAAAGATATTTACATTTTGCTATTGTGTCCTCTTCAGCCCTATTAACGAAATTCTTTAGCTCTGTAGCGATATATAGCAATTACTACTTTTCCATTTATATCATACTAATAGGTTACCTCAAATGTATTTGATTGCTAATGGATATTTAAATCTAGATCAAGACTACTTGTTAACTTCCAATTGCTAAGTTCTTGTATATATTACTTTTATCTAAAAACAAAAATGAATTCTAAAATCAAAACCCAAAACTAAAATAAATAAATGAATATTACACCATATTATAATTTTTATTAAGAATTTTGACCATTTTCTTTTTTTCTTTCAGTCAATCTGAGAAAAAAAACCACACTCTTTGTAAGAGAAAGTCACAATGATTGGTTTTGTCATTCCTTCTTTACTAATGAGAAATGGCTTTGGTCAATTAAAAAAAAATATATTAAAGAAAAAAATCCAAAAATCTTTTCATTTGTTTAATGAATTTCCATTCTTGCTCTTTTTTACTTCATTATTTTTTTCTTTCTTCTTTTAGTGCTAAAAAGAAGACACGAAGTTGATGAAGTGTTGAGGTCTTATGAATTAAAAAAAAAATTGTTACTTCAGATACAGCAGAAGATTCACAGCCATTTTTGGCTGTTTCTGAAGTGCTTAAACAGTTTCTGAGGTTTAGTAGGAATCAAGAGAAAAATTGGGCCTTACAATCTGACAGTGACCGGCTAAATTTTATTGATGAGCATTTAAAAAGTGCATTAGAGTAGATGAGATATTTATTAATCATTATCAAAGATTCTTAATAAAAAGTATCAGCATACAACAAATAATAGATAGACAGTCATAAAAAAAGGGGAATGTAAAAGATTTATATCAGCAAAATGTTATAAGAAAGGAATTTATAATTGGTGAGGACTTTCTGAAATGACAATCAAGTCAATGCTGCTAATAAGTATTTGAACATATAGAGAATGTTCTTTTAATCAATTGATTTTTAGAGTTAAATAACTGAACTTTTATCCTTCTAAAATCTCGTTCAGAATCAATTATTCAAAGTGATGAAAATTTCAGGTAAATGTCAACTTAATACAATTTTTAAAAAAAGAAAGAAAAAGATTTGGTTTTACTAATCAAAGGGTTGTAAAGTAAATGTCTAGTTTCGTCTTATGATTACTTTATAAATCATTGTTTTAAGAAATAGACATTGCAAACCAAGTTGAAATTCAAGATATAGTTGTTTGCATTTCATTTTGTGCTAATGCCTCTTGGAGAGGTATGAATTTATCTCTTCTCCTTTAACAATTGATAAATAGGATAGATTGAACTCCTTAACCTATGGAACCAGCACTACTTACAAATTAACGTTGAGACACATTCTGTGGCAGACAGATTAGGTAAATACATAAATTGTCAATGATACCAAGCAATAATTTTCAAAAGTTGATATTCTAAAAACATACTTTAGTGTTCCATTAGTAACTACATAAATAATTGGTAGCTAGGGTTCTAGCCATCCTTCAGCTAATGCAAAGACAAGCAGATCTAAAATAATATCTGCTGAATAGTAGAAAGATAATGTACAATTTGTAAAATAGGGAAGATGTAATCAGCCAGTTTGCCTCTGAGTCAGACTAGGATGAAAAAAATGGCTGCTCCCTCTTTTCCCCTTTTATACCAATTAGGGGCAGATAACTCTAAGTTACTGCCTGCCCTGCAAGGGCAGATAACTTAGTCACCATCTATATACAATACTTTTCAATTTCCCTTGAAATTTAAGATATGAGAAGGAAATAGAAACATTACAGAAGTATTTAAAAATGACTGATTGAGTTGAAATACAACTGGTTAATTTCTGGCTAATCACAATAAATTTATTCTTAGGCATTATTAAAATTTTGGGAAAAAAAATCATTTAGTTGGCATAAAAGTGAGAATTAATTTTGATTTTCAATTTGCTTTCAGTATGAGAGACAGTATAAACTTTGAATAAATACCAAAGTTAAAGAAAAGGCTCATCTTTAATTATATGAATTGGATCAAAAAAAAAAAAGATTTGACAAAAAAGAAATAGAACTATTTATTCAATATTTTTTATGAATATATATCTATTGTAAACCAATTTTTATGAACACAATAATAAATTTTCTTTCCTCTCACTTATATATAAAAGTTTCTGAAATCAGTTTCCAAGTTTAATTAGGCAGAAGTGTAAGGAAAGCATTTAAATTAACATTACTGCCTAATCTATAAGATAAATAGAGTGAAAAATAAAGCAATAATAAATAAATGAATAAACCCACATAAAACCATCTTAATCAAACAGAAAAAAATTATAATAGAGATTTTAAACTTTTTGTTGATTCCCCTTTTAGAAGAATTTTTCTTATAGCTTTACAATTCATGTTATTTAAAGTCAGATTAAAGAAATCAAATAAAAGTTGATAACGTTATACAAGAATTTATATGTTTAGTTCATTTTGTAGAGTAACACTCCTATCAATGAATATTCTAAAAGAAAAGCTATTTTGTTAAAAGGGTTAAAAGATTATCTGTTTATTTTGAGGAAACATAATAACATTCCTATTATAATCACAACAGAGCATGTGATATCACTTATCATTACTAAAGAGTATGTAATAACACTAATAATTGCAAAAGAGTATATGATATCATGTATCATCACAAAAAAAGCATACAATATCTCTTATCATTACAACAGAAATATTTATTTTACTATTTGATTATTTTCCAGTGGGCAAAAAAATCTTCTAACTCATTTGGAGAACAAAAAGCCAAAAGATCTAAAATTTAAATCTTGAGAACCACTGAAATAGGAAAATAGTTGTAATGTCATTATTCAATTTCACTAAATAATAAACAGATTAATTGTAAATATTAGTAAATATGTGTGATACCCATGAAGATTTGTATAAACAAACACATTTACAAATTACCAGGCATACACACACACACACTGTTAGACATGTATGCACCATGTTATACACATATACATACAGTTAAAAAACAAAACAAAAACCAACAATAATTGATTGAATTCCTTGAAACAAGTCACCATTTTAAATGGAAGAAATTATTAACAGACTTACACAAAGAGGGAGCAGATGTTTTCAAAGATGATTGAATTAACTTCAAAGTACTTCACAAGAGATGCAAGAAATGAGGGTTCAGTTCAAATTTAGGGAGCAAAAGGTGAGAGAGAGAGAGAGAGAGGAGTAAAAAGGAGACAGAATAAGAGAGTGAAAAAAGGGTTAAAGAAGGGATCATTAGAGAGAGTGAAAAATAGTAATTGAAAAATAAAGATGAGCTAAAAAAAAAACTTATAAAGAAAATACCTGAGAACATTTCAAACTGAAAATATATATAACTTTTTTTTCTAGAATTAATAACTTATTAGAATTTCCTCCATGAATTTTAAAAGGTATCCGTCAAGAAAACTTGGTCCAATGCATTTTTGAAAATCCTCAAAATAAGTAAAGCATGATAAAATGTCTGTGTCCCCATTTTGAATAATTTCTTATTGATAAGACGCAGCCAATATCAGAATTTTGTTTATCTTTCAAGGATAAAATAAGAAAAATCCAATTATATATTAACTCTGTATTAAAAATGATTCTTATAATTCTTAAAGAGAAATGTTAAAAAATAAAAGATTTTAGAGAAAAAAAAATACTTAATTTAAAAATATATGAATAATTAACCTAAGTTTAAAAAAATCTAATAAAATAAATAATCCCAAAGGATTTTTGTTTCCTGTGCTTGTAAAATCATTCTGCAATGAATACTATATTGCAGAATGATTTATATTAGTTCAAGATTTAACAAAACAGCTGGAAAAGACCAAGAAAAGAAAGAATCCGTAGAAAAAGGAAAGTGAATTTTCCATACTGTACAGAACATATAAAAGTTTCTAATAATTTGGTGATGGTTGTTTTGAAATTATATCTTTAACCCTTTTGGCACAGTGCATTTGACAATGAATTTAGTAGCTGGAATATACCTTTGACTATAAAATAAGAATGCTTGTAAAAAGAAAAAAAAATTATCAAAATTTTGCAATTCCAAAGCTAAAATATACTATTAGAGTTAACAGATATATTTCACAAGTGTGTTCATAAAAGAATTTTTTTTTTATTCACTGGTATTTCTAAAAACTTGTTTTTTAATCCTAAGAGCAGGATATATTAACAAGATGCCGATTTTTTGTGTGTGTGTGTGTGTGGGGGGGGGTTATATCACACAAGGTCCAAACTCTTTAAGTAAATTGGAGTAAAGTTGCATCTTGCCCTCACTCATTAAGTATATTTGAGTAACTTGAATTGCTCTCTGCACCAAAAGGGTTAACACAGGAGTGGACAAACTTTTTTCATAGGAGGATCACATCACTGGGTTAATAATTATCAAAGGGCTGCATCTTTTAAAATCAAAAGAATTTAGTCACAATTCAAGTGCAAGTGTTTATTTTTTTAGAGGCTCCAGTGGGCCACAATTTGCCCACCCCTGAGTTAATATCATTTGTTATATTCTGTGAATGATAATTTTTTACTTTTAGATATTAGATAAAGATAAACTGAAGGTTCTTTTAAAAGATCATTTCCTTTTTTTTTTCCAAAATCATAAAACACTCATTTATACATAATATCTATTCAGTAGTAAATTGTTGCCTTAATTGTTCATTGGTTAATTAATCCATCTCAAAAGTCAGTGATAGTGAATTTAGTCCTCAGTAAGAGAGCTAGAATTATCCATTTCTTAAATGAAACTGTCAGTTATTATTATTGATAATTATGACTTAAATTATCCAACATCTTAATTCTAGTTGCTTTTTATCACAACTTACTTGGGCTGTCATTTCTACAACAACAGAAATAAGGAATAATCTCTCAGTGAAATCTTTTTTTTGCCTTGAGGATGCCTGACAGTACCATTTGTTTTACTAAGCTATGAAAGCATATCCCAGAAGGCCAAATAATAACACCTTTAAAGCCATTCAATCCATCCTTGTTCCTGATTTACCAATATCATATTTTTTGTGACTGTTTACTCTCACGTAACATTATAAATATATTTTTTGATTTTTGCATAAAACTCTTTCAATCATTATAAATGATATTTTTAACTTCTAACTGCTTTTTATCATAATTCATTCACGTCGTCTTTTCTATGACAGTGAGGAACATTACACTATAAATGTTATTCTGTACTAGATGAAGTTTGGTAAATATCATTTTATCAACATCATAAGACTTGACAAAATTATAGTGCTTTATCTATAAGGATAATAAAGAAAAATCTATATCATTGTCCTCTAGTCAAATGGTTGGATATAGAGCAACCACATTTGGAATATCTAGAGAAAGACTGTAAAATGAAATGTTTATAATAAAAAAAAGAAAGGCTCTGAGAATAAACAATAATCACTGGAAAGCCATGTTGCTGCAAGACATCATACAGATTTTGGTTGGTTTGCAACCTTTATTGGATTATTTAATTCATTTTTTTCTGCAAGCTTCAAGTAATTAACAATAATAATCATTTATCAAAAAATTATAGTTTCAGATAACTATTCTTAAAATAAATAATTTGCAAACAATTATATAACTACAAGTATTCCTATCTAACACTAATAATTTTCAAAGAGACTTATTTGATCAGTTGATGGGAGTTTCACCACTGTATGTAGTTTACTGTCATAACTAGAACTTAAATTCACAAATTTCAAAAGAAAAAAATTATCAAACTATTCGCCTTATTTAAATACCTATTCCCATTACAATTTAAACTTATGGGTAATTCTTTAAGCAGGAGATTAAGAAAAATTATATAGTATTATTGCTTAAAATTAAGAATCTCGACAAAAAATTAAAATGATTAAATCAATAAATCTCTGAAGTACAACTCACTTCACCAAAATATATATCTTTATAAGACTCTAAAATTTTTAACAGAAAAATTTTTTTTTTTAATTTTGTTTATACTAAGTTGATGCAAAGAAGTCCTTTGTTATATACAAAGTTTTTGATTTTATTATATATCATTCAATACTAGCTTCAGTGGTACATATACTAGACATCTAGTATTTTAAGTGTACCTAGGAAGCAGCGTCAAATCAACCGAAAAGGACATCGAAACGAGGTTAACGAAAGCATGGACAGCTATCAATAGGCTATCGATTATATGGAAATCAGACCTAACCGATAAAATGAAACGCAGTTTCTTCCAGGCAGCGGTCACATCGATACTGCTATATGGATGCACTACATGGACGCTAACAAAACGGCTGGAGAAGAAACTAGATGGCAATTACACAAGAATGCTGCGTGCAATCCTGAACAAGTCCTGGCAGCAACACCCCACAAGACACCAACTGTACGGCCACCTGACCCCTATCACGAAAACTATTCAAGTTAGACGAACCAGACATGCAGGACACTGCTGGAGAAGCAGAGATGAACTCATAAGAGATGTACTCTTATGGATCCCCACACATGGCCGCGCAAAAGCAGGACGACCTGCACGAACGTACATTCAGCAGCTATGTGAGGATACAGGTTGTTGTCCTGAAGACCTACCTAGGGCGATGAACGATAGGGAGGAGTGGCGAGAGAGGGTCAGGGATATCCGTGCTGCCAGCACGATATGAAGATGATGATGATGATGTGTACAGATTAATGTGAAAAAACTGAGATAGATTATACATAAATAAGGGGATACTAAAAAATTCTCAGTCCTATCAAGAAAAGAATGACCCAGAGCCATTAATCTTACATACAATTTCACATATTCACTCAAAGTTCAACAACACTTGGCCTGCCATTTCATATGTTTCTTTCTACCCATAAAAATTTGAAATGAATGAAAAGGAATATAATTCTCTTTTTGGTTAGCTAAATAACTTTTCAGCACATCTTAATATGTGATCAACTAGTTTTAAAATTATGCTGACTGCAATTGTTTAAATTTAAAGAATAAAAACTAATTTAGAATCTGTTTTATAATCTCTTTATCAGATAATAATTTCCTCTTAACATTTTTCCAAAATGAATATATTTTTATATTAATGGCTATAGTATTCAAATATTTTAATTTCTATTGAAATCCCACAAGTAATGATTCACTGCTACAGTTTAACAGTAAAAAATAAAATAATTTTAAATACTAAAGAGAGAACACATCATAGAAATGAAAAAGATATAGAGAATGAATATAACTTAACACTAATTGACATAATAGGTTTGCTTGAATTAACAGACAATCTAGCAGATTGAGATTAACATGTCAAATGCAAAGAAGATTTTACTTTAAATAACATCATAATTTCTAAGGTTGCTTCACATGATACAGTGGTAAGAAAGCTAGACTAACAAACCATTGTTACTGAGTTCAATTCTCAGTGGGTGTCTCATACTTCTAGCCTTGTGCTAAAGCTTAAACTCTGAATAAAACAGATAATAGATAAATACAATCTCTATTCCATAATCATTGTTATATTTCGTGAATGAAGTTTATATGCAAATGTAACAACTATTATAGTAAAGTGGATTGTTTTATGTCAAGAAGTTAAAGAATAACATACATTGCATGTTTATATTTATATTTTTCATTAAGTTGTTTCTCAAGAATTATTTTTTCACACAGTTATATGATATCCAGTATTCCTATCTAATACAACTAATTTGCACAAAGTTGCATGACTTCAAATACTCCTAATTCTAATTGTAACGGTAGCACCATGAGGCAAAAATGAGGTAAAAGGCTCAACTGGTAAAGAAGTTGTCTATTCGCAATAGGTCTTTGTTCCTTCTTAAAACCCTTCTTTGACCAGTTGAGCCTTTTACCTCATTTTTTGCCTCATGGTGCTACTGTTACAGTGAAACTAATATTTTAAACACAATTATATGGTTTCAAGTAACTATTTCTATTTAATAATAGTCATTTCTCTGTAAATAGTTATATGGTTCCTAGAAACTAATAATTATAATCTTTAGTAAATAATTATAGCTTTAAGTAATTATTCTTAATACAAATAATTTACATACAGTTATATGGTATCAAGTATTCCTATCTAATACAAATAATTTACATACAGTTATATGGTATCAAGTATTTCTATCTAATACAAATATTTTACATACAGTTATATGGTATCAAGTATTCCAATCTAATACAAATAATTTACATACAGTTATATGGTATCAAGTATTTCTATCTAATACAAATAATTTTCAAACAGATCTATTTGACCCATAGGTCTGTAACAAGTACAACCACTTCATGTCAGAGAGGAACAGGGAGAAATGGCAATGAAGGAGTATGCCATACTTCCCACGGCTCTAAAACTGAAGCCTCACCATGAAATGCCGTTTAGTATCATAGCCAGTACAATCTCTCTTTGGAGTTTGGGGAATCTTACCCCTGTGCAGAAAATGCAGTCAGCATACTTTAAGCCTCACTGACAAGGCAGCAACTATCATGGGACAGAGGTAATAATCATGACCTTGTCGACAAATATTGGATAAACAAAATATAGAATGATTATTTAAAACTGTTCTCATTTTTTTTATTGTTTTTTTTTCTTCTTTTTAAACTTATTTTAGACCGTCTAGTTTCCAATCCTTCAAGTAAAACTTTCTGATGAAAAATTTTGTTGATTTAGTTCAGCTAATAAAAAAATAACAAAGAGAACAAATCCTGCCTTACCTGTGAGTTTAGTGTTAATTATTCTAGGGCACACATCGTCGTAAGTTGACATCAGGTAAATAGTTCCAACTTTGAATGACAGGGCCAATGTGTACGTTTGTTGACTGGTTGAATCTGCAACAAGTAAAATATTTGGTTAGATATTCATATAAAGTGTAAACAGAAAAATTTTTAAAATCTTTAAAAAAATGACTGATCTTCTCATACAAAATCTGTGAAAGGAGATATTTGTAATTTTGTTTTGTAAAAAAAAAACAAAAAAAACATTGAGTTTGTTGGAATATATAAAATTTCATTACAATATTTCTATTTTCAATTTATTCTAGTAAACATGCCTTGTGTTACCCATGACAACAGAATTTTTCCTAAGTAATGAGACCAGCTCACTAATACATGAAACAATTTTAATTTTTACTTCAAAATTGAGAAATTTTGGACCAAAATTAATGATATCAAAAGTACAAAAACCAAAAAATTATTATTTCAGTATTTAATTTTTATATCTATTATTAAACCTTTGATCAAAATTTTGTAAATTAGAAGTTTATATGAAGATAATTATAATTCTATCTATCTATCTATCTATCTATCTATCTATCTATATAGTTTATTGCAATAATTTTTTTAATATATTTTAATAAAAAAAATAAATTGATATTACTTTTGGATAACATCTTGAAAAAAAAAAATCTTCACTCTGAACAAAGACAGAAGTGTTGGTAAGCAACACTTTGATCTGAAGCAAATTTCACTAACACTACACACTAATCGTAGACTATGCTAGTATTATAAAAAGAGTTTAATTAAAGATCGCAGTTGGAAATTGGCTAAAAAGAAACCAAACCAAAACTCAACATCCAAACTAAGAGAAAGATTCCGAATATGACAGAGACATTATAAGAAACTTGAGTGGGTTTTGTGGTCATCTTTTAAAGAATTGCATAGTGGAATATAAAAGGTCAAGGGTTTCAACTAATCAATTCCTCCTCCTTATTGGTGCAGACAATTTCAATCAAAAGCTTTAACTTTGTTCTCTTCAAGTCTGCCATCTTCAGGAGAATGATCCAGCAAGGAAGCATAATTAATGTTAATTGAAAAGCATCTGGTGCTGCAAGAAACAAATTGGACTGTTTAGATTCTAAGATTAATGAGAACCCAAATGGTTAAGTGAAGGTGATTAATTAGTGGGAAAGGAAAATAGAAAAATCTTTTAACAAATTCCCAAAGCAGGACAGAAAACACTGATACTTTAACTTGGTTTGTATGAGAAATAACACCTATCAAAGATGTAATAATGAAAAATCCTTGAACATCTAGGACAATCAATTTTAAAATATGCTTATATATATATATATATATATATATATATATATATATATATATTTCAAAAAATTGTATATGTATATATATATATATATATACATAAATACTACTGAAAAAAAAAGAACCCAGCTGTGCAGCTAACAAAGTCTTTATCAGATGATAACTCTGAGGTCAAGCATGTTTTCAGGGTCAAAGGATCTTGGCCCCTAACCTTGAATGACTCAACAATATGGTTGGTTTTCCACCACATTGGAGGAATGCCAAGTCAAGATACAGCCTTATCATATAATCCCCTGTATTTACAATATTCCAGCCAATGTAAACTTTCTAGACGACATGATATATTGAAAAAGAATGGAACTTTCACATACAAAATCTCATTAATGAATTGCTAATTCAATGATGTTAATTTGAATTATAGGATGAGATAACATCGAATTTGATCAAAAAAGTTAAGACAATATTTTGTATAATTCAAGTTTAAACAATCTTTTTTTTTTAATTGGTAACTCATACCAAAAATCAAAGGAAACCTGCAAATTGGTTTTTATTGTAACACTGAATTACCTCAACCCATTTACAGTTTTGGTTGGTTGGTTTCTTTGTTTAATGGCATATCAACCCTTGTAGGTTATTCTCCTAGAAGAACAGTAGTGGTACTATTTAACCCAGAGCTGGGAGGATAAGGGGGTTCATACCTTTCCGAAAGTGAACATAATAGTGCGACTGGAGTACGAACTCACTGACTATGATCGCGCAGTCCATCGCTTTTAACCATTACACCACGAGGACACCCCCTACATTTTTGGTAGGAAAATTATGCTAACACAGATGACTAATTTTATTGAGAAAACTCTACACTGTTTGGTGCATGATGATTTTATACCTCCACAGAGTGGGAACATATCTAATTTTATTGTGATGTAGTTGTGATTATATATATATATATATATATATATATATAAGGCCCAATTTCATAAAGAAATAAAAGAAATTTACATATTCCTACAGAGCAAAATACTGTCATAATTTTAGAGAAAATGCTATACATGAACACACACATATAAAACATACACTGTCTAAATTATCAACACTATATTCGAAATAAAATATTCTATATATAACAGATTCAACTGTCTAAATAGAATATCTACATTAGGATGTATTGCTTTATCAAATTAAAAAGAAATTATCAATGTTTTAAGTTAAAATAAATCAAATTTTTATGCATTACTTCATTTTACTGAAGTAAGTACATATTTACAAGTCTTTCCAGTGTTTTGTCAATGGCAAACTGTTTCTAACAATCCAATTGGTAGAGGTTATCTTATAATCAGCCACTAAAAGCTCTTTGGCTTGGACAACATGGACATAGTGTAATACTTAGCAAACTCATCTTGCAGAGCAAATAGTGAGTTTGTTCCTCACTGAGGACCTCATTCTTTCATTCTTGTTTTTTTTTTAAAGAGACACCTTCCATGGAGTAATGATTAACAACCTTGGCTAACAGATTATTTTTAGAAAATTCAATTGCCACTGGATTCCCTATGATTCTGGCCTGGTGACAAACAAAGCTAATCTTCATAAATGACTACAAGTTCTTTGTCTTGAGTTTTCTTGAAAAATAATCATCTAGGCAGGTGGTTCTCCCATTATGTATATATAGATGAATGAATGTGTGTGTGGGTGTGTATATATATATATATAATTGAAAATTATTAAAACTGGATCTTTATATTTCTTTAAATTTTAGATGTAAAGGAAGAGGTGTGCATAGCTGAGCAACAGATAATAAAGGGATGATGTCTAAACTACTGTTTGGACAAGTCAATGCCAATATGAAAAAAATTATATATATACATATATATATATATATATATATATATATATATAGAGAGAGAGAAAGAGAGATAGAGAGAGAAGATAAAATAGATATTTACACACATGCACATATACAGAAGTTGTTAGTAACTGCTATATGTATTTTGGTCAATTTAATAAGATGATCTGGTAAGTAAGAATAAATGTCATGAAAAAGTTTTGATTTTAAGTCTATATATACTTTATGTTTAAATGATAATTAAGTTGGCGACCTTAATCAAGGGGTGACCCAAAGGCTCTCTTTTCAATAGCTACTACACTAAGGTATAAGGCAGGGCTCTATTCCATTCCCTGGATTTCTCCACTTTACCTTTGATCCTTATCTAATAATGCTGAGTGTTAAGCAAGGCGGCATCAAGCACCATTTTTTGAGTCTTTGGTATGACTCAACCTGAGATTGAACCCTGGTCTCCCAGCCCATTGGTGAACTCTCTACTCATCAAGCTATGCTTTATAAAGTATGTACACATTTTGATAGAATACTCGACATTCGAATTAAGTTATAACCAGGTGATGTCCAAAGATCCACACAAGTCAAAGTTAGGTTCTAAATTTCTGTAGCTCACCAACAAGTAAAAGAAACAACAACAAAAAATGATTGGCACAAAAACAGCAAACAAAATACCAAAAATAGCAAATGGGATTTCATTTGTTTTTTTTATGTGGATAAATAACAAAGAATTCTGTTAAGAGTGAGCACAAATACATTTATTTGTTGTCAAGGCAAGATTAAGCATTTTCTTCTTTCAGAGTTTTTGTTTCTGACAGTCAATGAGTATTTCAAGGAAATCTATTTTAGAAAAGTTTTTTCCTTGTCTTTCATTTGTGCTTTGAAGAATTTTCTTAAAATAGAAAATAATATTTAACTTGGGTTTTATTTTAATGAGGTTTTTTTAAATAGAAAGATCTTTGAGGACATTAAATTTATGTATTTCCTGACATATACAATAGAAAAAAATCATATACATTCCAACAAAATTAACCCTGCTTTTTATATCATTTAACCAGCCCATTGGCCTAACGAGTAGAATGTTCGCCAATGGTCAAGTCATACCAAAAACTCAAAAAATGCTACTTGATGCCGCCTTGCTTAACACACAGCACTATGAGGTAAGGATCAAGGGTAAAGTGGAGCAAACCTTAGAATGGAGTAGCACCATCTCCTACACCTCGGTGTAGTAGCTATTGAAAAGGGAGCCTTCGGGTCACCCCTTGATTAAGGTCACCAACTTTACTTACTTACTTTTATATCATCAATGCCTTGGGTTAAAAGTTACTTTTCGGTAGGGCTGTTTAGGTATTAGTTTATTATCTAATGGATTATTATGGCATCTTGATTGAGAGAATGTTTGTTACTGCATAGGGCAGGTTTTGGTATTTTTTGTTTTAATGGCACATCAACCTTTGTGTGTCATCTAATGCCAAAGCCATCCTGGTAGAAAAACAGTAGTGGTACTATATAACACATAGCTGGAGGGATAAAAGAGTTCATCTATTTCCCAAAGGGGGCATTAGTCTAAAAGTGAACATAATAGGACAACTGTAATTCAAACTCACTATGATGTTACAGTCCAGCAAATTAGCCGCTATACCAGGAAGATGCCACCCACTGCTAAAAGTAGGAACAGTGGAATTCTTTAGTAAATAGAAATGGATGATTGTTGTTTTCCAATATTCACCTATTTTTGATAAGTGTTAAACAATCTTTATCTTTATATTTTATATTCAGGTTGTAAACATAGCAGGTAAGGTGCTTACTGTATGGGGTCAGGCTGAGGTCAGGGGCAAGGTGTGTTATCATTTTTTATCTAACTCCATTCTGAGGTTATATCTATTTTACCCCACATTAGAGCTGGCAAGTTGGCTTCACTAGCAGCCAGGAGATTTAGATGCTGTAACTCTGCAGGTCACTGCTGAAAGAGAATGAGCTTCCTCCTTTGTCGGGAGGTCCCTTTTTCTTTACACATGCGTTGCCCCTTTTTCCTGTCAGAGGCCTCTGGGAGCTTCTGCATATTTTAATAATTATTTTTTTTTAATTCAATTTGAATTTTTTAAAATTTATTTATTTATTCATTCCCTACAACTGCATTTATCATCAGATCTTTCTAGAATTCAGGAAACATCACTACTGTTATTGTTATTCCAATAGTTATTATCAAACTTTATGGTACATTTGGGGGTGCTACAGATACTGTATGATAGCCTAGACTGCACTAATAACCCTTATCACTAGTAATGATATCCTAAAACAATGTACCAAACAAACCGAGAATTGTTATAAATCATGAGCTTCCATAAGTGATAGAAGTAGATGGTTGTACAACTTGGAAAATGCTATAGTTTATGTACAAATCTATAACTTCAACCAAGCTAGTCAGAGCAGGTTAGCTATGTGAAATACATTTATACGTATGTTGATGGTATATGTTACTAAAGTTGTTTAATAGGAGAATATCCAATCTTTTACAATCTTGGATCAAAACTCAATTGAAGTTCATAGAAATTGTAGGGGTTTTAGTTTTTTTTTAAGTATTTCTTACCAAATTATATGTGTATGTAATAGACCAAGAAATACAATAAATATTTCAATGGAATCACAACTAAAATTAAGTCAATATGGAAAGCAATTCATTGACAAACCAAATAAGGACCATATATAATCATGACTAATTATTAAATATAAAATTTTGAATTTAATTTTGGACAAGTCTGATGAGTTTAGTTACAGTTTCATTATTACTTTTTTAAAAATATCTTATAGGTAAAAGTTGAGGGCGACCAGAAGGCTTTCTTTTCAATAGCTACTACACTGAGGTATAGGGGAGGGTGCTACACCTTTCCCTTGATTGCTCCACTTTACCCTTGATCCATACCTTATATTGCTGAGTGTTAAGCAAGGAGGTATCAAGTACCATTTTTAAAGTCTTTGGTATGACACAACCTGGGATTAAACCCAGGTCTCCCGGACCATTGGCAAACACTCAACCCACTAAGCCAATAATTTAGTTATTTTATTGGTAATTTGTAGATAAGTTCTAGTACAGTACAGACACAGGATGTAGTCTAGAAGACCTGCCAGTAACAATGGATAATAGAGACAAATATCAAAAGAGAGTCAGGGAAATCTGTGCTAGCAGCATGACATAATAATAATTGGAAATTTAAGTATTTTATTGGTAATTTAGGTACTAGTTTTGAAAATAACAAGATTAGTAGATTGGATCATATATCTTCAAGCAGAATATTATTTTTTCCTAATTTAAAACTAAAATTTATGGAATTCATTTTCTCATTTAATAGTTTCTTATAATAACAAAAAATCATTGTCCTAGTGGGTAGAGTGTTTGCCAATGGTCCGGGAAACCTGGGTTCAATCCCAGGTTGCGTCATACCAAAGACTTTAAAAATGGCACTTGATACCTCCCCTTGCTTAACACTCAACAATATAAGGTACATATCAAGGGTAAAGTGGAGCAATCCAGGGAAAGGAGTAGCACCATCCCCTACACCTCTAAGTAGTAGCTATTGAAAAGAGAGCCTTCTGGTCACCCTCGACTACAGTCACCAACTTTACTTACTAGGGTGAGTCAAAAGTTTTGTAACATTTTGGTAGTATGTGAGGTACAATTTAGCAGCTCTGAATGGTTTTGCGGAGTTCATGAAGATGACCAACCACATTGGACTGTGAGATGCTGACCTCATCTCTTACTCTCCAAGTCTTACTTGCCAGATTTGCCTCTATAGCTTGGAATCCATGGTCTTAAGCTGAGCAGATCTTGCCTGATCATCAAGATTCTTGCAACCCAAGGGAAATTTTTTGAGCAATCTGGTTCTAGCACTGTGATCAGTTGCACCATCTCCTTTCGCACAACAAATGTTTTTGGTTGCTTCCACAACATTAAGATCCAAATTGGAATATGTTGCACATTCATTTGTGTAGTTTTCAAGTCACATATGAAGTGAAGCAATGCACAATGTGTCAGAGCACTAAGTACCACAATACTACCATACATGGATTGAACTGTTTTGGACACATGATATACACACCACAATCTAGCATATACCAAAATATTGCAAAGCTTTTCACTCATATTAGTAATAATGTCTGTCCTGAATTAGAGAAGATTTTAATAAACAAAATTGCTTATTTATTTTCTTAGAATGTCACCAAGGAATCAGAATTTTAAAGTACAGTCACTCATCCAATATATACCCAGCTATATTTTGCTTAACTCATATATTTTGCAGAATATGATTACATCCATAAGTATAAGTACATATTTATACTAAGAAGATATTGTAGATTTTACTATTATATGAATGTATTGAGTAATAGGGTATATAGGAAGACTGTGTAGCATCAATCTACACAAATAGAGTTGTCTTGCTTATTTGCCTTGAAAATCAGTATTTCAAGTATTGTTTAAGAAATCAAGAAATTGTTGATTAATTTAGATATATAAAACCTCTATTGATATATATATATATATATATATATATATGAATGATTGTTTTTATACTTTGTTTTATAAATACTGAATTTGTGTTTCAAGTTTTATATTGTCTTTGGTGCTTTTTTTCTGACCCCATTTTGATTTGCATGTTATGGTTTATTTCAGGGACATGTTATTTCTGATTGCCAACCAGAAAATGGTAAGGCTAAGGAATCATTAAAAACTCTGTCTCTAATCACCAGAGATAATTAATTAAATGATTCACCTGAGGAGGGAGAAGGTAATCAATAATATGATCAAATGCAGGTAGGCTAATTAGTGTTAATTAGCCCATGAAATATACAAACACACAGAATTAAGTAGAGATATTGAGAAATTTAAATATTTTGTTGTGTAACATTAATAAATACCATAAATATAAAAATTTTGAATTTAAAAAATATATATGTATATATCAACAAATAAATCAATTCAGTTATTATCATTAACATTGGTACTAAAGACATGAATATAGTCAAGATGTTGGTATAAAGTCAAATTCATAAACTCTCCTGAACTATTAAATGAAAATTGATTGGAAAATTCCTTCACAGATTTCAGTTCAGTAAGTTATTCTACAACTCAATTCTTCTGTGGGTTTATGTGTGTGTGTGAGTGTGTGTATGTGTCTATTCATATGAAAATATATTTCTTTCTTTTGTTTTTTAATAGAAATTCAAGTCATTCTTCATTTTGGTTCCACTGAAAAATAATTATTGTCATAAAACACTTTGGGCTTTATCGATATTTTTCTCAGTTCTTACTAGAAAAAAAAAATCAGTCCATTTAATCTTTGAAAAGGTTATAACAATGGACAACACTTTTCTTCTTAGATGTTGATAAATTGATTAAAAATAACTGATACTCTATCAAAATTTGGTTTCTAATCAGAAAGTAGAAATAAAAATAGATTCTTTTATTAATTTGACTATTTTACTTTGGAACAGAACAGAATTAAATGAAAACCAATGAAAACAAAATATAATTTCATTTCTTCTTTTTTATGGCCAGATTGAAGTTTCAAACAAAAGATTATTTTAGCAAACATTTGAATTCTATAAAATCTTCAAAATATGAAATTATTACCAATTATCAAGAATAAGAAATTCTTTAAGAAATGTAGGTTTCATTTAAAAAGAAAGTATGTATAGAAACAGAAAAAACAAAAATCTTTTATAAGTTTAATAATTCTCATTGTTAAACTGCTTTTTATCTTATTCAAAGTCAAGTTAATTCTACATGTTTTGAATTTGAAGAAACTTGAAAAGGATTTTCTTATGACTATCATGACAAGTGTACATGAATCATGTGACCAAGCAAAGACAACTTCTAAAGTAAATGATGTGGATTTGACGAGAGACCAGCAACCATTTAAGATCTTTACGATGATTAATGAAAACCTTGTCCTTTTTTTTTTTACTTTCTTTGTTGTAATTATTTATCAAAATGTTTCTTAGTTTAGCACACAGGCATTAACTTGCTTTCAGTATATATTTACCCAACCCCTTCACTCGGGCAGGATATGACACAAGGTCAGTTTTTGAGCGGAGTTTAACAGGTCTGAAGTCAGTTTTCCTTCTCCTAGACTAGTTGCCTCACCAAGGCTGAAGAACCTAGTCTGTCCTACTATTTACCCATAGCTGGAGGGAGAATAATTGGATTCATACCTTTCCCAAGAGTATTAGTGCTATGTGAAATGCAATCAGTCTCGTCCAGGATTTGAACTCGTGTCGTCGTGTCCATTTCCTACGACAATAACCATTACACCATGGGCACTTGCTTTCAGTACTTGCTGTTACTAAGTGGTTACCCATTTAAGTACTGAACAGGCTTATCACACCTTAACTTTAGTGACCTTTCAGGAAACTGGTGCTTTTAGCACAACTTTACAATAAAGTCTCTTTATCTTTTTGTTATAGCATCTTTAGGAAGATAATAAATGTTTTTCTTGGATTTGGTGAGTATCATCTCTGTTCTTTCAACTATTAAGATGTGTTTGTTTTTTTTTTCCATTGAACAGACTTGGTTTCACCCCACCCCAGTAGATGACATTGTCATTCACCTCGCCATTAAAATATAAAGACAACATGACTATGAACACCCAAATCTTTAGCCACCATACTAGGAGGGACTGCTCCCAGGGGAAAAAGCAGGATAAAAATATTTTCAAAATAAACAAATCTCAAATAAAACTATGTGATGCTTCAATGTAAGGCGTAGATTGAAACAGAATATCTAATGGAAATTACTTCCATTCCTATCAACCAAGATTTACATAGATAAACATTAAGATAACATGTGATGAACTCAAAGATGAACAAAAGTTAAACTTCAATGAACCTGACTGACCAAAGGTCTACACAATAGAAGCTAATGAAGCAGCCTTCTAAGTATATGTTCAAGTGTGTGTCAGAGAGAAAGAGAGAGAGAGTGAAGGCAAGATAGAATGGTAGATAAACACAGGCACCCACAAGCAACTGTGATATCGGCCCAAAAACCTGCTAATTTGATGATGCATTGGGAAATTCCGATGATACATTAAAGACATTTAGAGACTTTATTATCATTTGGTTGTTTTATGTTTCTCTCAAAAAATAAGATTTTATATACTGACTCATACACAAATATATGTATATATAATATATATATGAACACACATAGATATGTACTCAAGGTAATATACAAAAAATGTAACAATAAAACCTACAAATACACACTTATATACATCTCACAAATATGTGGGGACACACACACACAAAGAGTATAAACATTGCATGGTGACAGTCTCATGACTTGTTCATCTTTAAACCAATTGCTACATGATTACAGGAGACTGTCTCTATATATAAGTTGTAGCGGGAATTATAGGAAGATTGATTTAAATGGCATTTCAACCTGTCTAGGGTTATTTTTTGCTTAGAGGTCAGGGATTAGTGTTCATTGTACATTCATATTTACATTTTTGTGTTGTTGTTTTATGAGGGTTTTTTTTTTTTGCACAAAACCAGAATAATTGAATACAAATGATTTTTGAATACTCATAGATGGGATCCTAATAGATACTACCACTCCAAGTCAGAGTGGACTTAAGAATAATGGCAACAAAGGGGTACTACACAACTCCCAAGAACTCTATAGCTGGAGCCTCACCATCACATGTAGTTCAATGTCATACCTAGGAAACCCCTTTTTTTGAGGGGATACAGTCAGTTTATTCTAAACCCTTTTGACATGGCAGAATGATGGGAAGAGGATTAATGATTTAACAAAGAATTATGAGTATAGTTTTGATGAGGAGTTTATTTATGGAAGTGTTTTGACAATAAGTTACATTGTTCATAGTTTATAAAGTTATCCTATATACAAGGTGACCATTGAGTCTTATAACAGTTTTAAAATGTCTCAACAAAGATGCCAGTTAAAATGTGATCATTAAAAGTCCATCAAGAATAAAACTTTCAGAGTTACATACAGTTTTTACAAAATCATTTTATCATTTATACAATATTTAGTTATTAAATTTTGAAACTGCTCGCAGAATTTATGAACACTTATATATATATATATATATTTGAGGTTGTAGAGTATGACATTTGTATTCAGAAATTTCAGAATTTTAAAGTTTAGCACTTTCATTTTGAAGCATAAGTTTTAGGTTTTGAGTAAATCATTTAGTCTGGAGTAATTGTTTAGTTTTTCGAAGACATTTGCTTTTATATCTACATTTGGAAATGAACTCTTGTTTTGTTTAGATTGTTCTGGAAAGGTGATTATTGCAATTTTCTCCTCCATGAAAAGGTTACAATTTTCTCATGTATTGTTGTAAGTTGTTGCCATTTTTCTTATCTTTCATTATGTGTTTTGAGTATGTTGTAGTTTTCATATTTTTGTTGTTAAATGATTTGTTTGTCCTATTTACCAACCCCTCCGCTCGGGCAGGATATGACACAAGGTCAATTTTTAAGCGGAGTTTAACAGGTTTTAATTCAGAGTTTTCCTTCTCCTAGACTAGTTGCCTAACCAAGGCTGAAGAACCTAGTCTGTCCTACTATTTACCCATAGCTGGAGGGAGAATAATTGGATTCATACCTTTCCCAAGGGTATTAGTGCTATGTGAAATGCAATCAGTCTCGTCCAGGATTTGAACTTGTGTCGCCGTGTTCATTTCCTACGATGATAACAATTACACCACGGGTACCTCCACAACAAATGATTTGTTTGTGTAGCTTCCATCTCAAAAGATCTTCTGTAACTCCTATGTATATTTTATGGATTCCCTTTGGGTCTTACAATGATTTGGTATATGGCATTGATCTTTAAGGCAGTTGCTCTTTAATGGGCATTCTGATTTTGTCCTCCAGTTGCAGATACACCTTGTGGTGCACATAATTTTTCTTTAAATCCATTAAAACTCTAAATAAAATACTTGTTGAAAACCATAAGACCTAAGACCAAAAATCAGTATAAACTTGTTCTTACATTACATCCTAGTAGCTTTCATGTATATATGTGTGTGTGTTTAGGAACAGTTCAACTAGGGGTTGCAATTGGTCTGGAAATCAAAGAAAATGTAAAGCTAACAGTCACTGTGCAATTTTGATTTCTGTGTCCACACTTTGTATATAAAAAGATAAATGCAAATGAAAAACTGTTTGCAAGAAAAAGTGCATGATACTATAACAGTAGAGCAGATATACAACAAATTATGAACACTAGAGGTCTATTACTTAGAGTTTCATGAAGTATTAGTATACATATACTAAACAAATATGAAATATAACCAAATGTATATGATGACTAAAAGATGTGAAAAGTGACAAGCAAAAAGCATAAACAAAACTCACTCGAATGGTTGTATTTTTCATTTTTATTAGCCTCTGCCTCATCCATGTTGAACTTTTCACAGGACCAAGACATAGCACCAATCTCTGCCCCTTCCAAAACCATCACCTGAGTTAACATTGCTCCTGTAGAGCTCATCACAATTATTTGTCCATCTGATGTACCAAACATTACCTATAAAATACAACAAACATAATAATGATAGTTACATAACTTCTTTCACATTTTTATAGGCATTTTTTTCTAAATTCTCAGCCATAAACAAAAAGGTTTACAAGATTCATTTTTTAAAAAATCGTTTACAGACCTTTACTCTAAAACATATTTCATGGACACATGTAAAGACAATTTACAAGTACAGTAACTAACAATAAATAATAGTAATATTCAGATGTTATAATAGAGGATACGAGTATTGAGACTCTTGTAAGTATTTTAAACTGGCCTTCAAAATCACTGAAGCTGTTGAGAGAATTCAGGAAGTGAAAAGAAACAAAACAATATTTTACTATACAATCCAAAAATACATTAAGTGTTTGAACTGTGGTGACGTGTCTGTTGAATTAAAGCCTTGATGTATATATTTACCCTACTCTTCTGGCATGAGTATAACATGGCACAAGGGCAATTTTTAAGCAAAGTTCAGCTGGTTTGAATTCAGTTTTCTTTATGAAGGCTAAAGAAGCCAATCTGCCCAATTATTTACTTATAACTAGAGGGAGAAGATGGATTCATGCCTTCTCCAACATGATTAGCATGAAGTGAAATGCAAACAGCCTTATCCAGGATTTGAACTCTGGTCACTGATTCCATTTCCAATAAAGATAATGATAAGACTAAGTGTGCCTCCTAGATGTAGACAACATCCGTTTGTTAATTATCATCCTGTAAAACACAAGATACAAGAGATCCTTACTACCAGCATTTGAACACTTTGAGAAGAGCTAAGACCCCCCCCCCAAAAAAATATACGATATGAAGAGCATTACATTAAAAAAAATTAACATGCAGGTGCTTTTGAGATTTTTCATAAACTCTCAGTTGATTAAGAATGGAAAAGTTTTGAGCTCTGAAAGTAATATCTATTCATTTTCCCACAAGCTATAACAAATACAAAAAGCGTTATAACCCTTTTGATTGATTTTAATGGCATATCAATGTATCTAGGATTATTTTATGCTTAGAGGTTAAGAAATCATGTTGATTGATTATTCATATTTACATTTTTTATGTAGTTTATTAAGAGTTTGCTTTGTTTTGTTTTTTTGCACATCGTCCCATTGAATAGGTATCATTTCTAAACAGATTTATTTGACCCATAGGGTCACAGTAGACCTGGGAGTAATTTCAATGAAGGGGTACTCCACATTCCCCAAAATCCCAGGACTGGAGCCTCACCATTAGATACTCAAGACATCCTTCTTTTTTTGAGAGGGATGGTCTTACTCTACTGCAGGAAATACAGTCAACATATTCTAAACCTTGCTGGTAGGACGAGCAAGTTTTCTGTCACAAAACATTTTTTTCCATCTTGTAAGCATCATTGGTTATGCATTTTTGCCAGCAGTAAATAAGAGCCTGCATGCCATATTTTCAGAGAGTTAGTCCAAAAATGATTTTAATTTTTTTTAATTTTATTTATCTCACAGATATTATGCTTTTGTGAAAAGGTTCCATAGAATAGTTTTGCAGTGAAAAAAAAACAAAAAAAACCCTGATGTTATATTAAATAAAAATTTTAAAAAATGATTTTTTTTTCTGATCTACTCAACTTCTGTAGCGTTAGTATTCTTTGAATTTATTGTTCTATTCACAGATCTTGATGTCATTTGTGATGAACAATTGTTTCTTAGAAAGAATCAACATAGATGATCAAGTTCACAAAGTTTTATTTGGATTTTAATTTAACCCACTGCTTACATATTAAGAAACAGTTCCTTGTTTTGTATATATGGAAAAAAATCTTATTTTGTATACTAATATTTTATACTTTTGGGTAACCTTTTAATCAATAAATTGCAATTGACCCAACCCTCCCTAGTCAGAATTTATCCTGATGATCCAGTTGGGTGAAACCTACGTAGATTACTTCTGACTCTGTAAGTATTCATATGTTTGGTTTGGTTTCTTTGTTTAATGGCATATCAACTTTTGTAGGTTATTTAATGCCAAAGCCATTCTTCTAGAAGAACAGTAGTGGTACTATTTAACCCATAGCTGGGAGGATAAGGGGGTTCATACCTTTCCCAAGGGTATTGGCCCGAACGTGAACATAATAGCGCGACTGAAGTACGAACTCGCTTACTACGATTCCGCAGTCCATCGCATTAACCATTACACCACGAGGACACCCCCTATTCATATGTGTGTGTGTGTGTGTGTGTGTATATATATATATATATATATATATACACACACACACATATATATCTTTAAGAAAAAAACCAAAGACTGGTTAATTCAGGATTATAAATTTATTTCCATCCCGTATTTTCAGTTTCTGGTGTGAACCAAAAACATGAAGAAAAAATTAATACAGGACTTCTTCAGACCCAATGGATAATTAATTAAAATTAAAATTAAACCAGAATAAACACGTGGGGTGTAGGGGGAGATTTAGGAGTTACCTCTTCGTTTTATTGAATTTCCGTTTTATTTTAATTTTTCAAATTTCTTCTGTCAGTTATAATTACGGTAATTTAACTTTTTTATTTATTTGTTTAGTTTATTTTCTTTTCATATTAAATTCGATAATTAACTTTTAAGAGAAATATTAATGCTTATATCAATTTCGATACCATTTAATTAGCTACCTATTTTTTTTTTAGTGTATATGTTGGATACATTTTTTTTCCTGGTTTCACTATTTATTTCTATGTTTTTAAATTTTTATAGTTTAAATTTAGTTTTATGTCTACATCTAGCTATCAATTCACTTCTCTTATTTAATAACTTATCGGGCCATTTATAATTTAAAATATAAATTTTCTCTTCTAGGCATAAATTGCATCTACCATTAAAACTATTTGGAGTATATGATTTTCTCAAAATTGACCATTCAATCTCAGGGGTTAAACCTTTGTTTTTTAAAAACCAGAAATGTTTTGATAGTGCTGTATGGTTTTTTAGGTGTTCGTGGGAGAAGGTAAATTTATGATTGAAAAAGCTCTCCTTCCATTTAGTGGAAGCTAGTCCGATATAAGTTTTCTTATCTGTGATATTCTCTTTAGGGTAAATTATAGCTTGATATATTACGTTATTTAAATTGCATAGTCCATTCATGGGACAAATTGGTGACTATACTCAAGGGCAACCAGAAGGCTCCCTTTTTATTAGCTACTACAGTGAGGTATAAGAGAGGGCCCTACTCCTTTCCCTGGAGTGCTCTATTTTACCCTTGATCCATACCTTATAATGCAGAATGTTAACCAAGGCAGTATCAAGGACCATTTTTTTCAGTCTTTGGTATGACTCGACCTGGCATGGAGCCACAGTCTCCCAGGCCATTGGTGAACATTCTACCCACTAGGCCAATACACACACAGATATATATATATATATATATATATATGCACACAAAGCTATATGCACACAGATACACACATATATATATATATGCACAAACATACATACATATATACACATACATACATACACACACACAGACACAAACATATATATATATATATATATATATATATATACATTCATACATACACATGAAATATCTTCCTCTTGATCACATTATGATTCTTTCTGACTGCTTTGAAAAAAATATCAGAAAAGAAAAGGGGAAAATCAACTGAAAAAATGTGAATAAAATCTTTTTATTGACAAAAAAAAAAAAAACAGCAAAAAGATCTAAGCTTCTTTCAAGAATTTTTATGTTATATGACAAATATTTGTTGGAAGATGGCTTTTCTCTTACTGTATGTAAAGATGAATAAACACAAAAATCTCTGTGTGTAATAATCACTATAATCATTCCTGATCATCAAGAGATAGAAACAATGAAATAGATTTATATATATTCATGTTGAAATGCTGGCTATTAACCAACCATAAAAATGACTAAGAACACTCACCACTAATACAAAAACAAATACATAAAATAAAACCTTAAAAAGAAAAGCAAAAAGAAAAAATGGTTATGGATACACAAATATTGTTGGCATAGCAACAAGTAATAAGAGAAAATCTATTTGGGACAGGACTTATTTCTTCCACATTTTTCTTCTTTTTTTTCTTTTTTTTTTTTTTTTTAACAAGCCTATTTAAAAAAAAAGTTTTGGAAAAAATTTTTTTAAAGATGTTCTGATTCACTACTTCAAATTAAAAATTGTGGGGTCTTTAATTTTTCAAAGTTCTGAAATTTCTCTCTAATTTTTTTCTTTCTTTTCATGCTTCATTATTAAGACTTTGAATTCCTTTAATTTTTTTTTCTCTTTCCTTTTACTGAGTATTTGCTAAATGAAGTGTGTCTGAATTATCAGCAACTATTTCAAATTAGAGAAGTCAGCATGAAGAGCCAAAGTGGAAAGCCATGATTTGTTGAAATAAAGAAAAGGATAAAAGGATGGATAAAAAGAATATGAGGGCAGGTAGTATAATCAGAAAAAAAAAGAAAAGATAAAAGAAGGAAAACAAAAAAGCAAAGAAAATACTGGCAGGTAGAGGCAAGAACAAGAAGACTAAGAAAGAGAAGAACGGATTAGTGTAAGAAATGAATTTCAAGGTGTTGGAAAAGATAGCAAGAAAAAAAAAGAGAGATATGAAGTGTATGAAAAAGGAGAGAGAGAGAGAGAGTAATGTATCAATAAAGAGACAGGAGGTACAAGAAAGCAATGAGAAGTTGTTGAAATGTACCAAAAAATAAAAATAGGGTGAGAGAGAGAGGATGAGTAGTTTAAAGAAAGATATAAAGAGAAGGTGAAATCAAATGAGAGAAGGAAAAAAAAGAGCAAAACAAATGAGGTATAGGGTTATATTAAAGAATAGAGGAGAGACAGATAGTAAATAAGTGTATATTTTAAAATAAAATAAAGAAAAGATAAAAGTATTGAAAAGAAAAAAAAAAAAAATGACCAAAAATAAAGCAAAAACAATCAGAAAATAAAAAATAAAAAGAAGAAAAAAAATGATCAGCAAAAAAAAAATTAAAAATGAAAGAATTGAAAAAGAAAGAATGTGATACAAAGAGACAGAAGAAAATGAACCCTTTTACAGGCAGACCAACATTTTTGTCCTTTTATCTGCTAGCAAAAAGTGAATCAAATGGTGAATGAAGAAAGAAGGAATATAAAGTTTAAACTGAAAGAGAGAAAGAGAAATTTGAAAAGATATGAAAGAAATAGATGTATTAAAAGAGAAAGAAATATTGAAGAATGAGGAAGACATATTTAAAGCAACAGAATGGGGATAGAAAGAGAGAGAGAGAACTTAAAAGTAAACCAGATACAAATATTAAATCCCTCATATATACAATAGTTATGTAATTATAGTCATTTACAATGATATGCACTAGGCTCAGGAGAAAAAGAATTTAATTGGGTATTTTATACAATTTTCATTGAATATCTATACACACAGATATATAAGTTATATGAATTCATTTTTCAGTCAGGTTTTATTTTGATAAATTATAATACAAAGGATAAAAACTACTTTAAAAATGTTTGTTGGTAATTAATATTTGAAATAAATTTGAGTTGAATTTCTTAATATTGTGAAGGAAGATAGTAAATCTCACCTTCTTGAATGTTAATCAAATTTTATTTGTAAATAAATTTGTTTATTCATACATATTTATCCCAGGGTGATACAGAATTTAATAATACCAGGTCTTTTAATAAAGATCCAATATTAACTTAGTTTTGATTCACTAATGATATTTTCTCATCTGTCTATTATATCTTTAATCAATTTAAGTTTCACAGAAATAAAGACTGCAACTTTTGTTGTCAAATATATTACACTTTTCCAAAAGAAAGTGCTAAACATTCTATAGAAGACACAGATATTCTATTAAAATCCTAAATAAAGTATATAAGATCAGAATGAAACAGGCTTGTTTTATACTTGAACAGAAAAGTTTCATTCCAAAATGAAAACACGTAACAAGTATTTTTCAGTTAGTAGATCACTGCAATAAACTTTTGCAATGAGCTTATATGTACAGTACTTGTAATGTTATAAGTAATTAAACATGTAGCAGAAAGAAACTTGTATTTTTGTTTGGCGCGCAATTTAATTTGACCGTTAAAGTCGCCGAACATTTTACCCAATCAGGATGACTTGTCCTATTCAGCCCAAACCATATTTCCTAGCAGCACCAAAAGTTAAAGAAAGCCCACGAAACTCTCTCTCCCTCAGAAATCCCCAATGGGAACGGACGTCTAAATACCAATGAATTACCAATGCTACCAACGAAATACCAACGCAACCAAAATAATACCAACAAAACCAACTTAAACCTTAAACCAAAAACCCAATAATAATAATAATAATGTTATCTCCATCGCTATAAACACAAACAATTTCTTTTTTGGGTTTTTGATTTTTGAATAGTGAATTAGTCAAAATGAATGAAACTTTATTGCAATAAATCTAACAGGCAAGTATTTATTGTTTCAAGTGCTACATTTTTAGAAAATATTTTTAATAGAATTAAATTATTAAATGATAATTCCTATCCTTCTAAAATCTTTTTCAGATTGGATCGAGGAGACTTTAAAGGTGAATTCACCATATTGCTATATTTGGAAGAGTTTATAAAGTTGTCAGTTAAATATCCTAAATGATCTCTCAAATAAAAGTAAATTTACAACTTGTTCAAATACACATGATCAGTACTTATATTTAGCTTTTATGAACACTATCTTAGAGAAAGTAATATGATAAAACCTTTTTTTTAATCTAACAATTTAATTCTATTAAAAAAATGGTATTCAAAACCCCAAGACATGACGAAATGCCTTATGTTAATTGTAATAATTTTTTTTTAGTCCAAAATTCTTGCTTTTAACTCTGAAAACCAAGTGA
The DNA here is from genome assembly GCA_963585895.1 of Sepioteuthis lessoniana. Classification (NCBI taxonomy): domain Eukaryota; kingdom Metazoa; phylum Mollusca; class Cephalopoda; order Myopsida; family Loliginidae; genus Sepioteuthis; species Sepioteuthis lessoniana. Next base: position 14,738,520 of record OY757921.1, on the reverse strand, counting down.
TTAGAAGCAAATTGTCCATTTGTTCAAATACTTATAACAAATACTGTATATCATTGTTAAATTAACTTTAAACAAAACTAAAATAATTTCATAATAATTATGATACTGAATACACTCCAGCCTATCCTTCATCTCAATAGTATTTTCACAAAGCTATACTAACTTGAACCTTAACAGCACAGTGAATTAGCTGCATAAATTTGTAACAGGAAAACAAGTGTCACATAAACTTTGTTTTCTGTTTATAAATATATCAATTTTTTTTTTTACTTGTGTAATCATATTGAACAAGGCAGTTTGATTTTTAATTTGTGCCACTTCTTTTGTAAAAGGCATGACTCCATATCTTCTGCCCAACTTACTGGTAAATAGCAGGATTGACTGGGCTTTTTAAGCTTTTTACAGCAACCAGTCTAGGAGAAGGAAAACAATGAATTCCAATATGCTGTGTTTTGTTTAAAAACTGACCTTGTCTCAAATCCTACTCCTGGTGAGTCTTAGAGAAACAGAAACTGAATAATATGTTTTTTATCAAATAAATCAGAAAAAAGGAAACTGCAATTTCTTTACAGATTTGTTTTAATTTTGAAATCTCTAAATGATTTTAAGTATTAATAAATATACGTACTGTTAAATGATTCACAGTTATGAAATATATACAAAGACTGTTTTTAAAAAAAAATTGAACATTTAAAATATTTTGGTTTGGTTTATTTGTTCAATAGCAAATCATTTCCTTATGGATAATTTAATATGAAATTGAATTCATTTATAACCGATTGATTATATTTATAACTATATTTTCAATATCATGCTGCATTTTTTAAATGTCACTTTTTAAAAATTTATCTATAATCATTATTTTGCACAGTTATAAGGTATCAAGTATTCCAATCAAATACAAATGATTTGCATATAGTGACATTGTATCATGAATTCATACATAATTATACATAATTAGATGGTTGCAAGTAACTATTTCTTTTTAGTGATAATCATTTTTGCACATAGTTACATGGTTTTAAGTAACTAATAATAATGATTCTTAGTAAGCAGTTAGAGTTTCAAGTAACTATTCTTAATACAATTAATTTGCACACAGTTATACACTGGTCCATTTTACCGATAGATAGGACTTTATCAGGTACTCCATGCTGTAGAATACACTGACTGCACCTCTGGAGAAGGATAAGACGCCCCCAATGGGGCCACCTGTTGGCCATGGGTGGCAACCTGTAAAACACTAGGACAGGATCCTGGTGGTTGAGCAGAGTGGTCAATGACTTACAACACACCACTTTGGCCCTTACTTGGTCTGACGGGCGGTCGGAGACGCCTGATCTGGTCAATTAGCTGGTCATGTCAAGCCCTTGTACCTTTGTTTTATCCCAACCATACTTTTGAATCTGCACTTGCAGCAAATTCCCAACACTTATTTTTTGGTGCTAGAGGGCAGTGGCTGAGAGTCAACTGCATTGAGGAATTTGACCAGTGCTGAGAACCTGAAATTGCCAACAGCTCAAAAACCTACCCTTAGCTCAAGTATACTGGTCATGTATCCCCATCTCAACCAGGGAAAATGGGTTTCCCTCTTGGTACATTCCTATCACAAGTTGAACCCTGTGGTGGGTAGTGGAGCACAGGGCCAGTGCATCTATGGCATCTTCAAATGAAAAACTAAATGAAACCAATCAGAATCAAACTCAGAGAATGAAGCAACAGACTTCCCCAGATTCATTGTTACTGAATCTTTGGAAGAGGTCTGCCTAGCCAAATTCTTGCCTTTCCTCATAGAAAAAAGTTATTTCTACAAGGGCTACTCTGAAAACTGTTAAGAAAATTTGGAACAGAAACTTGCTAGTTGAGGTGGACAGCTGGACGCAGGCAGAAAACATATTAAAAATTAAAACCTTTCATATGACAAAATGTAGAGCCTATCCACATGAGAAACTCAACACTTCCAAAGAAGTTATCAGGTGTAGGGAGTTGGCATTGGCTACAGAAGAGGAGATAGCATCATCCCTGGGAAAACAGGGAGTTACAAATATAAGAAGAATCTCCATTAGAAAAGGCAAAGAAGAAATCCAGACCAACACTTACATCCTGACATTTAATCAGCCCCATACTCGCAAGGAGGTGAAGATCAGCCAGTCTTGAGAGAGTCGAGCAGTACGTCCCACCACCCTTGAAGTGCTTCAAATGTCAAAAATATGGACACCACAGGGAAGCCTGTAGAGGACAACGGACATGTGCTAAATGCGGTGAAAAGGATCCGGACCACTTGGAGGAAGATTGCTTGAAGCAAATTAGATGTGCCAACAAGATCATCCAGTTTATGTAAGATCTGGTGATGTTTACAAGAAAGAAAAGGAAATAATTGAGGTGAAACATAAGAGGAATCTATCCTTTCTGGAAACAAGGAAAATTGTAGGGAGCTACATGGGAGAAAACAGATATGCCTCTGTTGCATGGAGGGTGGATACAACCAATCAAAGCAACAAATATAGAACACTATTGGAGAAATTGATCCAGTTGGAAGTGAATGATTGGCCAAAGTTTCAAGAGAACCTGAAAAGACTACACTCAGTTGAATTTTACCAAGCACCAGCTTAGCAACAGGTTGGGAATGGGGAGAGATCCAATGTTGTAATCCAAACAAAAACACACGTACAATCTACCACTCCAACTCTAACTACTCCTTCAAGAGTAAAATTTCCAGCAAAAAACAACCGTTACATAAGTCTCCAATCTGCTCAGCAAAAAACATTAAAGACAAAAAACTTGTATCCCATAAAACCTAAACAACTTGAACAAAAATCACAAGCTCCCATTAGCCAAGCTGGGAAAATACAGATGAACTATTAAAGACCATGAAGCACATTCAAAATGCCCTCAAGAACAAAGTCACTTATAAGAATCAAACAGTGCAATGCTCAAGGATCAACAAAACCCCTACAAAGAACTTATAGTATAGAAAGTATAGATACATATTTGTCGCTGCCTCCTACCAGACAGGACCTGACACAAGGTCAATGATTATAGTGGGGATTTAGGGGAGGGGAGGGCATGAGCCGAGACTCGAACCCTGCTGGTCTGTGCTGCTCATCGACCCACTAAGTGCAATGTGGGTCTAATGAGGCAAGCAGTTTCACAAATCCAAATCTGGATCCGGGCACATATGCTGGGTTATAGCTTGAACTAGACAGCAAGGTCTAGAGCTATTTATAGGGGACAGAGGTTGCAGCTCGCCCACCCAAAGGTGGCCCAGCCAAAGCTGGGAGCCTTTCGGCCTCGAATCTGCCATTGATTTTGATACCCCATCTGGCACGAATGTCAGACGGGGAAGTATGGATAGTGACGCAGACCATGTAGTTGCCAGCCTTAACCTTGAAGAAACAATAAATAACTACAATACTTGAAACCATTTAACTGTGGGCAAACTTATAAGCTTGCTCACCTTTTTAAATGTTAATCTCTTTGTATGCTAAACTGAATTATTTGAAATAGAACTGTTTTTGTATGATAAATTGAATTATTTGAAATGGAACTGTTTCTGACATTGAAACTGTACTTACGCTAAATGGAATTGTTTTGATATTTAACTGTGTGTAAACAAATCTATACTTAAACTAAACTGAATTGGTTGAATAAAAACTGTTTAGCTTGAAATAGAAATGTTTTTGACAATTAAACTCTGTACTCATGCTAAACTGAATTGTTTGAAATAGAACTGATTATTTAGTATAAAAATGGATTCAGCATTAAGTAACCTACTAAGGTTGATATGCCATAAAACCCAACCAACCAACTAATCTAACAGCTACTACCACTCTGGATCAAAGTAATGGCAGTGAAGAGGTATTTCACACATCCCAGAGCTACAGAACTGGAGCCTCACCACCAGATGTAGGTTAGTGTTATACCCAGGAAACTTTTGGAGGGATTCCTACCTCTCTGAAGGGGATACAGTTAGTTTATTCTAAACCTCACTAACTGGGTTATTTTAAAACAGTGCACCAATGAAATATTTTATCACACTCATGACTTTGTGTTAACAAAAAAAAAACATGAGAGGGGAGTCATCATACTATTCTGATGAGTGTTGAATCTGTACATGTTCGTAGATATCTAATATTCTTTTCTTTCCCAGGTTGAAAAATTAAATAACAATGTTTGTGTGAAATTCTGTTTTGAATTAGAAAAAAACTTTTACAGAAACTTTTCTAATGTTGCCACAGGTCTATGGCGAAGTTTAGTCTGAGCTTTACGCAAAATTAAAAGTGACACTAACATTTCAAATTTGGAAGAACATCCACAAAATACAATCCAAAATCTTAACAATATTTCACATCCCACAGCCAACTCACTCTTAAGATGTGGTTTATGCAGATCTTTTTGTTAGCAAAGATGAACTCTATCTTGAAAGGTCATCCATTTCAGTAGAGAATGAAAAAGGCCAAACTTCAAAATTTACTTTCATAAATAGACTTACATAGTGATATGTTCTTACAACTTCCCAAATTGCAACCTGAAGTTTGATTTTGATTTTTGGGAACAGGAACTTTTGGTAAATTATAAATTTAGAAAAGTGATTACACAACGTATACTCCTATGTTTACATGCATAATTCATTTGATGTTAACATATATATGCATATTAATATGTAATTTCATCCTCACAAGAAGATTATTGGATATTGGAGGTGACAACATTTTATTCTAAACAGCTTCAAAAGTGATAAGTAAGTTCAATGTTGAGTTACATCCAATGTTCAGCGACCTTCATATAAGGATAGAATATGATAAATTGTCAGTTTAAAACTAGGATTTACATGAGCAGCTTGGGGCAGAAATTGTTCAGTTTCTGCATGCAGTGCCACAAATCAGACTATTCTGACCTCCCCTTTTGTGAAATGTGGAATTCCTGTGGCATAATAGCTAAAATGTGGGACTGACACTTTGAAGTGAGTAAGTTTAAACCCCAGTTATGCTATTACATTCATTTTTGGACAAATAATCTAGGGAAAGGCATGAACCCTCTAATACTCCAGCTATGCATTTAATAGTACCACTGCTTTTCTTCTACAAGCATGGCTTTGGTATTGAATAAGCCACAAAGGTTGATACACTATTAAACAAAGAAACCAAATCAATTATTCCTTAAAACAACTTCTAGAACTGGTTTATCAACAATAAAGAGAACCATTCTAAAGTTGTAGATTTGGTTTGGTTTCTTTGTTTAATGGCACATCAACTTTTGTTGATTATTTAATGCCAAAGCCATCCTTGTAAAATAAAAAACAGTGGTGATACTATATAACCCATAGTTGGTGGGATAAAGGGGTTAATGCTTTTCCCAAAGAAAATTGAGTTGTAGATAAAAGAAAAAAGATTATAAAATTATTCAACATTTTGATACGTGCTAGTTTGTAGTGCATATCTCACATAACCAAAGTAGTTCCAGCAGTAGCAGGTATCCACTGGGGTTGGTAGAATCATGGGATTTGGTGCACTGATGCATACATTGCTTCACTGAGCATATGATGTGAAAGCAACACAGATGAATGTGCAACATAGACTAACTTTGGAAATTATCCTGGGCTATAGCACCACAGAAGCCGACAAAGACATTTGTTGTGCAAAAGGTGAAGGGGCAGTTAATCACAGCGCAGTAACCAAATGATTCAAGAAATTTCACTTGTGTTGCAAGAACCTCAACAATCAGGCAAGGTTAAGCAGGCCAAGATTTGTGGATTCAGAGGCCATACTCCGAGACATAGAAACAAATCTTGCAGGTCGAAAGAGAGTATCAGGTGAGCTTGGCATCTCACAGTCCAGTGTGGTCCATCACTTTCACAACCTTGACAAAAGCATCCAGAATTGCCTAATTGTGCTTCACATTACCAAAATATTACAAAACTTTTGCCTCCCCCAAGTAATATGTAACTGACGAAACTACAAATAATCAAAGAATAATTGAAAATATAAATAATATTTCTGATATTTCTTTCTGAAAAGGTTTTGAACTTAAAACTCACTTTTATGCCAACATTTGATTTTTTTCCTCAACAATTTTTTTTTCTTGTAATCATAGTACAGTTGCTTTTTTCCATCAAAAATCAATTTTAAATTAGAAACATCCTTTTTACATCTTTTTCAATTCAAATTTTCATCTAATTAGGAAGAAAAGGGAGGGGCCTCTTAAATTTACCCCAGCTTTTATTGATTAAGGGTATATTGTTTCCAGGTATCAGAAGTAGGACAGGCACTTTTACAATTGAGCAAAAAACAATATTGAACTTAAAAATAAATTAAGAAACCTCAAAATGCAAAATATAATCTTCCTTCTACTGCTGCTATTTTTATTATTGATATTTTTGTTGTAGCTTTTATCATTATTATTATTATTGTTATTTCTTCTCTTCATCTTCAAACTGGAGTTTTTCCATACATCATTATGAGCTTGGAATTTTCAGCCAAATCTCACAAAAAAACAAAACATTTTAAATGCAAATATATAAAAAAAAATCTTAGAATATTTCTTTGAAAACAACAAAATTTTCAAAAACTTTCAATTTCATTTGAACATTCAAGTTTATTTTGAATATTTTACAATGACTGACAAAACACTTGGGTTAAATTTATAGTGCAATGCCAATATAGTGTTCTTTTACATTAAATGGCAAGCCTCAGAAATTAGTAAATTAGTTCACATACCTCAGCAGCAATATCTCATCTACTGAAAGCAATGCCAATATAGTGTTCTTTTACATTAAATGGCAAGCCTCTGAAATTAGTAGATTAGTTCACATACCTCAGCAGCAATATCTCATCTACTGAAAGCAATGCCAATATAGTGTTCTTTTACATTAAATGGCAAGCCTCTGAAATTCGTAGATTAGTTCACATACCTCAGCAGCAATATCTCATCAACTGAAAGCAATGTCAATATATATACAGGGTCAGGCAAAATGATCTGACACACCTGATTTAATTCTCTGGGGATACCTCAAGTTAAAGGTATACAGTAATCGCCCTCAATCTATTGAACAACTTAAAGATGCAATTCGTCAAGAAATTACTGCCATTCCACATGAAATGACCCGCCGAGTTATAGACAACTTTCGTGAACACCTTCGACAGTGTGTAGACAATAACGGATCCCATTTGACTTATTTAATTTTCAAAACCTAATGAAACAGAATGGCATTATATGTAGTTTTCGAAAATAAAAACACTTTTTTGTTTCTTTACTTTATTTCTCTTTTATTAAACCTACAAATGTGTCAGATCATTTGCCTGACCCTATATAAGAAAGATGCAGACTGATATTGATGGATTTTCAATCATATTGTAATCTGATCTCTGATAAAATAAAACAGGAGTTCTTCCAAGCTGTGACTGTCAATACTACTGTATGGTTGCAGCACCTGGACTCAAAACAGATGAGGCTAGATACAAACTACACAAGAATGCTACATGCTATTTAGAAAAAATTCTGGAAGCAGCACCCCACAAAACAGCAGATGTATGGCCACCTGCTTTCCATCTCACAATCCATCTAAGTATGATGAACAAGACATGTTGGGCACAGCCGATAAAATAAGGACAAACTCATAAGCATTGTGCATCTATGAACTCCTACACATGGGCACACCAATGCTGGCCAAACAGCAAAACGTTAGATCAGCTCTGTGTAGACACAAGATACCATCTAGAGGATCTGTTAGGAGGAATGTACAATAGAGACAGGTGGAGAAAGAGAGTCAAGGGACTTGGTGTTATCAACAGGACTTGCTGCTGCTGCTAATGATGATGAGATAAAATTCCAGCAACAGTTTATCTAACAGATAAAAGAGACAGTTAATCATTACAAGAGATTTTTTTTTACTGTTAAGCCCTCAGAAGTAGTTTTAATTTACAGTGTTTGAAATACTTAATTCATTTCTTATTTTTTGTACTGAACAGAAATAATGATACTAAACTCTGAGAAAAATACAAATAGAAAAAAAATTGTTTTTATCACTTAAAATATACAGACTATTGTCTCCATCTTTATTTTTATACATACAATGTCTTGGCTGATGCATCTTTTAGCCATCTTCAAGTGTTTCATGTCAAACTTGAGAGTCCACATGGAACTTCAAACTGAACAATTTATTTAATCCATGGGGCTAGATTATTCTAATTCCATTAACCATGACAGGGTACAAGTGTTAAGCAATAGTAAGTATTCTTTGTTATTGACCTGTTGTCAGGATTGAATCTGCAACCTCCAGATGATTTCATTTAGAAGCACTTTTAACCAAACACCTATATCCGTGGCACCATGTGTCCTACTGGACAATTCAGAGGGAATTTTGGGGGACTTATAAACCTAACGTTTTTATCAACTAATAAGATATCACTTATTACAATCATGTATTATCTTTATCTTAACTCATATTGCAATTCAAAAAACAAATTCATCTGTATACTTGGTCTGCTCAACAGGTCACTGTAGCCCAACAAATGCACTGCTTCTTTAAAATGTTCTTCCCTATCAATTATTTTAACTTCATTCCACAAAAGCGGATAGTTTCCTTTTTCTTTCCATATATGGTCAGCCCTATCCAACTTTACAATTTCACCTCAACATACTGTCTTTCAATGTTCCTCTAGCCTTACTTTTAGTGGGCAGCATCTCTTGCCTTTGCATACTCTATCACAACTGCATGGAATGGAATACATGCAATTCTTGATCATGTTGTATTATTCTGTTGGGGGCTTGACTCAGCAAAAATATTTTCAAAGAGTCGCACTACTCATGAATATTATAAAGATATCATATGTACTACATATCTTTTATACAAATAATGAAAATATCTCACCCTTTCTTAGTATTAGGAGTTGAAATTCAGTTTCTCAGAGGAATAAAAATTTACTGAATTTCCTCTCACATAATACAGACTTTTACTTTCAAAATTATTTTTGTGCTATGCTACAAAGGTCATGGTTTGGGATAAGACTTCAGATTGTGTCAACTGGTACCCGCATGCACCTATTCACTAGAATGGCCACAGGACAATTTCAGAATTAAATATATGCATATTGCAAAGAATGCTGTAACAGTCACAATATGATTCAGTTATCTCAATTATCAATTTAATTTTCTTCAAGGTGGACTAGAGAGTCAAAAGAATATATAAGACATTCAATGCTCTAAGAGTTTAGAAAAGGCAGAAGCAGTCTGAAATATTTATGATGTTTATGAGAGATTCTCTAAATGAAACAAATTGCCAAAGATGATCTGAAAGGTTGAGAAAAGATGACTTTTAGCTTAAGAGATATGCTAAAGACAGATCATCCTGTTGAGTGTAACAACATGCTGCTGCTTTTTATCTGATCAATAGAAATCATTCTGTTACAATTAAAAGAATTAACCCCAAAACAGAATTCAAATCATTCAATTGTTCATTGTCATCTGCAACAACTTACAAAGTTGCATAAACATAGAAAATGGAGACTTGATTAAATAAAACCAGGAGTCGATAAAAATAGTTCTTTGTAATTTAATAAATATATCTCACCATTTGGAATAGTTTAGTGACTAGTAATGGAAAAAAAGGGAATATTTTACAATATAAAGCAATCTAACTAATATCTTGGACTAACTGAAATAAGTTAAAGTAGAATCCACAATGAAGTTCCATCTGAGGAAATTTTTGGTGGAATTGCATTGATGGGTTTATTTCTTCAACTTGCAAGCATTCAATGTTAAAATTACAACAGATAACTACAGTCGGCAGTTTAAATACAACTTTGAAGGAAGGAAGAACCAGTTTAATTAATCGCAAAGGTGTAGTAATCTATCATGATAATGAATGGTGTCATACAGAAAAGTATACACATGGAAATATTGAAGAGTTGGGCTGAGAAAAATTCCCACAATTCCTTAGTCTCCAGATCTTCTCTTGTCTGATTCTGGAGTTTAAAAAACTATCTTGATAGACTTGATCTTAAAATGGATGAAGAGATGAGAACTACCATCTCTACATTTTTTTCTTCAAACAAGACTCTTACAAAAAAAAGTATTACAAAGATTGCAGATTTTTTTAAGGTAACTTCAATGAATAAGTTTTAATTAAACATATTTTTTATATTTTGTTTTCTGACTGTAAAAATTCAAACATTAACCATGGGGAATGATTTGCAGAAATGACAGATTTCAGATGAACATATAGCATATGATTTTGCTTTTAAACAATATTTATTATTATACTAGAGCAGTAAATTTTAATTTTTCAGTCCATTTGCAAGAAGAGAGAGGAGATATTAAGAATGAAGATATTACATCAAAAACAATGTGTGGAAATGAACAGACAAAAAATTTTTTAGATTTCTTTGATTTGTTTTAGAGCATTTCAATTTGTAGTCATTTGTCTTTGCCAGGTAGAAATTACTGTCAATGTCTAATTATAGCTGAAATCCTATCGAAAAGAAAAAATACTTATTCAATGAATCTTTCAGCAAGAAAAAAAAATCACAAAATTAAATGATGACATCTAGAATTCAAAAATTTATTTTTGTTTTATTGTAAAATAGAATCTTTAGAAGAGAAAAAAAAAAGAAAATACATGCATAAATGAAATTATCAAACTGGCTTTTTGATTTATCTAATTTAAATGATGATCACATATTAATGAAAGAGGTTGGCTTAGTCACATGAAATATGCTATCACTTACAAATTATAATCACTGTAAATTGCTTGTGAAACTGTCTTGATAAATCCAATGTAATTGTAACATTAAAAGTTTCTAATTTGTTAAATTTATACAAACTTCTAAAATCTTTTGCAAACCAAATATCATGAAAAGAGTTCTCAGCTATTTTTTTAATATCTTAAATGTTGCATTTGATGGTAATTTGTCAAAAGTTGAAATAACCAATTTTAGAATTCAAATATTCAAATCATTTTATTTTAAAAAAGACAAATACAAACTTCATATGTTTACTTTATGAAGATACAAATCAAATATCAACAAAATATTTTTTGTAAAAAAAAGATTTGCATAAAAAAGAAAAAAAAAATTAATTTCAAATCCATTTTCACTAACAACTATACTTTACATCTTCATGCAGAAAAATTCAATTCCCCCCACCCTCAAATAGATAAAATTAATGAGATACTTAATTCCAATCTTCATTTAAAATATGAACAGACATAACTGACTTTCAATAAAAAAATGGCTACCAAATTGGGCTCTCCACTAATATCTTATTAAAACACTTCATTTATACAAATATAAGAAATGGAATCAACCATTTTTGGCTCAGACAATTGGCGTCAAATTAAGCAGAGCATAAAGATTATCCTGACTATGGAATCATCACAATGGTAGGAGAAAAAGAAAAGAAATTATTTAAAATGATTTGCATTGTTAAGGTAATAAACTGTATCATATAAGAAATGATGGATTTTAAGTAAGCCATTTTTTTATTATTAAAGTTATCTCATGTTCCATACTTAGTTGTTACTTAATTTATATTGAATTAATGCTACAAATATTTTTGCAACCATCAACTGTACATAGATTATTTCAAGTTTTGCATTATTTATATAATTAGTATTATATCAATATTCAGTATCTCAAGGTTACTTGTTTTTTGTAAGTGTGTGCATGTTTTCCTTTGTATATCTATGTCTACATGCTTGTGTGTATGTATATATATATATATATATATATAAAGGAAAAGTGTAATAGTGAAAAGGAAAGATAACATTAACTGTAACATGCTAATTTCAGATCTGATATAAGTCACTATAGTGCTAAGGCATGTACCTCAAAATAATCACTAGTACAAAAATATCTAAATAAAATTAGGAAGGAAGACTTCATTTTTAGAGCTGAAAAAAATAGCTTACCAATCATGTTGATAAGTTACTAAACTTACAGCCATATATAAAATATGTTGAGTTGCCTGTCATAATGAAAATGTTTAGCAAGTGAGTTTTATAAGCTATTAACAGGAAGTTTGATCCCCACTCTGTTCTCTATAATGTTAATATGTTCAGGCTAAGTTAATATATACATACGTGGTGCATTCAATAAGTTTCCAGACTTTTTTGTACAGGCATTTAAAACTGGCGTAGACTCTTGAAAATTCACTATGTTATTCCTATACATCTTATGAGATGACTGACCAATTTTTATGATTTCAGGTTCAAATTAACAGCTACAGCAGGAATAGGAATACACCCTACTAAAGCCTGATTGTCACGGCTGGTGAAGTTCAAAAATGCAATCTGGACATCAGGACGCTTTAGAAGAACGATATGCAATAAAATTCTGTTTTAAACTTGAATAAAATACCACAGAAACATATGGAATGCTTCAGACTGCTCTTCGACCATCTTGCATGAATCGAGCATCAGTTTCTGAGTGGCATAAGAGATTCAAAAAATGTAGGGAGTCTGTGAGGAATGATGAGAGATGTGAGAGGTGTAAGGAAGTCAATACACCAGAGTTGATTGGCCAAAGGGTTAGGATTAGGGTTACTATGTTGAGGTTTTAAGGGAGTTCAGGAAGAGATTCCGTTGGAAGAGGCCAGCACTCTTCAAATCGGGTCAGTGGCATTTCCACCAGGACAATGCACCAGTCCACAACTCCATCCTTGTCACAGACTATTCAATCAAGATGGGCATCAAGACACTTCCTCAGCCTCCCTACAGTCCAGACCTTGCTCCCTTTGACTTTTGCTTATTCCCTAAGCTTAGAGGCTGTCGTTATGAGACAATTGAGGAGATGAAAGAGGCTTTGACGAGGGTCATTGACATGCTCACACAAGAGGACTTCGATGTGGCCTTCGAGAAGTTGTTGGAATGGCACAACAAGTGCATTGCAGCTGGTGGAGATTATTTCGAAGGGGACTAGATTTTCATGTGTGTACTATCAATAAAAGTGCCCATACGAAAAAAAAGTCTGGAAACTTATTTAATGATCCTCGTGTATATATCAGTCTGTATATATACACTACTTCCAGTAGATTTAAGTTTTTATGAAAGTTTTATAGATTTTTCATATCAATTATAATTTTTGCACATTGAGTAATATTATATGGTTATAACCACATAAAATACAATCAGTACTTGTTTGTATTTAAAATGGATTAAAAAAAACATTAGTCAATCTTGGGGACTTCAGTTCTTGGTTTTGGATACAAAATTGCCCTCCTTCAAGATTGGTGGCCCACCAAGGTTAGAAAGCTCAGTATACCCTACTATTTTACTTATATTTGGTGAGAGATGAGATGGATTCATACAAACCATTAGCTGGATTCTCTAATACAGTTTAACATTGCCTTCAACCTCATTCTAGTAAATTTTGCAATGATAGCAGTCCTAACAACATTGGTTGTATTACAAAAGAGGAGACTTGCTGCATGGGCAACTGCCTGACTTCCACACTTTTGCAGATGGATACTTGTGACTAACAGTTACCATAAATGACTGAATTATATGGACACAGCTTTTTGTAACTAGAGATATACATCAATAAAAATTTGGGTCTAACTAAATATAAAATGTATAAACACACACACACACACACACATCCATTCATACATACATCAGAATGGACAAGGCACTGTAAGTGAAATACTATATATATATATATATATATATATATACAAATTCAGTATAAAAATGTTTACTGAAGAATGCACACTACTTATAACAATCAGTTGTTGGTTAGAATAATTTCTGGTTTTTAACTGACATGAAAAACAACAGCACCAAATGTTCACCAAGTGCACATCTGACAACAGATATATTTAATTTTGTGCAGCAGCAGCCATTTCTTTTGATTTCATTCAAAGCTATTTTGACTCTTTGATTTTTGTCTCAATCTTTCCTATGCATGCATGGATGCACATGTGTGTGTGTGTGTGTGTGTGTTTCATTGCCAGACATCTGGAGCTCCTTCTACCTTAATATTCCATGAAACCATTTCATGACATTCAAACTCTTTGTTTTGCTCAAACAAAAACTTTGTCAAATTCCATCGACTCAACTGCTTCAATTTTAATCTTTCCAATCACTTTATATATTTTACTAAAAGATTGGTACATCCAGCCTTTAATTACTTTAACAACCTCTAAAATAAGTAATTAAACAATTACACGTTTGAATAGCATAGTAAGTTGGCCAACCATAGTTGAGAGTGACCACAAGGCTCCTTTTTCAATAGCTACTACACCATGGCGTAGCATACTAACATCTAATTATATAATAATTTACTTATAGATTAACATAGTTTCTAACTTTGGTTTAGATTAAAAACATGACAATAAATAAAACTCTTTATCCCTAATTATAAACTTCTAAAATTTTACAATTTGTCTAAAATGCCAAATATTAACGGATAGATTTTTTCCCTAATTTATTAAGTGGTTAGGATGCCATGCTGAGCAATTCTGCTTCATTGCATCTCTAAGAGAAATAGGGATTACTTGGTAGTGCCCATCTTCTCTTTAAATAACATGCAACAATTTAGAGTTATATGATGCAAGTAACAAGAATCAATCACTGACCTGACCTATTGTTGTATAGCCAATGAACAGAGAAGGCCATAATATTTGTTCATAAAAATATATGCTCTCTTTTTATTTACTATAGTCGGAATTGTTGCTTGAGAGAGAGACAGAGGACTGCTATGATTGACACCACGTTGCAATACACATATTCAGAGCCCTGCAACTTCTTGCTTCTTTAATGAGAGCCTGATACAGAGCCAATTCCTCAACCTGGGGGGGGGCACTGAATGAAACAATTAAAAATTTATGGAACAGGAGTTGGTATGTATTTATCCAACTGCTCATTTACAAGCAGGATGCTGCACAAGGCCAATTTTTGATAAGAGAATAACTGGTTTGAGTTCAGAGTTTTCTTTCTCTTCAACTGGTTGCCTTATTAAAGAGCCTAGTCCTACTACTTAACCACAGCTGAAGGAGATTAGCACTATGTAAAATGCAAACAACCTTGTCCAGGAATTTGATTTCATATAACAATAACCATTACACCATAGAAGCTGGTAGTTCACTGAGTGTGAGCAAATCATCATCATCATCATCATCATCATTCTTTCCTTTGACAAGTTCTTCATACCTGATCATAACTGGTGTTCTTTACTGAAATTAAAATGTCAGCAAGTCTCCTTAACTCACCAGAATTCTACTCAGTATTCTAGCTGATCTCAATATTGCAGTTGTCTGGATGATTTCAATCTTTCTGTGGGTCTCTAGTTCCCCCAGCACTTTTTCCAGGTTCTTTGGGATTATCTCAGGGACTCCTACTATTACTGGTATCAATAACATAGCTTAAGTTTTCTACCAAGGTATTATTATTATTATTATTATTATTATTAATCATATCTTCTGATGAAATGAGAATAAATGAGCTTATATTTATCTCATGATAATTACTTGATGACAAAGTGAATAAAGGAAAATAATAATTTCTAATTCTAATTTCTTTTTTCAAAAGATCTGGTTGGCCATCCTCAGAAATGAAAAATGGATTTTTAACATCAATCTCCAATTGATCTCTAATATTAAAATCAAATTGAATTTTTAATAATTCTCATAGATTGAATCGATTAAATGCAAATATTAAAACAACAGATGAAAAAGAAGAAAGATTAGAGAACGTTGTCCCAAATAGAAAAAAAAAAGTAATAATAAAAAGATCAACAAAAAAGAGAATTAAAAAATCATTAGTAAAAGGTTGAGACTCCTAAAAATAATTAAAGTCCAACAAAATAATTATTCATTATGAGCAACAACAACAGTAGAGAGTAGGGGAGGGGAGAAAAAAAAACAAAGAGGGAAGGAACATAAATGTTTATACATGTTGTTAGAAGCCAAGTGAAAAGTCAAAGAATTGGAAAGCAATGTACAATCATACTTTAATTCCAAACTGACAATCCAAGAAGGTAACTAAATTATCGCTCGAATGTTGGTATCTGTCACTGGTTTTGATATAATTACTTTTGTTATTTGTCAGTCTAAGAATAACCAGATTGAAATAATCCTTACAGGGCCTAATCCTACAATAACTGGTCCCCACTAGTCAATTGCTCATGACCTAAAATAACTCTGAATTTCAAAAATAGCATAAATGTGGACTTATACTACATTAAAACTTAAGGAATGTACCAGTGAGAATGACAAGAAGCAAAAGAAAGCAGAAGGAAAAAATAATCTTATTTATATATTTCTTATTATTTTTTATTTATTTATTTATTTTTTTTTTGTGACTCGCTTAAGAGTTTTCCTTGAGAAAACCAGGTCACATCTGTGTCAGGCACGCAGATTTTAAAACACCCCTGGGTTTGGTATAGCCACAATATACCACCCATGATAAAAATGTTTAATCAAAATATGACACAACATTGAACCCAAGCAATAAGCCTGAGTGTCATGATCGGCAGGTGCTCTCCTGATAGCCAACATGGGAGACCGATTGTCATCCTGTGAATGTTGGCAGTTCTTTTTTCAGGTACACAAATGACGATTTAAGGAACCATGCAAATTAGAGACTCAAACACAAAACATTAGACTAAGGAAGACAAACAACTTGCATGACACTGTTATTTTAGGAGCAACCCTACACAAGGAGGATATAGAAAAAGAATGATAGAGATCTAGCAAGAATGCGCTAGTTTTCAAACAACAAGCCAAAGAAATGCTGACCAAGTTAGGACAATAATAAAGAAAGGTTAGTTTTTTGACCTTGAAATACAAGAAATACACCAGAAAATGAATAATGAACAAGTTAGTAATACAATATCAGCCACACTAAGTATTGACAAACAAGAACAGTCTAACTAAAATGAACCACCAACTTCAGAAAACAGAAATGCCACACAACCAAACAACATAGAGCAAACACTAACACAAGAACAAATAATTAATTATGAAAATTTAAAGAGAATTATGAATGGAGAAAAGACTACCTTACCATCACTAAGAAACATAGAATGGAGAATAGTCAAGATGGAAATGGAAAAAATAAATCAAGTACTAACTTATATATCAACAAATAATATAACTGAATTAAATGAACTAATCTATTCAGGAGTGAAAGTAGTTTGTGAGAAAAGCACAAAGAATAAATCAAAACCAGGATGGGAAATTCAAGTGGAAACACATATAAAAATCTACAAAAACAGAACAAAATGATAAAACAAAGGAAAGACACTGGAACATGTAGAGACAAAAAGGAAAAGGCAACACAAGAAAAAATAAAAATACAACTTGAGAAAATAAACCAGAAAGTATTGGCGAAAAAAGGAAGATCAAGAAGATATCGACAAAGGGTAAAACAATACAGACAAAACAGGACATTCCAAAACAACAAAAGAAAATTCTACCAACAAGTTGGGGGAGATGACACGAAAACATGCCAACAACCGGATGCAAGAGAAACTGAACAATTTTGGACTAAAATATGGCAACCAAGAGAATATAACAAAAAAGCTGAATGGATAAGCAATATGTCAAAAGAGTTAGGACTCGAAGACGGTTCCGAAAGCTGAAATACACATTGATTTACTCAAAACAACACTAAAAAAATATAAAATTAGAAAACGCCAGGCCAAGACGGAATACATGGATTCTGGTTCAAGAAATTCACCTCCATTCACGACAGACTAGCACTAGAAATGAACAGATGGCCACAAGGAGCACACATACCTGAATGGATGACCAAAGGAAAGACCACATTGACCCAGAAGGACCCCCTCAAGGGAACTGCCCCAAACAAATACAGACCCATAACATGCCTACCTATGATGTGGAAAATATTAACAGCACAAATAAGGGAAGAAATTTACTACTCGCTAATAAGCCGCAGATTGTTCCCTGAGGAACAGAAAGGATGCCACAAAGGATCCAGAAGTACAGAAGAGTTACTTTACATAGATCAGTACATCCTAAACGAGACCAAGACCAGACAGAAACACATAGCTATGGCCTGGATTGACTACAAAAAGGCATATGATATGGTCCTGCAAAACTGAATAATAAACTGCCTAAAAATGTACAAAATATCAGATGAAGTCATAAACTTTATCAAGAAAACCATGAAAACCTGGAAAGTGAAACTGACAGCAGGAAGGAGAAACTTAGCTGAAGCGAAGATCCGAAGAGATACATTTCAAGGAGATGCGCTATCACCATTACTATTCATAATTGCGATGATGCCACTTAACCACTCACTCAGAAAATGCACAGCCAGATAAAAACTTAGTAAATCACAGGAAAAAATCAATCACCTAATGTACACGGATGACATCAAACTATTTGCAAAAAATGAAAAAGAACTGGAAACTCCTGCTGTGAGAATATACAGTCAGGACATAGGGATGGAATTTAGAAAAATGTGCCATGCTAGTAATGAAAAACAGCAAACAAATGTAGCAGAAACCTTATCAAAGGAATAAATCCCAGGGTTGTATCCCTCGTTAGATATTTGGGACCATTTTTGAAGTGGACAAGAGAAGAACTTAAGCAAATGGACCAAAGAACAAGAAAAGTAATGACCATGCATAAGGCATTACATCCCAGAGATGATGTTGACAGACTATATGATCAAGAAAGGAAGGAGAAAAAGGACAGCATTGAAGACAGTGATGATACATCGCTACGACAACTCAAGGACTACATAGAAAAGCACAAAAGAGGACTGATTACAGCCACCAGAAATAATACTGAAAATACAAAGACCAACAGAATGACAATAACTAGAAAACAAAAATGGGAAGAAAAACAACACTATGGGCGTTTTAAATGACTAATAAGCTACATCTCACATGAGAAAACCTGGATGTGGCTAAGAAAAGGAAACCTTAAGAGAGAAACAGATTCTCTCCTAATAGCAGCATAAAACAACGCCATAAGAACCAATCATATCAAAGTGAGAATAGATAAGATGCAACAAAATAGCAAATGTAGGTTAGGTGGTGAAAGAGATGAAATGATCAATCACATAATAAGCGAATGCAGCAAATTAGCACAGAGGGAATATAAGACTCGACATGACTGGGTGGGCAAAGTGATCCACTGGGAGATGTGCAAGAAATTGAAATTTGACCAGATGAACAAATGGTATATGCACAACCCAGCATCTGTCCTGAAGAATGACACACAAACTCCTATGGGACTTTGACATACAAACAGATCACCTAATCTCGGCCAATAGACCAGTCTTTATAATAATCAACAACAAAAAGAGAACTTGCAAAATTGTGGACTTTGCTGTCTCAGCTGACCACAGAATAAAACTGAAAGAAAGTGAAAAGAAGGATAAATACCTCAACCTTGCAAGAGAATTGGAAAACTATGGAACATGAAAGTGACAATTATACCAATCGTGATTGGTGCTTTTGGTACAGTAACTAAAGGATTATTAAAGGGACTGGAGGACTTGGAAATAAGAGAACGAGGAGAGACCATCCAAACTACTACATTATTGAAAACAGCCAGAATACTGAGAAGAGTCCTGGAGACTTAAGGAGACTTGCTGTCACTCAAACTCCAGTGAAAGACCATCAGTTAACACACATGAAAAACTCTCACAGAGTAAATAATAATGATAATAATAATCTGAGAGTAATGGATACAGATCAACAAAAAATGTTCAGTAACTTAAAAATTAACAAATAAAATTTTTTTAAATGTTGGAGCACTGCCTGGTTTACCAGAGATTCAGTTAATATAAAAATCCATATAACACTGCAAATAATTAGTTTATGAAGATTAAGTTATTGCTGCATGGCTCTTTTAGTATAATCATCTTAAAAAATTGACAAGATTATTTATAGATTGGCACTTGTCCATTATGCCCAGAATCAAAGTATCATACCATTGCATTTCTATTTAAAACCAGAGTGTAGTCATTGTATTCATGGTTATTTTAAAAACTCTGAATTATAAAATATGTAGATGAAAACGATTATTATTTTGGAGCATATCAAATTTAATACTTTCTTCAGAAGTTAATACAAGATAAAAAAATAAGTACATATATAAATATATGAATGAGTATTTCATTTTGATTTAAAAAAAAAACTATATTTCAACAGTTACAAACATTATACTCTGATTCAGGGAGTGATACTTTGATCCTAAGTATGATATATATATATGTTTGTATGGATCAACACTTTTATCAAGGGTCAGAACATTCTATACACTCACCCTAGGATCAAAGTGTTGCTCCCAAGCATTTTTGAAAAAGATCAGAGTGTAATATCTGTATCAATAGAAATCCAATGGTTATTTTTAAAATCATGAGATATATGATATAGATGAAAACAATTATTATGCTGAAGAGTATAAAATTTGATACTTCTTCAAAAATAAATCCAAAATAAGGACATAGAAAAAATAAATCTCACACACGCAGTTAAATTTGAAATGTATCTGTGCATAATAATTATAATGTTAACACATGCAATTGGAAATATTTCTAGGGAGAGTCAAAATTTTTTCAAACATTTTCATACATGTTAGTTTACAGCATGTATATCACATGAATAAAGCAGTTCCAGCCATAGATAATACACATTGGGGTTACAGTGTACAGATTTATCAATCAGCAACAACTGTATATTCTTGTAGAATAACGTATATAACGTGATTTTTTTATGCATATTGTATGTAATGAGATTTTGGTATGGATATTGTATATAATGTGGTTTTTGTATGTATATGATATGATTTTTGCATGTATATTGCTATAACACAACAAAAAGCATATTTTTGTAAGTACAATAATGTGAAAATGCTCAAAGAAAATGAAACAATTTTTAATGTAGAACTTTATAAGTGTGGAGTCTGTAATTATATTCAACCTGATTATTAATATTTCTCAAAGGAGATAATTATTGGTTGGATGTGTTTTATGGTATATCCACCTTTGTGGGTTATCTAATGCCATGTCCTGTGTAAACATATATAATATATATGATTTATAAACGAATAGTTTCTAGATAACATTTTTAAACAAACCAGAGCTCATTTGTTTTTACCCAGGTTGTGTGAAAATTTTAACACCAATAATTCTTTTTAGCATTTTACATTAATTTGCTTATAGTTAAATGGTTTCAAGTATAAAAAGCAAAAGTTGACGACCTTAGTTGAGGGTGACCCGAAGGCTCCCTTTTCAATAGCTACTACACTGAGGTGTGGGGGAGGGCGCTACTCCATTCTCTGGATTGCTGTACTTTACCCTTGATCCCTAACTTATAATGTTGAGTGTTAAGCAAGGAGGCATCAAGTACCATTTTTTGAGTCTTTGGTATGACTTCACCTAGGATTGAACCCAGGTCTCCCGGGCCATTGGCAAACACTCTAAGTAAATGATTAATAGTTCTATTTGACCCATAGATAGGACCCTAACAGGTGCTATCACTCCTGGTCAGAGTAGACCTGGGAGTAATGGCAATGATGGGGTACTCTACATTTCCAAAATCCAGGACTGGAGCCTCACCATCAAATGCCATTTAATGTCATATTCAGGACACTTGCTGGGGGAAGGGGGGTCTTACCTCTCAGCATAGATGCAGTTGGCATATTTGACAGCCGCAGCTGATATGGCTAGAGATAATTATTAACATCAATCATAGAATACTTCTTAATTGTTCACTTGTAATTATGATATAAATTCTATAAATAGCATATGACTTAATATCAATGTTAATGGCTACCAAAGACAGCTTTTAAGAGATTGCATAATTGAGAGAAATGAGAACAGAATGAAATAAAAACTGAAATTCTATGAAGAGTAGAATTCTTCAAAATTATTTGTAAACAAAGAAACAAATGTTCATTATTTTTTTTATTTTATCAACCCTCTTCAATAAAAAGGATCCAGTTTAATTTTTTCCCCCCAGTTTTAATCCTCTAAGAGAGAATTGTAACATTTTTATTGCAATTTTATTGTTTGAACCAGTTAATTTCAGGAAAATTTGTTCTCACTTGATGGAATAGTCAAGAAAATAAATTTATGTAATATTCATCTGACTTCGCACCAAGTCAGATTTGACATTGAATCATTAAATAGATGTTGGGGATACATGAATCAAGATTCATGTGTGGCCTTTACAAAAAAATCTTCATTTCAACATTCCCCATTCTGGGACACTATAGGTTCCAAGCAATAAACTTTGCCCTGCCAAGCAGGTATTGTCTGGTGGGGGAGAAGGCCCCCTCGTACCAGGAAGTAAATTTACAATGACCCACTTGGAACCTAAGCCAGATATGTAACCCTTAAATATTTTTATCAAAATGTTATTAATATATATGAATAGGGCCAATGAAAATTGGAGTCTATCTTTGCAAATTATATATTTTAATGATACAAATAAAATAAAAATTAAATTTACACTTTTAAATAAGTCTTATCCATTTACACATTTATATATGACTAAAAGATTTGTAAAACCATGAGATTCTTATTAGAATAACAGTCTATAATGGTACTAATCATTCTATTTAGAAAGGAGTAAAATGTTCTAATTAGTATTTCATAGTTTTTTATCTGGTATACTGTAAATTTAGATACTTTAAAAAGTCATGTTTAACGTAAATACAGACTCTAGAAAATTATCATTCAGTTGCAAACTAGACTGGAAATTGCCTTATTCTTTAAAAACATTTTAAGAGTATCCATACATTACAAAATTTATAGAACCAGGTTCAAAAGCCATCTATTTGGTCTCTTAAAAATTTTGATACAATGTTTTTTTCTTTAGGTTACAGTAATATTATACATCATTTCTAGTCCTGGTCATTTGATGTTTTCCACATTGCTGGCCACGACACAGTTCTATTTTATTCTTGCTTTCACATTTCCTCTTCCTGTTGACCCAAATTACTTGAAAATTTTATCTTTTTATCCTTGTGAAAGCTTTCTGATTGAATGGGTCCACCTGTTGTCTGTGCACATGATGACATATCTGAGCCATTGGAACTTCTGCTTTTAGTACTCCTTGATCATATCCTCCACTCTGCTCCATTCTCAAATTAACTCACTTCAGATATGGTCATGCAATGATATACCGAGTATGGATCTTTCCATAAACCTGCATGCTGTAACCAGACTGTTTTTTCTTTATGGTAGCCTACATTTTGTTTATGTATAATATTGCAGGCAAAATGCTACTATTGATTAAACTTACATATAGGGTCTTGTCAAGCTTTGATTTGAGAACATCTTTTATCATGGTAAATGCTTTCCACTCTGATTTTATATATATATGTGTGTGTGTGTGTGTGTGTGTGTGTTTTATCCTGGTAAATGGTTTCCACCCTGATTTCATATGTGTGTGCATGTGTATAAAATAAAAATGTTAGCAATAAATTGATGAAAAAATGACTATTTTTAATTTCCAAGATTAAAAAAATTCTCTTCCTTCTTCTCTTAAATTATTTAGTTTATATACTCTGGAAAAAGTAACAGAAAATTGGATATCCCAGTAAATATTCAATGTAGCAAATATATTTCATCATGGTTGAAAGTCTGGAATAAACATGATTTGATTTTTTCAGTATTTTCTCTAAGAAAGTTTTTTTTATCTTGATGTTATTCCCATTTTCCACCTTTTGTTTCTCCAAAAAGCAAAAAAACAAACTTGTAAATGTTTTAATTCAAATTTTCAATGGATAAACATTTTGTAATTCTCAATGTTTCTTTTCTCTTTTTAATACAATTTACATATAACAAAATCAACAATTAATTATTGATTAGGATATTCATTCTTCCTCGTTTCAAATATTGATCCATTTGTTCTAAGAAACCCTAAAGGACTTTTTATTGATTGTTTTATAGAACAAATGATAAATAATGAATATCAATATTGTTGTTGTTGTTGTCAGTTTGTTGAGGGACGTTATCAGTATTAAGAATTCTTTATTACTTCATCCTATGTTTAACCATTCACTTTATAATTAAAATCATAAATTCTTGACATAGTTTTTCTTAATCTAAACATTCTGACCTTTATACAGTTTCTTTTAAAATGATGTTAACAGATTTAAAATAAAATTCAACTTGTTACATGAGCATTTAATGCTTCATGTTTTAATTATTGTATACAATCATATACCTGTACAAATCAAATATCTGCAGCACAGCCTGGGGAGGGCAGCATGATATATTGATCTCTATGTTAACTCAAATAAACACAGAGTTCATGTGTTTTAAACAAGATTGTGCCATCTCCTCATTAAATGGCAAGCCTCTAAAATTTGTACATTGGTTCATACACCTAGGTAATAATATTGCATCTACTGAAAGAGATGTCAACACATGCATAGGTAAAACATGGACTGCTATTGACAGGTTAACAACCATATGGAAATCTGGAAATTTTGGGGTGTCCTCGTGGTGTAATGGTTAAAGCGATGAAATGCGGAATCGTAGTACGCGAGTTCGTACTCCAGTCGCGCTATTACGTTCACTTTCGGGCAAATACCCTTGGGAAAGGTATGAACCCCCTTATTCTCCCTCCAGCTATGGGTAAATAGTAGGACGGACTAGGTTCTTCAGCCTTGGTGAGGCAACTAGTCTAGGAGAAGGAAAACTCTGAATTCAAACCTGTTAAACTCCGCTTAAAAATTGACCTTGTGTCATATCCTGCCCGAGCGGAGGGGTTGGTAAATAGTACCATATGGAAATCTGATCTCTCAAATAAAATGATACAGGAATTTTTCCAAACCATGGCCATGTCAGTACTACTGTATGGTTGCACCACTTTGACTTTAACAAAACAGTAAAAAGTTGATAGGAACTATGTAAGGATGCTGTTTTGAACAAATACTGGTTGCAGTACACCATAAAAAACAGCAGTTGTATGGCCACTTACCTCTCATCTCACAAATCATCCAAGTAAGATAAATAAAACATGCTGGGTACAACTAAGGAAGTAAGGACAAACTCAAAAGTAGCATTCTCCAATAGACCCCTGTACATGAACACACAGATGTAAATTGACCAGCAAGAACTTACATCCTTAAATCTGTGTGGACACTATATGCCGTCTAGAGAACTTACCAAAAACAATGGTCTGCAGGAACATATGGCAAGAGAGAGTCTCATGGAAATCTATGCTGTGAGCATGTCATGAGGATAATACAATCATGGTCACTGTTATACTTACTAAATTTATTGTTAACCTCTTAAAAAAAAAAAAGAAGAAAATCAATTTACAAAACAATTGTGAAATTTAGATAAAAAGCCAAAGTCAGGAAAAATAAATTCTTTGACACCAAAAATTAATCAATGAAATGTTTCTTATTCACAAAACTACGTCACTGATATTTTTGGTTTGATGTTTCCATAGAAACAACACAATTTGTTATGTTCTATTTCATTACATATAAGACAATTTGATAAATTTTGTCTACAATTATACTGTAAATAAAAATGAAACTTTTAAAGATATTTGAAGTTAAAAATAAATAAAACTTAAATGATAACTAATTATCTTCCATTTATCTCCAATGAATTACTCAACAAATAAATCTGGAGATGATTTAGCGTATCAAATTTATGTAAATGGATATTTGAAGTTCAAGCCAATAATCAATATTCAGATTTTATAAGTTTATTACTATCAATAGATTTGTATCATAATCAAATAAATGATATTGAAAGCCAACATTAAAAAATGATAATGGCAATTATTTAAAATTTATAAATTTACAAAGATTGGAAATTTATTTTTGAAATAATTTTTACCCTTTCAATATATCTTATTTTGAATAAACTAATTTCTTTTACAAATATGAAAGATTAAGCATTCAGCTTAGGATTTAAAGTCATCATATCCTATTTTCCCTTTTACTGTTTTACTATGGCTCTCAAGCCACATTTAAAATAAAGGATAAAATCTTGTGAAAACACGAGTAGATATCTCGAATTAGCCTTGAACAGTGAAGGAATTAAAATGAAGAAATAAAATCATAAATTTCAGCTAAATGAGAAAATAAAATTTTACACTGTAAAATCTTTGATTAAAATTTGCAATAAAATACAATTAATCAACCGTTGATCTTCATAATTTATTTTGACATCTTATACAACAGTTGATTAGTTTGGTGTCTTCTACATTTGTATTTTCCAAGCAGTTTGACTGTTAAAACATATCTCATAGTCTATGTAAAATGTAATTGTGAAGGTGCTGTCCTGTGCATTCTGTGACTTTCTTCATAAAAAGTTGGACTATCTTACTTCTTGTGCTAGAGGCAGTCTGATTCAGTATAAATAGGATAAAGTCAACATATTCTAACATTGATGTGTGATACAGTGGATTTTAAAGTAAATTATGAACCATCACAATTATAAAGTTTTCCTTCGGTAAGAAAAATGTACTTACATAAGCTTTATCAAGCCATTTTTAGGTGGAATCTTAGCCTTATGTTGAGGGTTTTAACCACCAAGCCAAACCTAATCATAGAAGTAATTATAATAATATTTACTAGGCAATATTGAGCTTTTTGAAACTGATTGCAACCAACCCACACATAATGGTTGGAAATAATGTGTATGGCCATTTTGATTTAATCTGGTTTCAGGGTCACTAAGTTAACATTTAGTCATATAAATGTTTCCCTTTTTCTCATTATTGTTATTGTTTTCTCTCTCTCTCTCTCTCTCTCTCTCTCTCTCATCAAAGCTCTCGCATTAATTGACTTAATTCTATTTGGCAGACAAAATCTTCTGCACACTGTCTAATGCTTCCAAAAGCTTTTGTTTGCTCCAAGCTTATAATGGTGTCAAATAACAATAGTCTCTAAAGAATATGGATATGATTTTTTGCTTTCTTTCTTTATTTTTATACAAAAAAGAGAAAAATAAAAGCTATTTTAGTTATTGTTTAATTATTGGAAAGGGAATTTTGAGATATTATCTAATTTACACTTTACACTTTTCCTTTCAATCAGGATTTCACAATATAAAGCCTTTAATCATTTTAACAATTCACAACAACTATTTTGCCAGCATTCAACTTAGGCCAACAACACACAAAAGTATTCATTCTGACATAAAACAACTTATAATTTTGACTGTCCTAGAGATAAAATAAAAACTTTTATAAAATAATTAGCTGTAAAAATTTTTAAGACCAATTGTAGGATGAAAATATATTATTATTTTACTTGCTTAAAAGCCACCTACAGTAGCAATTAAGATCAATGTCAAGTTACATTCTATATTTATTTATATCATAATCATTTGCAATAAATATATATGAGAAAGAATTCTACAATGAGTATTAAATAGTTATCTCTGGAGAAATTATAAAAATTAAGGTGAATATAAAAGCAGAATTCACTATATTGTTATTTACTTGCAAATTAGATTAGAAATTGCTTTGTTCTTTAAGTCAAAGCATTTGAACGATCTTGTTAAAATGTTATACGTACTACAATTATTACAATATAGATTTATCTACCTACTGTTTAAAATTTTCTCAACCATTCTGAAGTATTCATAATATTTCAATGCACCATTCACTTCCAGACAAATCAAAAGTTTAATGTCTTTTACTGCAGTCAACCTCCTCTGTGTTTTTATTTTGTTCTGTTGTGAGGAAACATTTAATTTTAAATATTCATTCACAAAACACATTTTATTTCCTACTTTGCATCTTAATCATAAATCTATTGATTGATTTTATCAGCATGTCAACTCATGAAGGATTATTTTATACTTATAGGTTAGGGAATTGTATTCATTGTACAATTATATTCATATTTTTTATATCATTGTTTCTTAAGAAGTTTTCGACACAGTAATATGATATCAAGTATTCCTATCTAATACAAATAATTTACACACATTTGTATGGTTTCAAGTATTCCTATTTAATGCAAATAATTCAGACACAGTTATATGGTTTCATGTATTCCTATCTAATACTAATGATTATATATGATTTCAAGTATCTATTTCTTTTGATAATAATCATTTGTTTACACACAGTTATATGGTTTCAAGTAAATGATGATAGTAAACAATTATAGCTTCAAGTAACTATTCTTAATACAAATAATTTACATACAGTTATATGGTATCAAGTATTCCTATCAAATACAAATATGTTTTAAACAGATCTATTTGACCCATTGATGAGACCCTAACAGGTACTACCACTCCAGGTCAGAGTGGACCTTAGAGTAATGGCAATGAAGTGGTACACCCCAAATCTCCAAAAGTTGACTCTCACCATCAGATGCAGGAGGGGAGTGCAATCAGCATATGTTATGCCCGACTGTCAGGGCAGGTTAATCCTATAAAATGATACTCCAAAAAATTTAGAACTTTCTATAAATATAAAAAAGACACACTGTTAAGTACAAAATCTATCTCAATTGATACTAAAAATGACTTCAAATTCATTAAAGCTTATCTTTCTAAAAAGGAAAGTATCCTACAAATTAGAGAAATGAAGACAAAGTAATTTTAATCAACATTTAAGAGTAGATTTTGAAATGTTCAATTTGTTTTTCTTGCTTGCATATGTCTATATACTTGCACAAATAAATATAAATTTGAAAGTTTTATTACAGAATTTTACCTCTTGATATTTGACTTGTCAGTATCTGAAGGAAAGTAATTTCTAAATTCCTTTATACTTGAACATCTATCAAAGAGATGAAATAGCAACAAATGGAAGAATGTTTTAGTCAAAAACAAAATGCTATCGACTTCTTCATAACGTTATTACTTACAGCCTGTAGCAAAATAAAGAAGGAAATTCAGTACTGCTGTTTTATTAAGTTCTTATGATATCAAGGTTTTAATTTTAGCTTTAGATAAACTATATATTGTGTGATAAGGGTTGAAAATTGTGTATTTTTAGCTACATGATGTAGACGAAACCAATATTCCTCATGGAAACAACTGTCTTCAAATCTTCTCAATCACAAGATATTAATTTCAGAGGGACTGAAAATGCAATATTCATTTAAAAAGAATAAATTCTGTGATGTGGTGGCTGTCATCCCATAATCTATGAGCTGCCAAATGTAATGGGTATTTGTTTATGCAATCTATTCATCTAACATAGCAGCTATAATTTCTTTTATTTATTTCAATCAAGTTGAGAAAATTACTTAAGACACTGAAACAAAGTTGCTATGACATAAACACAAAGAAATGAAATAAACATTTCTAAAAAGAGAAGACTAAACAGAAGAGAAGAATTCTCTGTAAAATTGTTTTGTTAATTTTCTAAAGTTTTCAAGGAGAAATCAGGGAGTTAGAAATTTTTTTAAATTTAGTTTTATTTGACCATTTTTCATTTTTGCTAAGTAGAAAAACAACTTCAAAAAGGAAACATCTGTGGCAAAGGGAAAGATTAGCAAAGTGTGTAAAAGAGAATGGGAGAAAGAGAAGATAAAAGAGGAGGAAAATAAGGATAAAGAAACAAAGGTAGAGAAGATCAGAGAGAGAGAGAGAGAGAAAGAGAGAGAGAGAGACTAAATGCAAAGATCAAAAAGAGAGAAAGTAAAATTAAATGATCTTAAAAACCAATAAAAAGACAGAAGAGAAGAAATCTGAAAATAAATTTACATTTAAGAACAAAGTTACAAACAAATCAGCTTAAAAGCCAGATTAGCATTTTCCTCTTTTCCAATAAATTAATGAATGTACAAAAAGGAAAAATATAAACTCTTCTTTTTTTTTTTAATTCTCAGCTTTTCATTGTAACAAGTTCTATATGGAAAAGAAGACGGTTATAAAATTCTATATCCTCTTTCTTTGTCATTTGGCAAATAATTTAGATAACAAGCAGATGTAAATTTCTTAAACCAAAACAAAAAAAGTTACAATTACACACTATCTTCTAAGAAACATAAATAGAAAAACAGGTAGACAAAACAGAAAAAGAAATTTAAAAAAAACACATCTAAGAAATACCCAGGTGAAAGAAAAATTATCTTCATCTCAAAGATAATGTTATTTAAAAAAAAAGAAAAAATTTCTAGCTCCCTTGAAAAATTCACTATCATAGTCCTCATGGAGTTGAAGATGTTGAATATTTATTCTTTTCTTGCTTACAAGTTGTTTTTCTCTTAAATGTTAAGTTGTCCTTTATCCAAAGAAGAATAAATTGAATTCTTTAACTATTTTAGGTATTGAGTCACTTAAAAGCACTGTGATACTTCTGAGGAAAAACATGATTGAAACAAGAAATGGTAACAAACCAAATTAATCATTTTTCCAGCTAAAATCTTCAATTACATCAATAATACAGGCTGTTTCAAAAAATTTGATATCATTTCATAATCTAATAACTTGACCAATTCGAACGAGACTGATAGCATTTCACATAGCACTAATACCCTGGGGAAAGGTATGAATCCAATTATTCTCCCTTCAGCTATGGGTAAATAGTAGGGCAGGCTGATTTCTTCAGCCTTGATGAGGCAATTGGTCTAGGAGAAGGAAAACTCTGAATTCAAAACTGTTAAACTCCACTTAAAAATTGACCTTGTGTCATATCCTGGCCGAGTGGAGGGGTTGGTAAATATGAATAACTTGACCAATTCTTCTTCAAATGATTTCAAATCTTCACTGTGTGTATAAAAACAAATCAAAATTCTATGTTTAATGTTTAGATGCCTTTTCTTTTCCAGTGAATGATATTTCTATACCAGAAAAAAATTATATAATTTCAGATTATGTAACCATTCTTCTATTATATTTGATATCCTTCTTAAGAATTTTGGATTATGTAATAATTTTTCATTCATATCTGATATCTTTCTAAAAGA
The DNA here is from genome assembly GCA_963585895.1 of Sepioteuthis lessoniana. Classification (NCBI taxonomy): domain Eukaryota; kingdom Metazoa; phylum Mollusca; class Cephalopoda; order Myopsida; family Loliginidae; genus Sepioteuthis; species Sepioteuthis lessoniana. Next base: position 14,707,692 of record OY757921.1, on the reverse strand, counting down.
ATTTCAGAACATATAACCACTTTTCTAACATATCCAATATCCTTCCTAAAGAATTTCAATTTTGACAGGTACTTTTTTTTATTGTTTTAATTTTAGTAGCTTTTATTTAAAATACCACCAGTGTTCACAAACAGTTAGAACTTGGTGCCAACAAAATCGGAGACTATATATTGGATGGATATATAAGTGTTATTTAGACATCTACAACATTAGCTGCTCTTAACACATTGTTGATGATGTTGTCGTTATGGACAAACAGCCCCCCTACCACCACCACCACTCCCAGGTAAAACAACATAGGCTGAAGTTACACAAAGAGACTTTTTTTTATTATTGTCTTGAATATGTAACATTTTTGACTGTTGTAAAAATAACAACTCAAGTGAGTTGTGATGAAATTAAATTGATATAAGAAAATACAAGTCAAAATAATAATGATGAGTGGTAAATCTTTAATGAAAAATTAAAAATATAAAAAACATACCTGATTAAAAGACCAAATTTTTGACTTGTAGAGAATTAGATAAGCTAATAATCTCTCATTAAAAATATACGAACTGAAACAATTGTAAATACATTAAAATAATATTATGAAAATCTTGCCAGAGTTTGACTTCATAATTTCACCATAATTACCTAAACTAGCTAAGTCTTTATACTCAATTATATGATCAACTTCATAAATACAATATATATATATATATATATATATATATATATATAGAGAGAGAGAGAGAGAGAGAGAAGAGAGAGTAAAACAGTTTGCCCAATCAGTGGGACTTAAAATATGCTGACTGTATCCCCTGCAGAGACATAAGACCCCCTCCAACCCCACAAAAAAGCAGTGTCCTAGGGTGAATGGAGTACCTCTTTATTGCCATTACTGCCAGGTCCACTCTGACCTGAAGTGTGATTAACTGTTAGCATCCCATCAATGGGTCAAATAAATCTGTTTGGAAATTTTTTGTATTCGATAGGAATACTTGATTTCATATAACTGTGTGCAGAAAACTTAAGGTTTGGTTTGGTTTCATGGCATATCAACCTTTGTAGGTTATTTAATGCCAAATCCATTTTTATGCAAATAGTTCTATTTCAAACAATTCAGTTTAGCATGAGTACACAGTTTAATTGTCAAAAAACCTATCTATTTCGAGCTAATTCAGTTTAGTATAAGTACAGATTTTGTTTACACACAGTTAAATGTCAAAACAGTTCTATATTAAACAATTCAGTTTAGTGTAAGTACAGTTTCAATGTCAAAAAACAGTTCCATTTTAAACAATTCAGTTTAACATAAGCACGCAGTTTAAATGTAAGTACAGTTTAATTGTCAAAAACATTTCTATTTAAAGCTATTCAGTTTAGTCAAACAGTTTTAATTCAAACAATTCAGTTTAGCATAAGTATGCCGTTAGTTCTATTTGACCCATAGATAGGACCCTATCAGGTGCTACCATTCCAGGCCAGAGTGGACCTGGAAGCAATGACAATGAAGGGGTGCTCCACATTCCCCAAAGCTCCAGCATTACTGGAACCTCACCATCAGATGGTTCAGTGTCATATCAAGGACACTCATTGGAGGGGGGGGCTCTTACCCCTCTGCAAAGGTGCAGTCAGTGTATTCTACACCCCAGCCAACTGGGCAATACACAGAGTTTATGTCAAAACAGTTTTATTTCAGATAATTCAGTTTAGCATAAGTACACAGTTTAGATATCAAAACATTTCTATTTTAAACAATTCAGTTTAGCATAAATACACAGTTTAAATGCAAAAAAAACTGTAAACTTCAACCACCGTTTAGTTCTATTTAACCCATAGATAGGACCTTTACCAGGTGCTACCACTCCAGGCCAGAGTGGACCTGGGAGCGATGGCAATGAAGGGGTACTCTGTATTCTCCAAAGCTCCAGTGTTACTGGTACCTCACCATCAGATTGTTTAGTGTCATATCTAGGACACTTGTTGTGGAGAGGGGTCTTACCCCTCTGCAGAGGTGCAGTCAGGGTATTCTACAACCCCAGCCGACTGGGCAAGCAAAAAACTGAAGAAACTACACAAAAAATATAAATACAAATATACAATGTATGCATTTCTCTAATCTGTAAGTATTAAATACACCGAGATGGGTTGACATGCCTATAAAAAACAACTGATCATCTAAAACAGTTTTAGAACTATTTAACAAGATATACATGATATACAAGAGTGGGCTGAAAAGTTCATATGATGATGTCAAATCTAGTGTAGATAACTTATTTGACCAATGAGATTCAAGTACTGAAATACTAATGGAAGAAGAGTGAAGACTGCAATGAGGCATACATTGAAAAACAAACTTCATTTGATCACATTTCATGAGAGTATCTTATTCAGTCAATGAACTTTTCAGCCACCCCTTTTGTATACAAACATATGTACACACATGCCAAGCTATAATATGTTATATAAGTTTTTTTTCTTTATATTAAAGACCATTTTCTCTTTTCTTCTGAGAATTATCTTACAGAGATACAAGAAATGCCTTTGTAATTTTAAATAATTTACCTAATTTATTTCCTCTGTACATTGGCATCAATGACTTTCTTCACCTTTGCATTTGGAAATATCATTTTTTAACAAATAGAAAACAAAACTTCAAAGAAACTAAAAGATACTCCAAGATTTTTCAAAAAGAATTTTTACCAATTTGAAACGAATCAAACACTTGAACATAAAAAAAAGTCTTGGTGACTTTATCAAAGAATAAAATCTTATTTTTATTATTTTGTTTTGATCTCTCTTTAACTCTTTCTCTAAATGTTTCAATACACCCACACACACACACATACACACAGACACACACACACACACATACATTTATATATGCATGCATGATTAAAACATTTTAAGCATGTAAGTATAAATATGGTGGATTCAAGTTTAGACCAACATACAGGCATTAAAATTCAGGCAAACCATTATAGCCAATATTCATTGTACTCAACTTACTAATATGCTTATAAAATCTAAAGTATAAACAATGGAATTGATACCTACTGCTTTTACCTAATTACTAATCTTGATCTTTGGAAGTATGTAAAACAAAAACAAAAAAAAAACAAAAAAAAAAAATAGACATTCCAAAGGATCAAATACATCCAGCGTTTTCACCATAAATAAAAACAGTATGTAAAAATAGACTATGTAGAAGTTTCTAACCCTAAATAGCTACAATCCTGGGGAAAAAATTATGAAAGTAGCATACTTGGTTGTTTTTATTTTCAATGCATTTTTATAATAAAAATCATTTGCAATGGATTTTTTATGATAAAAACCATTTCTAATGCATTTTTATAGTAAAAATCATTTCTAATGCATTTTTATACTACCCCTGGCAAAAATTATGTTATTCATATACTTAGAGAATTTTTTATTTAGCAGTAAACAAACTAAGACAGAAAACATTTTTATTTAATAGTTGAACATTCTGGCTTCATAAAATATACCTAACATTGGGTTATTATTTCATATTTTCCTCTGCATGGCTTTGAAAAAAATTAATTAAGATAATTTAATCTAATTTGTTTAAAGAATATTTTCTGAAGGCAGAATATTCAGCCGTTGAAGAAAAAATATTTGGCATTTTATCTGTTGTTAATTTATTTGCAGCTAAATAAAAAAACAAAACTGAGTTAAACATCCTGTGAGTGTGTTGATTCTATAACTTTTGCATCGGGTTGTATAATGATATATTTCTGTGTTCATATTAGAGAGAGAGAGATTTAGAATTTGCAAAAATATTTCTGATTGAAGATATATTTCAAAGAACAAGAAAATCTTATTCATGGCTGTTAAACAGCAAATCATGTGCCCACATAAGTGTCAACTGTGACACACATCAGAACATGCCATACATTTTAATCAACAATAACAACAAACAAACAAACAAACAAAAGATTTTTAAGGATGCTTTGATTTTAACATTTTGAAGCAGATTTTATGAAGGTAAAGACTGGGTGAAGCATATTGTTTAATATGAGAAAATTTTTGATTTGCGTAAAGGCTGACGTCTGCTAAGCTTAATACCAGGTCATTTTTTATTTATATCATCTACTTGGCAGGGCTAAGAATACACTGGTGGTATCCACTGCAAAGGACTAAGACCCCTACCTCCACCAAAAAGGCGGGGGGGGTCGTGGGCATGACACTAAACTACATCTGATTATGAGGCTACATTTCAGGAGCTCTGGGGAGTGGAGAATAACCCTTTCATTGCCATTACTCCCAGGTCCACTATGACCGGGAGTGGTTGTATCTTTTTAGGGTCTCATCTATGAGTCAAATAGATTTTTTAAAACATATTTGGTAGGAACTCTTGATGCCATATAACTGGGCATAAATTATTTGTATTAAAAATAGTTACTTGAAGATATAATTGTTTACTAATATTATTATTTATTTGAAGCCATATAACTGAGCATAAACAAATGATTATTATTAAAGAGAAATAATTCCTTGAAACGAAATAATCATTAATATTCGATAGGAAGACTTGAAACCAGATAATCATTAATAGTAGATAGAAAGACTTGAAACCAAACAACTGTGTGCATATTTTTTGTATTAAGAATGCTAGTAGCTGTGTCCAAAAGTAAACTGCATCTGATTGTTAGACTTCACTTCTGGAGATCTGGGGAATGTTAAATACCTCTTCATTGCCATTACTCTCAGGTTCACTTTGACTTGGAGTGATGGTAGCTATTAGGGGCCCATCTATGGTTTATATAGATCTATTCAAAAATTATTTGTATTCCAAAGGATTGTGAGCAAAAAAAAAATCAAGGAAAAAACTTCATAAAAAATGTAAATATAAACATACAATGAATGTGATTCCCTAACCTCTAGGCATTAGATAACCCTAGAGAGGTTGATACATTGTTAGATTAGTCAATTAATTATTTCTTGTTTATAGAATATATCAAAATTTTAAAGAATAACTCAATTTCAATAGTAATGCAAGATTCAAAGACTTTTCACAAAAATATTGCTAAAATCCATTAATCTAACAGAAGTGAAAACTCCAGAAGATATTATTTTACTTCAGAATTTTACTGGTTTTGTTTGTTCAATTCTAAAATTTAACAATATATTTTGTATTTCAATATTGTATGGTAATCTTAGTTCAAGGCTGAAAAAATATCAAAATGAAAGAGGAAAAGGAAAAGAAAATAATAATACCAATGAAATGATACTGCTAAGATTTACATCTGGAGTTATCTCCCTTGGTCTGAAATTATCATCATCAACGAACACAGGCCTGACACTCTTTATTCTTATTTTAACACACTAATATTTAACAAAAATTTCACAGCAACATGCTGCTTTATCTGTATTCTGGTAATATAGATGCAAAGATGAAATTATTATGTTATGAAGAAAATGTCATTTTAATGTTATAGAGTAAATTGAAACATTTATCAGTTTCATCAATTGAGTGAATTCATTGCAATAAAATGAATCAAGAAAATAAGTTGGTTGGTTGGTTGGTTGGTTTTACAGCCTATCAACCCTTTTCGGGTCATTTAATGCCAAATTCAATTTCAAACAATTCAGTATAGCATAAGTATGCAGTTTAAATGTTAAAACAGTCCTATTTCAAGCAATTCAGTTTAGCATAAGTACACAGTTTATTTCTATTTGACTCATGAATAGAACCCTATCAGGTGCTACCAAGGAACAATGGCAATAAAGGTGTACTCCACATTCCCCAAAGCTCCAGTATTACTGAAGCCTCACCATCAGATTGTTTAGTGTCATATCAAGGACACATTCATTGGGGGAGTCTTAACCCTCTGCAGAGATGCAGTCTGTGTATTCAGCATCCCCAGCTGACTGGGCCAAAGAAAATAAGTAATGACATATAAATTTGCTCTATTTTTCTAAAAATTCTCTCCTATCAAAATGAACTTAATTCTTTAGATACTAACCAATTCTCAAAGAACACTTCTTTGTCTTTTTTGATCTCAACCGATATATATAACTATTAACTTTTCTACCTATGCAGATGTTGTGTGTGTGAGAGAGTTCATTTTTGGAATGTGAAGCTATAAACTTCTGTATATACTAAGATGAGTCAAAAGTTTTGCAACATTTTCCTACATGCTAATTTGAAACATGTAAATCACATGACTGAAGCAGTTCAAGCTGTGGTCAATAGTATAGTGGTAGTTGGTGCACTGACATGTTGTGCAATTCACAAGCCACATAGATCATCATGCAAAATAGTCTAATTCAGGAACATCTGTGTTACAAGTTCAAACTAAGCCATAATGGCGTGGAAGCAATCAAAAACATTTGTTGTGCAGCAAAAGGTGAAGGTTCAGTTGATCACAGTACAGTATCCAGGTGGTTCTTCAAGAAATTTTGCTCAAGTTGCAAAAACTTTGAGGATCAAACATGGTCAGGTAGGCCTAAAATCATGGATTTCAAGGCTGTGTTCCAACCCACAAAGATAATTCCAGTGAGTAGCACTTGGAGAGTATCAGGTGAACTCAAAACCTCATAGTCCAGTGTAGTTTGTCACCTTCATAAGCTCAGAGAAAAGTATCCAGAGCTGCTAAATTGTATTCTACATTACTGACATGATACCATGACAATTTAATCCATGGTCAAACTTTCAACAAGATTTACTCAGACTACTATCCTTATCTTTGTTGTAATAGTTACAATTTTATACCTGATTATCTACTAATCAATTGTATTTGATAACATCCTGAGAATTTTGAAGTGAATTCTTTGATTGAAAGAAGTAAATTCTTATTCCCTTGTTCATACTAGAGAATTTGTTATTTTAGTCCTTGTAAGTTTTTCATGCCACAGCTCAGTTGACTGGGGCTGTAGAATACACCGATTGCATCTTTGCAGAGGGTAAGACTCCCCTACTGCCCCAATGAGTGTCCTGGATATGACATTAAACTATCTGATAGTGAGACTCCAGGAATATGGAGTGCCTTTTCATTGCCATTGCTCCCAGGTCCACTTTAGCCCACAGTGATAGCACCTGACAAAAAAAAATGTTTGACATTTAAACTGAGAGCAAACAAATGACTTAGGCTAAATTGAATGTTAGAAATAGAACTGTTTGATCATTTAACTCTGTGTAAATGAATGACTAATGTTCAATTGAATTGTCGGTTATACATAGCAATATTTGGACCAATTTAACTTTGACTCATGCTAAATTGAATTTTTAGAAATAGAACTGTTTGATCATTTAACTGTGTATCTACAAAATGTGTTTACAAATCATATATTTAATATATATGTCAATACAGGATGGTTGATATGCCATAAAACCAAACCAACCAATAAAAAACTTTTCATGCCAATCTTAACTGGTTATCTTTCAATGAAGTCTGATTGGTTGGGTTTTATGGCATATCAACCATTGTAGGTTATTTAATGCCAAATTCTGTTTATACATATATATTAACTATATATGATTTGTAAACTCATTTTGTTGATAACATTTTTAAATGAACCTGAGCTCTTTCTTGTATACAATTAAATGGTTTCAAGTATTTCTACCTAATACAAATAATTCTATTTACTTTAAATCATTTATTTGCATACAGTTAAATAGTTGCAAGTATTGCTATGTAACAGGCACAGTTTAACATCAGTCATTTGTTTGCACACATTTGAATGGATATACATCTAATTTGTAAGCGAATAGTTTGTAGGTAATTTCATTTTTAAATGAGTTAGAATTAATTAGTTTGCACACTCGTATTTCTACTGTTTCTACACAGTTAAATGGTTTCAACTATTGTTATTCAACACTAACAATTCTATTCAATTTGAATCATTTGTTTGCTGACAATGAAATGCTTACAAGCTATTTAATACCAATAATTCTGTTCAACACTATTCATTCATTTGCACAGTCCAAGCATTGCCATGTAATACGAATAATTCAATTTACGAAACAGTTAAAGATTTGGTTTGTTTTGGATGGGTTTTATGCCATATCAACCATTGTAGATTATTTAATTCCAAATCCTCTGTATACATATTATGTATGATTTGTAAATGTATATTTTCTAGATATGTTTGTAAGTCAATAGTTTGCAGATAATTTCACCCTAAAATGAATTCGAGTTCATTTGTCTTCACAGAAGTGTTACTATTGTTTTTACACAGTCAAATGGTTCCAAATATTTCAACATTAATAGATCTATTTAGTATTAATCATTTTTTTGTACTCATTTAAATGATTTCACATATTACAATCTAACCTTAATAGTTTTATTTACACACAGTTTAATGTTTTCAAGCATCACTACATAACACTAACAATTCAATTTAGGTACACAGCTAAAGAGTTTCAAGTATTGATAATCAACACTTACAATTCTGATCAACATTACTCATTCATTAACTCCCAGTTAAATTGTTCCAAGCATTGCCATGTATCACTAACACCTCAATTAGACATCAATCATTTGTTTGCACACAGTTCAAATGTCAAACTTCTATTTGACCCATAGATAGGACTCTGTCAGGTGCTACTGCTTTGGGTCAGAGAGGATCTGGGAACAATGACAATGACGGGGAATTCTGCATTCCCCAAAGCCCCAGGACTGGAGCCTCATCATCAGATGCAGTTTAGTGTCATATCCAAGGCACTTGTTGGAGGGACTTACCTCTCTGCAGAGGTGCAGTCGGTGTATTCTACAATCTCAGGCAACAGGTGTGACTGAAGTCTCCTAAGGTTCCCAGGATTCTTCTAAGTATCCTAGCTAATTCTAGAAATGTTGGAGTCTGGATGGTCTCAATTCTTCCTCTAATCTCTTGTTCACTGATTCTTTTTCAGGTTCTTAGTTACTGTTCTAAGACTATCAACTACAGTTGGTATCACTTTCATGTTCCACCGCTTTTTCAGCTCTCTAGCAAAGTCTAAGTATTTTCTGATCTTTTTACTTTCTTTTATTTTCACTCTATGGTCCACTGAAATTGTAAAATCCACTTGATGACAAGTTCACAAGATCTGGTCTTCTGCCGAGGATTTGGTGGTTCATTTTTACTTTAAATTCCCAGAGGATTTAATGCATCTCATTTTCTAGGAAAGATTCTAGTTTGTGCATCGACCATTTATCAGCAGAGCCAAATTTTAATCTCTTGAAAAATTTCCAATGGATCACGCTTTTCCTACCCAGTCATGTCTACTCTTGTATTCCTTTTGTGCCTGTTTGCTGTATTCACTTATTATGTGAATAACTGTTTTATCTCTCAATTTTTGCTTTTACATGATTAGTTCTTTTAGCATTATTTCTTGCAATTATAAAATGATTCGATTTCCCTCTTCAGGTTTCCTCCTCACTGCCATGTCCAAGTCACACACATGCATTTTCCTTAGGTTGTTTCTTGAAGCATATATAGAGTTGTTTTTCTTCAAAATTCTTTTTCTAGATGTTTTGATTGTTATTTTCCTGACTGCTCTTAAGTTTGTTCCATTAATATTGCTATTATGGATTGCATTAATCATTCTTTCTTTGTTGTCCTTTTTTTTATATTGTTAGAGTCTCTGAAATGTTCCATCTTTACAATCCTTAATACAAGTGAATCTTGTTTTCCTCCTTTTAACATATGGTATCTATGTGATCTCTTGGCTGTAAAACCTTATAGCATCATCATCATCAATGTCCTTGTTCACTGGTTCATCTGCCTGAGTTCCTACTTCATCCATTTTAAGTAGGATCCAGAGTAGCTTACAAGGGGGACTGCCCAGATATTTATTCATCTAATCAGATTTCTATTGTTGAGTTTGGTTTCACGAAATTTCATTATTCTTCAGAGGTACTCTTTTTTATTTCATTCCATTTACTTAATGGTATCCACTTCTAATATTCCCAGGTAATTTTATTTTTATTTTTCTTCAAGTTTTTTCAGTTCTTTCCTGATTGGATAGTTTTATTCTTTCCATTGTTTCTCTTGTCCCCTTTTTCATTAAAAGCAAGGTACATTTTTTGGTATCAGTTTCTTTGTTTAATGGTATATCAACCTTTATGGGTTGTTTAATGCCAAAACCATCCTTGTAGAAGAACAGCAGTGGTATTAATTAATCCATAGCTGGGGGGATAAGGGAGTTCATATCTTTCTCAATGGTATTAGTTTGAGGTGAATTTGAACTCACTAAGATGTAACAGTTCAGTAAGTTAGCTCCAATGCCACAGGGACTCCCTCAACTCCCATACATTTTTCAATCCCAAATTCCATTCCTGTGCTTTAGCTGTAGATTCTAACAGTTTGTAAAAGGGTTTCTAGTTTTTATTCTTGGCAAATATCTTAATATTTAAATGAGATGGTTTATCTTTTCCTGCAAATTTGTAGCCCCTACCCCTAACTTCTACAGTTTCTATGTACACAGCTTCTGAAAGATATTTTGCAAGGCAGTGAAGGACTATTTTCAGGCACTTCCCAAGAGAAAGCACCACAAAAAGAAATTGAGGATTTAAAGTCCAAAATGGATTTTTAATCCTCCAGTCATTTATTTCATTTTATTTATTTTAAGGAAGATAATGGTAAAACATTAAATTTCAATGTTTTAGTTTTTCTTTCTTTATAGAAAAACATAGAATATAAAAAAGTCAACAACTTTGAGAAAATGTAATAAAACAAGATGGCTAAGCTGGATATGAGCATTGGTAAATTTTCATGAATATGCTAACTCTAACCCTGTGGACCAGTATATACAAATCATAACCAACTGATGAAAAAAAAATTTCCTTCTTTGTTTTAGGGAGCAGCTATCAAGAACCCCCACAACCCCCACTTCCAAGGTTTTCTGAGCCAGTGACTAATGTAACCACTAAAACTCTCTCTCTCTATATATATATATATATATATATATATATAAGAAAATATTAAAAAAACAAGGTATTTAGAGGATGAATATATTTAAACAAACTCACCCTCTAGATACCTTAATTTTTTTCATATTTTCTATATGTGCATACCATTGGAACCATTTCCATTATATATATATATATATATATATATATATATATATATATATTGAAAATGTATGAGTGTGTGGGTGTTATATCATATATATACAATTATAATTAAAATTTAATGCAAAAGTGTTTTTAATCAATAAAAATTTTACAGTACTGTAAGAATGAAATTACAGAGCAATATTACAAATATGTCAAGTATATAAAAATATAATAATAAAACCAGGAAAATACCTTGTTATATCATAGTCTAGCTGTAAAAGTAAGGAATACACACAGGAGACAATATTGGAAGTCAACTATGTTTTTATTGAACAAAATATGCACACTATATATATATATATATATATATATATATATATATATAGTCTTTTCAGACTGGTTCATTATGTCAGTGAGGGGTGTTTTTATCACTCAACAACAGACTCAGTTTCATGTTATCGACTCCCCAGGATTGCTAGTATTTGACGTGTCATTTATCCTCAGATGAGCTAGTATTCAATTCTAGCTCAACTGAGGATTGACTCTGTAAAACTTGTGAATCATAAGATGTTTTTATTCTGCTTTTATTTTTATTTCCTTTGTTGCAGGAGTACTACAAGGAGACATGCTAGCTCCATACCTCTTTATCATCTGTCTAGGCTACGTGCTTAGAACTTCGATCGACAAAATCAGAGAAAATGGCTTCGAGCTGACGAAGTAAAGAAGCAAAAAGTACCCCGCAAAAACAATCACCGACGCTGACTACGCTGATAACATAGCGTTACTGGCGAATACGCCTAATCAAGCAGAGACACTACTGCATAGTTTGGAACGAGCCGCAGCAGGCATTGGCCTCCATGTCAATGCACACAAAACTGAATATGTGTTACAACCAAACAGGCAACATTACCACACTAGACGGAGCCTCTCTGAAACTAGTACACAAATTCACCTACCTAGGAAGTAGCATCTCATCAACCGAAAAAGACATCAACACTCGACTAACAAAAGCATGGACAGCTATCGATCATATGGAAACCAGACCTGACCGATAAAATGAAATGCAGTTTCTTCCAGGCAGCGGTTGTATTGATACTGCTATATGGATGCACTACATGGATGCTAACTAAACGGCTGGAGAAGAAACTAGACGGCAATTACACAAGAAAGTTGAGAGCAATATTAAACAAGTCCTGGCGACAACACCCCACAAGACACCAACTATACGGCCACTTGCCTCTCATCATGAAAACTATACAAGTTAGACGAACCAGACACACAGGACACTGCTGGAGAAGCAAGGACAAGCTCATAAGTGATGTACTCCTATGGACCCCCACATATGGCCAAGCAAA